>CM034152.1:755497256-755515661 GCA_019776745.2 Taxus chinensis | reverse complement strand
CCTAACCACGAAGAGAGAAGGTGACTTAGATTTTTTCGTGTACCAGTATGATCCGACTACGAAACCTGCTAGAACAGACTGGGAAAAAGTGTCCACTCAGATGCTCAGGGTCTAGCATTTTCTAGACTAAATAAGCTTCGCTATTGATTTTCGTTTATTTCTCTGGTTTTCGCTCCAATTTCGTCATTCATACCTATAAGTTGCAAAATAGATAATAGCTTCACATTCGCACAAATCACATCAAACCTAATGAAGAAGATGCATAATGGGGAGTCAGACTAAGCCCGACGTTCACCTGAAGAGTTATCTTATGACTGAGCGTTGCACTACATCTCAGACTCTGTGTAGTTATGTGTGTGTAATGATTCCCTGGGTTTCCCTTGTGTAAGTTGCACTATGATAGCAGGCTAGATCTAGATTTCTCCAAGTATGCAAATGTGTGAGATGGAATAAAGTGAACTTCCCCTCATATGTTGTGTATGCAAAGTGATGCAACCACTTGTCCCTTGCATGAGTGTGTTGGATAAATACCTTTGAAATAATCTTGTACCATATTATGCAAGATTAGGTGATAGTAGATAATGCTTATTTGCTCGGCCCCTTATTTGAGAGCAATACCTATGTATATATATGATTCCCTAGGTTTGGATTTCGTGATTGAAAATTAAAAGGCCAACCCAAAGTTCTAAAATTTACTCCCCCCAAGAAGTAAAAAAGACCCAAGAAGGGTAAGAAAACGATGAAGAGGGTCAGTAGCTGCCGAGGAAGGACATGAGCTTTCCTAGGTGCTTTCTGTCCTAACTTAGGTGCTAGTGTGTGAGGTCCATAAAGGATATATAATCAGTCAAATATCGGTAGGGGTTGTAATATGTGTAAGACTAGTAAGAAAAAAAAATATAAATCAACAAGGCCTGAAATGGAGTTGATCAACCACTAATTTTCTTGCTTAGGAATAATGTATATATTAGCATTCTTTTAGGACCTAGAAATGTACCTAAATGCATAGATTTTGTGTTTACATTTTCCCTTACTTTATTTTATTGAGGGAATACTCAATATCGTAAAGTATATAGAAGATGTGTACCTTGTAATCCTATAGAGAAAAGTGTTGTCGATAGCATGCCAAGTGGACAATTGAAGCATGAAGTGATCGTAATGTGAAGCATGGACACTAGGGAAGTGAATTAGACTATAGGGGTGTAGTGTATACATAGTAGTATGTTGTTGGCAATTGTGCTTGTTAGATGTGAGTTGTTTATTTCTGCATATTAAGGAAAGACCTGTAAAATAAGACTAAGAGATTAGTCAATGTTCTATATATGAAGAATCTTAGTAACATGTGTTTAAGTAAAGAGCTAAGGAAAGAGTGTACCTAATGTATGATAGAGTAAAGGATATAAAGTTGTCCTATTTTGCTTTAGAGATGTTTCTAGATTTGAGTGTCTTACTTCTAAAGGGTGAGGTGTTTGGATGATATCACGCCAAGAGATATTTTTTTCTCAGCAATTTCACCATGAGAGTGAGTTTTCTGGGTGATCTCACACCAAACATGAGTTTTTTGGGTGATCTCATGCCAAGAGAAGAGTGTTACAGAGGGAGGTGTATGTTTTCTCTCCTTTTATGACGCTTCCCAATAATCACCACTGTAGATGGTACATCCTTGATTTGTTACCTGTTGTTCCTATTGTTCCTTTTTAACTCATATTATAACTGATTGAATGCATTTTGTAAATGAAGGAAACTACCTGATACTAGAGAAATGTACTATAAACTATTGGAGATTGTGTTGAACTAAAAAACTAACTATTTTCCCCTAAGGACACAAGTTCCCATTTCTACTACCTTGTACTAGGAACTAGTGTCTAATACGTGTTTGTGATCCTAGTCTAATTTTTTACTATTGTGTAACTGTGTGAATGTGTCAATTTTGTACTATACTAATCTATTTTGAAACTCTGGAGTGCTATAGGGGCAATTTTTTCACCCAATAAATGCCCCCTCATTTGGTGTACATGCAATGATTTTAGGATAATGCATCCCAAAGTAAAGGACCTAAAACTGATATGCATATATGAATGTGGATCCCTACATGTGGTAGGGGATGTGTGGTAGAAACCAAGCCATGTGCAAACAAGATAGACTAGTAAACAAGTCTTAGTAAAAATGAGCTAGCATACAATCTAAGAAAATAGAACAAGCAACTAAGAAAACAAGATGGACCATGAAAATCTAGTTTCAAACATGGGACATCACTCACAATATCATATGAAAATCAAGGCCAAAGTGGCCAAAAGCATACAATGATCACTCAGTACACATGGCATATCCCACAAACAGTAGTAAACAATATTAAGAAAAGAGTGACAGATAACCATGGTAGTATAGATCATACAAAGAAAATTATACACCGAAGCACCCATTATCATGTTAAAAAGATAAGTAGTATGAAATAGCGTATATATATCAATGAAGAAGAAGTCATGAATTGATGAAATTATAGTGAAGTGGAAACAATAAGACTTAAAGGTAGATGTATGAGCCTCAATGAAGACATGGTAAAAATTAGATTCCCCCAGGAGCCTTAGTAGGACTGGTAAGTCTTGCATTAGTGTCAACATCATGGATGTTTGAGAGTCTGTAAAGGAAACTATTCACCTCAGTTAGGATACAAATTGAATGCACATGTGTACATACATGTAAATAGATAATGACAATCAAGTAAATACAACCAAAGAAGTGTACAATGATGTAACATGAATAATATGAGCTAACAAGAGTAAATGCAAGCAATAAATGAAATGAAGTGTACTCCCAATGTGATGGTTGAGATGAGGTTATGTGGAAATGTTAAGAGAGGAGGATTTTTGTTTCCCCCAGTGGAAATAGTGTGTCAGATGTGTGGTTCAATTAGAAATAAGTGTGTAAAAATTAGTCAAGAATGAACAATTGAACATGAGTGTGTAGATCATGGAATAGTAAAAGGTAGATCTAAGAGCTGCGAGTGAGAGTAGTAAAGAGTATGAAATATGTATCATGTAAGCACAAAGTGTGAAAGGTTATATTCAGCTCAGATACCATGGTACAGTACATGTGTATTTCAAAATATATAATGAACATTCTAAGTATCCAACTCATGAAGAAAAACAAGTGCGTCATGTAAGTAATTTTAGAATATAAAATTGTGTGAACCATGGAACTATGTGTAGATCATAATGCTAGGAAATGTGATGTATCGTGAGAATGTAAAGATGTGAAGTGAGGAGACAAGTAGATGGTGATGAGGTTCATTTAAGAATTAGACCCTCAATAGTCAAGTATGAACCATGGAACTAGAGTGCCTCATCGGGTAATGATGGTATAATGTGTGTACCAAAGATGTGAGAGTGCTTAGAAAAGAATTTATCGTGAAGCACAGAGCATTCAAGAAGTGTAAGACTAGATGTGAGGTTCATTTAAGAATTGGACCCTCAATAGTCGAGTATGAACTATGGAACTAAAGTTCTTCATCAGGTAATGAAATTTTTATGCATAATATCGCTTAAGGTGCATCACATTAAGTGGGTTCTTGAGTGGTTTAACAAGAAGAGTGGAAAGATGATAAACTCCACCCCCAAGCTTGATAGTAATGACATAGGGCCTGAGCCAATTAGGTCTAAATTTTCATTTTACTTGAGCCTTGGCATTAGTGTTATTTTGATTTTATTTTAAAACAATATCTATGATATTGAATTCATGTGGGAATAATTTGTTATTATAATCTTGTGCAATGCATCCTGATATACATAGAGATGTTCTAAGGCTTCTACTGGACAAGAGTCAAGCATTTCAATCTCATGCAATCACTTTTCACTCTATTCATTATCCTTTAGAATGCCTTTAAGTGACACACGTAATGAAGGTATTTCAAGTTCTAAGGGAATGACAACCTCAATGTCATAGACTAGTGAAAAAGGTGTAGCATTGGTGGGGTGCATATGCTTGTGCGGTAAGCCTAAAGAGCATATAAAATTTGATTATGCCAATCACTTCCACTAGTATCAACAGTTTTACACAATATATTGAACAATGGTCTTATTAGTGGCTTCCGCTTGACCATTTCCCTTGGATAATAAGGTAGAAAAGGTTTTCTTGATTTTGAACTTTACACAAATATTTTTGACATCCTTGTTTTTGAAAGAAGATCCATTATCAATGACGATGACCAAGGGAATGTCGAAGCATGTGATAATGTGGGTAGTAATAAAATGGCAGATGTTAGGACCAGTGTGGTTTGTAAAGGCACATCTTTAACCTATTTAGTAAAATATTCAGTAGTATAATAATGAATTTATGGCCATAAGCCGATTCAGGATTAATTTTACCAATAAGGTCAAAACCCCATAAGGAAAATGGGCCATGATGAGGCGATAGGATGGAGTTCATATGCAAGTACATGATGGAGATTACTATGCTTTTGACACTTTTCTCTAAGTGTGTGGCATATTCCAAACAATATTGTTCCATAGTAGGCCAATAATAACCTTGTCGTAGGAGTTTATGAGACATAGATTTTTACAAGAAAAGTTCCCACCACATAGACTATCATGGACTTGAGATACAACCATAAAGATGTCATCGAGCCCTAAACATCACAATAAACAGCCATCAAATGACCTTTTGAATAATGAATCTCTAATAAATACATACATGTGTGGCTTCCCAATCATAGACAACAAGCTTCGTGGGGTTTAAGGTCGTTGGGAATGGTTTGTCGATATAGGAAATTAAAGATTTGTGTGAACCATTCTAGATGATCATTGTTGCGTGTAACAATGCATGCCTCCAAAGTCTATATTATCAGTAGATGGTTGTCATAAGTGATGAATTATAAATTGGAATTCTCATAGGTAATGTCTTGAGGGATGAGGGATGTGGCACTAGCCATGGGGTCTACATGATGATTATCTTTACAAGGGATCGATAGTGATAGAATAGGATTCAAATGTAGCCAGTATGGATTTTACAAGATTGTTGTATAGGGAGATGAGACACTCTTATTTGGTCTGATATGTGTCATTGAATTGATTGGAAATGAGATGAGAGTCACCATGAATATAGATATTTTGAATAAGTAGTTTGTGGGTGAATGAGGCCAAGAATGAGAGTTTCATACTTGGCTAATGTTGTTTGTACAAGAAAACCTAAGCGATATGCAAAGGGGAGATGATCACCATGTGGGGTGATGAAGATGATCCCAACTTAGCTCTCGAGAGACAATGAGATTTGTCAAAATACATAGTCCAAGTGTTAGTATCAATTGCATAAGAAGTGAATTCATCGCAAAAAGTATCACATATGGGGGAGAGGTCAGAAAGAGAAGCATCGGCTAGTTGATCGGTGATGACTTGGCCCTTGATGGATTTTTTGGGAATGAATTTGAAATCAAATTCCATGAGTAACATAACCCATTGAGAAAGACATCTCAGAGAGGTGTGTGCAGGGATAAGAGGTATCGTAAAGGATCTACTTTGGTAATAATATGAATCTCATTATTGAGAAGATAATGTCGCAACTTATCTGGAAAAAGACAAGGCCCAGGCATAATTTTTCAATATATCTATAATTGCACTCGTAGGAAAGTAATGTATGACTGATGTAATAAACAACTTATTTCATTTGAGAATCATCATGTTGTGCGAGAAGGGATCCTAAGGCATGGCATGTAGTAGAGATGTATATCAGGAAGGGTCTATCATTGTAGGATGTAAGAGAACAAGATGATTTAAAATATGTTTTGTAGCTTCAAAAATACAATGGTAGTGATCATCCCAAATGAATTTTAGTATCCTTTTTGATGAGTAGCATGTGAAGGGGTGAGTTTTTAATAAGTAGCTTGCGATTGTAAGATGAATTGATGAGATGGCTTGGATATTTCCTTGTGGTGAATGTAGTTGATGTAAATTTGGTGGAGGAGGCATGTCAACTATGGCAAAGGATCATTTTTGATCAACCTCAATTCCATGCTGGGAAATAATGTAACCGAGTAATCCTAGCCCCGACGTCATAACACCAAAAATCACACTTTTTTTGGATTTATAGTCCAAGTGTCACGTTGTAATTACGTAATCAGTCAAAAAGTCGTGTGAAGATATCGAGCATGGGTGGAAAGGTCAAAAAGAGGACGTTAGCTAGTATGTCGATTAACATGGCCCTTGATGATTTTATTTGGATATGAATCTTGAAATTGATATGTGCCATAGCATGTAACATAAGTGGCCCCATCATTATTAAGACATCCAAAGAGGTATGTAGTGTAGGATAAGATGTATCTGGTAAAGGAAAAATACTTTTCTGGATAATTATATGAATCTCATTATTGAGAAGATAACCAAGTGCAGTCTTATCCACAATAAATACAAGTAGACCAACACATAATTTTTCAATCATATCTATATTCATGCACTGCACTCGTAACAGGAAAGTAAGTGTAACTTGACATTTATCTAATGTAATAGATCTTTCCTGTTCACGTTTACAGAGATCATCATACTGTGACTCTGAAAACGCTTGGGCTCCTAAGGCATGGCAATGTAAAAGAGATCTTAGGCAATTAGGAAGGGTTTAAGATCAGTTGTGGGAGGTACTAGAACATGGGGATTTAAAAAATTTGTTCATAACTAATAGCCTTAAAAGCACTATGATAGGGGTCATCCCAAATGAATTTAGTATCCTTTTTCATGAGGCACGTGAAGGGTTGAGTTTTTTTGGCTAGCTATGGAATGACGTGGCGAATTTTACTTGGATCTGTTCCTTGTAATGAATGCTAATTGATGTAAATTACGTGGCGGAGGCATGTCAAGTAGATGGCACATATATTTTTTGAATCAATCTCAATTATGTGTTGGGAAATAAGTGTAACTGAGTAGTTTTTCAGTCATAACACCAAATTACACACTTTTTCAGAGTTAGACATACATTATATTGTTGCAATCATTCAAAAAGTGTGACGATATATTGAGCATGGGTGGCATAGATGTCAGAACTTTGCAATTATGTCATCAATGTAAATCCTTAATAATTTTTTGTATATATTCATGAAAGATCATGTTTTGTCTATGGATCAGTTGATGAAGTGGCCTTGACCCAGTGTCAAATTCCTAAGGCTTAAATTCTATCAATGCACACTTGCATAATAATGTAGAAAAATGTACCCCATGGTGTGATGAATGAAATGATTAGTTTTCTTGATCGACATGGTTCATTTTGATTTGATTATAACTGATGAAGCCATCCACGAAGGAAAGAATGCCATATCCTATAGTAGAATTGATGATGGCATCGATATGTGGTAATGGGAAGCTATCATTTGGGGAAAGACCTTATTAAGGTTGCAGGAAAGTGTATGCAACATCGGTCTTTGCCATCTGGTTTCATAACATACACTATGTTAGATACCCATTCGGGGTAGTCAATAGTGCAGATGAAGCCGACATCCAAAATTCATTGTATTTCTTCTTTGTTTAATAATGTGACTTTAGGATGCATTTTTCGATTTTTTTGCTATGTTGGTTTAGCACCAGGATTGAGGACTATATTGTGCATAACAAAAAAGGATCTATATCTGAGCATATTACTATAATCCAATGCAAGGATGTCTATAAACTCATGAAGTATCTTGTAATCCCATATATATTTGAACTTTGAAGCACTTGTTGGATATCAGCTTGCTTTGGAAGGCGTAAGAGAGGCAACCTAATAAAACCATACGGGGTTCGTCTATGGTGTCAAGGTTGTACCAAATAGTTTCCTCATTTAAAATAGTGGATCATTCTTCTATGTATGGATCAGTGGAAATGGTGTTTGGAGTATCAATATTGAAATTATGAAGATCAGATTCACCAAAGTAAGTAGTAGCAGTGAGAACATATGGAAAATGTTTTTTGTGATGACAAGAGGGGAGATGCTTGTAAGTGCCCCATAGTATTCTAAGAGAGTGTCATTAGTAAGGAAGGTATCTAATTCAGGCCAAGCAGTGGAAGTAGGATCTCTAATAATCTCTCGGTATAATAGATGGAAGTTGAGGAATATGTGAGATAGTATAAACCTCAGGGGAAGATATTTCAGGAATTAGAGGAGTGGATGGATGAAGATACTTGATGCAAAGTTTAGTATATTATTTGGGAATGGAAAATAGTTCGGTGACCCCTTAAACCATCTTGGCCTAATTTGGTGCCATTGAAACCATAACGAAGTATATACTGATAGCTAGGACTATATTTTGAGAAATGAGGATGAGATTTAGAAATGGGAGCTTCAAGTGAATGTTTAATAGTATTGCAAAAGGAAAATGGAGAGGGATCTACTAAGGACCTCATATAAAACACATTGATAGAGAAATTTAAGACTTGTATGAAGATTTTAAGGGACCACATGCATGTCATGGATCCAAGGCCACCTAGGAAGAAGATTATAATTAATATTATGAAGCATCACATAACATGGGATGAGCACAGTGCAAGGCCTAATAGTAATGGGAAGTGTGGTAGTACTTAGGACATGTTTAGGAATGTTATCAAATCCACGTAATAGAAATAAATGAGGAAATAAATGAAGGCTTCAAAAAGGCCAATTTACTAAAGGAATGTTAGATTACAAATATTAAGCCCATATCCATTAACAAATAAAGCTCGCTTAAACCCTAGGTTATTGATATAAACATGAATATAAAGGGGGATCATTATCTGAAACATATTGAGAAGGAATTTCAATAGATGTAAAAGTAATATGTTCTTCATTAAAAGATGATGTTGTAGTGAATTTATGATACACATATTCATGATAAGTATGAGTATGAATGTAAGTGTTAGACAAAAAAATAATGTATTTTATTCTCACATTCAGGATTTTCCTGCAAGAAATCAAGGAGAGATACACTCATGTTGGTTAATATGGAAGGATCCTATAGTATCTAAGTTGGTGGTACAGAAGGAGATATTATGGAAGACTAAGATCTAGTGTTTGAATGAGGATACAATTTCACCAAATGACTTTGAATTAAAACTTTATTTCAAAGTAACTATTGTTATCACTGAAAAACATCACCCTCTGATTTCTCATGAATGAATGGATGAGTAATCATTATTTTTGGTAACATGGGATTGTCTCTCAAGTTTTGCAACTTGTTACATGAGACAAGCCTCAATAGAAGGTTGGTTCCTCTACCTGATCATAATGCTAAAATACTATAAAAGGGAATGCAACTATCTAATCCTAATTCTAACAATCCAAGGGACCAGAGAGAGAGAGAGAGAGAGAGAGAGAGTTAAAAAGATGTGAGAAAGGGAAATCCCTAAGCTAAAAGGTGGTGATAGCACCAGAAAAAGGGTTTGATCACTCTCCACAAGGGGAAATAAATGGAGAAAACATGGGAGAGAGGGCAGCAGATATGCGTGTCTTAGACAGGAACCATATAGATCTTACCTTTCCCACACATTGATTAACACATAAAATGGGAACTCTGTAAGTAGGAAATACACAAACATACCAAAACCATAAATACAGAGGCAAGAACACACTAAAACATGAGAAGAGGGTATAGAATAGCCATAAAACCCGATTTAATTACTTAAAGGATGCACATTTAGTTACATTCATGGTATATAAGGTGAGAATACATACAGAGATCAATTTTGAAGTCTAAAACTCATGAGAAGTTGGACACAATTTTTGCATGTGGTATCGTTACAACAAAGAGGAATACGTTTTATGATGCATAAGTTCCAATTTATAGAGAAATCAGAAGGATAAAAGGCAATGAGAGAGAGGCACCAAAAGAGGAATTCAACCACCAAGGATCAATCATCATTGATGTTTGCATGATGGTTTTGGGCGCTTGACCATGGCTTATATCACCCACCATCAGATTTGCAGGTCACAGAGGATGGTGCCCGTACTCCATTAATTCTAGTTAGTGGGGTGGTTGGTGTTTGAATTTCAAAAGGCCCAGTTTTGATGAATCCTATGGTTTTAACATTTTGCAGATTTACCTGTTTCATGGCTTTCACCGTGGCTCTGAAAAATTCCACACTTGTATTTTGATATCATCACTATGTCCCGGGGATATAACCTTCTTCTTTGGATGGAATTATGTATGTGGTCATGTTTTATTATTTTGTGGCCCTCTAAAGAAACTACACGACACAAAAAGTGGGAAACATGTGCAACACAGGATAGTGTTTCATGGCTTCCAACCTTAGTCGCATTTCAATATCATTACCTTTTTGTGTGGTACCTTGTGGCACTGCCTCATTACATCATAGATTTTGCATTATTGGTCTTCATCGTTAGTTCTACAGATTCTGTCCTTAGAAAATTTCCATCTCCTTCGCGGGCGGTAAAACCCATGGTGCTATAGCTTACCTTCAACCTGCGAGGAGACCGAGTTATTGCCGTAAACTTATTTAAAAGTTACAAGTTTTCGTAATTCATGAGATGATTATCCTTTGTCCCGCAGGTTAGGAGAACCCACATAACATTACATTTTTTCCCTCCACGGTAAACTAGATTAGTGTCCTATAGATTTTCTAGAGTTAAATTAGTTGAGTCCATCCTTGATGAGTTGTTCAAAATTACAAGGGGTTGTAATTTTAGACAATACTATTATAACTAATGATATTCAAATGATGAACTACAATAAGACACAAGAAATAATCATATAATAATGTAAAACCCTAAGCAAATGAGAGAGAGAAGGCGACTCATCTGATTTCGTGTAACTTGGGAGTGACCCAGACTAAGAAAATACTGGAATAGACTAGGAAAAGTGTCGTCAAGGCTCGCCAAGGGTTTTGGAACAAAAAACTACATAGGATAGAAGTAGCCAAGGGAGGACATGATCACCTAAGCACTAGTGACTAAACAAGGCACTAGTGTCGACTTAGATGCTCAAGTTCTGGTATTTTCTAGGTTGGAATAGCTTTGTTGTTGATCCTCTTTTATCACTCTAGTTTTACTGCAATCTCACTAGTCATACCTGTAACCTACAAAATATATGACTAGCTGCACATGCCCACAAACCATATTAAACCTAATAAAAAAGATGTAGAATGAGGATTCAGACTGATCTTGAAGGTCACTAGAGGAGTGAAATTATGACTGAACACTACACTACATCTCAGACTCCATGTAGTTTTGTGTATATATTTGTGTAATGACAACCTAAGTTTCCCTTGTGCAAGTTCCACTATGATAGCGGGCTAGATCTAGATTTCTCCAAGTATGTAAATGTGTGTGATGGTATAGAATGAACTTCCCATCCTATGTTGTATATGCATGTCAATGCAAACCCTTGTCCCTTATATGAATGTGCTAGATGAATTCCTCTGTAATTCTCTTGTTCCTTTTTGCAAGATTAGGTGGTGATAGATAACTCTTATAGTTCTTGGCCCCTTATTCAGAATAAGTAACTAAGTATATATGATTCCCCTATTTGAATTTCTTAATTTAAAACTAAAAGGCTGACCCAAAGTATAAAGAAGACCAAGAAATAAAAATAAACAAAAGAGTAAAATTAGATAAGAAGGTCAGGAGTGCCCATGAGGGACAAGAGTGTGTGGGCGCTTATGACCTAACTATTCGCTAGTTTCTAAGGCCATAAAAGATAAATTATTGAAGTTCCAAATAAATTGTAAGATATGTAAGGCCAAATAATAATGCAAGAGATAAATCAAAATACCCAAAAGGAGTTTTCAACCACTAGTTTTCTTGCTTAGGAATCATATATACATTAGTGTGCTTTAGGACCTAGAAATGTACCCAAGTGCATAGATTTTTTGTCTACACAAAATTTCCCTCAAACATGGTAAAAAGGAAATCTTATACACATGAATGTTATGAATGAAGTAAGGGAAAAGTGTGATTAATATGGAAGGATATGAAAAATGTAGCTAGAAGACTCCCGATGAAAAGGTGATAAGCCAAAGGCACAAATCATGAGACAAGACATAGACTAAAGCAAGAGTCTGAACAAGGTCCAAACAACAACTGCTAACATAGTATTCATGTTCTCATCAAGATCCAATGTGTGCACATGGAAATTAATTACCTCTTGAAGTGAATATTTGTAATGGACATCAGAGATATGCACAATATACCATGCAATGGTGAGAGGCGAGAAGAGACAACAAAATGAGCAAAAGATGGACAAAACGCATCACGAAACAATTTTTATTTCTCTAGAAATCACACAGTACACCATAATGGGAAAAGAGGCAAGAAAATTCCATTACAAGCCAAGGGAGGAGGCTTAAACTCCACATTTGACCATGGAGAAGAAAGAGAGAGGGGGCAGAGAAGAAGAATGAACAACCATTTAGAGATCATTTGCACACATTGGATCTTGATGAGAAACATGAAGGGTGGAAGGAGAGTCGTACATTGTTGGATCTTGATGAGAAACATGAATAATTAATTTCCTCTTGAAGTGAAGATCCAATGTGTGCACATGGAAATTAATTACCTCTTGAAGTGAACATAGGCACTACTATCATCATCTAATTTTGCATCCATTTAGAGATCATTTGCATCCATCTAGCTCATCACAAGGGGACGTGGTTGGTTCATCTACATCACGCAAGCATGGGAGGGGATTCTATTCTATTCCATATGTCATTCTACTACATTTTAACATCTAGTTATTGCTTGGTACTTCACAAAGTGCAACTGACACAAGAGCTCCTTGGGCACATGGTTCACACACATATAGAACTACATTTGGGTCTGGAATGTAGTACAGTGCTCAGTTAGTAAGTCCATTATTGTGGCATCTGAGGTCAATCTAAATTATTCATTTTCATTCTTATTTTTTTAGGGTTTTGATACTTCTTGTGGTCTCTTGTAGTTCTTTAATTTATCTTGGATTATCAGCAACACTTGACATACTGCAATGAATCTAATGTGACACACAACAAGGGTTTTAGACCATCTTCCGAACCTGTGAAACTCAGTTCTAGATCTTTTACACAGACCAGGGTACCCATTCTATAGAAAAAAGCACCTATGGGTGCCCTAGTCCCTCTCGAGGTGCCCCCGTCTAAAGAATCAGTCTAGATCCATCCTTTTTGGGACTATTGCATAGTCGTTCATGCTACCTGTTTCTACAGGCACTTCTGCGATGCAATCCAGTGAGATCATCTAATCAATTGAGTTCATTCTACCTCTCTTAGTACTCTAAGGTTTAGAATTTCGATTTCTGTAGTTTCTTGGGTCATTTCCATATTTATTTATTGCATTTATTTATTATATTTTACATGTTTTTTTCTAGATTAGATTAATTATCATTATCCCCCCATCTTATTTAATTTTAGTTAATCAGTTTCTTCCCAAATATTCATAATTTCCTCAAGATTGAAGATTTTTTTTCTCATCAATTTCTATTACAATACTGGAGGATGGATTTTCATTTTAATAAATTCCACTGTCTGATTTAAATTAGAAATTTGACTGTCTTTATCCATAGTTTAGTTTTTACTTCCTGAAGTTCATTATGTAGATTGGAAATATTGTCTTCCATTTTCATTATTTATCTCTCTAATATTTGGCATTTTTTATTCAATGTCATAATACTATGGTCATTTTCAGTAGTTTCTTGCTTCATAAGAGCTAGATCTTATTTTATACTCACTAACTCAGTATCCATGTTCTATAGTTCAAATTTTTGAGTCAAGTGATCTTGCTTTCGTAGTTCAAGACTTTTTCATTTGGTTTCTCAACTAGATATTGTCTCAAAATTATATTTTTTTCTTCATGTCACTTGATCAATAGATTTGTTCTGACAAGGTTAAGGATTGGTGCAGTTTTTGATCCTCTGTTAGACCTTGTAATTCAAGCCCTTTTTCTTCCATTATTATTTCCTTTTTTCTAATTGTGAAGAAGAATATGGTTGAAAGGAAACTATTTTTCAGTCCATCTTTGAATATCAATGTATTCTGCTATCCTTTTGAACATTTGTAGTACCTACCATTTCTTTTTCACTGGGGGAATCTACTCTGTCTTGCATGTGTATAGGCCATTGTTATTCTTGATTGATTAGTGGATGTTGATTAAATTATTCCTAATATTTGTGCAATATCATAATATTAGAGTTCTTCTTATAATTCATCTTCAGGGAGAATTAGTTTTATAATCTTTTATGTTGTCTTTAGGGGGCAGGTTCTTGTGGGGATTCCTCTTTGTTATTTCTTTTTTTCTTCTGAATTTTCTTAAGACAGGTTTTTGTGTGAGAGGTTTCGTGTTGACCCTCTTTCCTTCACTCCTGAATGAGGATTCAGTTCTTGTGGGAAGGTTTCTATGCTATTCTTGGATTTTATTGGTGAGTGTTTTAGAATAGTTTATTTTGTAAGAACAACCTTTTTCTTCTTCTTCTCACAAGGGAGGAATGAGTGACAACTATTTCCTGCTCAGATTTTGATAGCATAATAGATTCATGTTATTCCTCACCTTTCCTTTGTAATTGAATTTGTTTTGACGGTGGTTTTCTTATGAAGCATCGAAAGCATCTTTTTCTTATAGGTTTTTAAGGCTTCCTCGTTGTTTTCTTAGAGATTTTTCCATAAGTAACAATGGAAGGCAAGGTCTCAGGAGATATACCAGTTTGAGCCTGACCCTTAGTGAATTTTTCTTTAGCCTTATCTATACTAGGGGGAAGGTCTTGTTTCCTAGTATGTTTTAATTTATTCTTCCCTATTTTATTTTTGAAAACTTCTTCCATAATTCTTCCACCTAGGATTGTTTAAGAAAATGATCAGGGGATATTTTTCAGTGTCAAAAGTTCCCTGAAATTCCTTAGACCATGCCAATGTAGTAGAGCCTTCAGAGAGATTTTTGATGACTTTAAGAACGTGAAAAATGGACACTCTGAGCTCAAGTATGTCTGGTCAAAGTTCAGTAATAGGGAAAGTCAACTTTGGTCAACAGGTTAACAAGTGGACCATGGACAAGGTGGACACATGGAAATTGGCGATAGGGAAAATTTGATGGTCTTGTATTTTTTAAAAAAATCAGTGTCCATGGTATAGAGCTCGTTGCAAGATTTCTGACGCATTTTGAACGGACCAAATCTAAGTTAGTATGCGAAGAGATATTGCATAGTCAAAGTTGTGGTCAAATGATGACATGACACAATCTAACATGGACAAATGACATATTATGGACGTGACACTTGGAAGGGATTTAGCGGCTTTGGATTTAAAATAATAATAATATATTTTATTAATCCATTCTAGGAGAATAAGCCTAATCCCATGGGATACGGAGGAATTTTGTGGACAAAAATCTATTTAAAGGCTATCCTATCCCTTTCCCACCAAATGTGGGGTTCCAATGGCTAAATTGGGAGCCTAAACCTATGGAAGGGGGATTTGAACCCAGTACCTCATCAAAAAGATAAGCAGCATTACCAACCCACCACCCTCTTGTAAGTGATATAAATTAAGCTCACTTGTATTTGTAATGGACAAGTGTCAGGTCTGTGTCAAGCCAATAAACAGGCAGTTTTGGAAAAGTACAATTTTGGGGCACTTCTGCTCACTTCCAGATTTTAAGTTATATATGAAAGTTTCTCATAATTTCAATAAGATCGTAATTATGTGATCATTTATCCCGTTTGGAGCTTTTTGATAGAGTTATTTTCTTTTAAAGTCCACACAAAGGTAAAGAACCAAAGGGAGGACACTACTGCAAGTGGATTAGGAAGGTGAAGAACAAAGGCTAAGCTCCATTAACATCCTTCGAAGTCTAAAACATAGTTCTGTAGGTTTTTGATTCATTATTGGTTAATGTAAAGGTTATTACATTTACAATTTAAACATTATTAATTGATCGATTCATCACGAACCCGGGACGTAGGAATTCTGAACCCCGTAAACAATCTGGTGTTGTGTTCTAATTTTAATTTCAGTTTCTAATTATTGCAGTAATTTACATTCCCAATTTGAATATGGATGCAACTATAATCAGAATTGATAAAATTGGAAAAAATCAATTAATCTGAAACAATGAATTTTTTGGGCTTTGATCAAACAATGATTTTTTTAGTAAATTACAAACTTAACTTCAGTTCTGAATTCAGTCTATAAATCATATTTTTGATCAGTTTTTAGAAGTATACAATCCTTTTAAGTTGATTAAAATTGAATTCTTTGAAAGCCTTTAAAAAGTGGAAAAAATAAAACACCCGTTTTCGGATCAAGTTTGTATCAGAGCAGTTAGATTGTCGGATTAGCTTCTAATTGTGTTTAAAAATTTGGCTTGGATTCAGTATTGATTTCATTTTTTCAGTGTGCAGAAATTTAGGGCTTGTTAATCTTCTTTGTAGTCTGTAGTTTTGGAAGTACATGTTGTTTTGCAGGAACAGGGAATCATGGGCAAGTCATCCAAATAAGAGCAACTGGATGAGCTTGAAGCCATAACCACCAACTCGAGGAAGAAAACTCTTTCTTGAGATCTAATTTTTATTCTTGGAAGAGGAAATAGTGCGGTTAAAATATGAGCCACAATCCTCTATAACCGAGAAGAGGATTATGTCAATGAGATGCTTGCAGGATCAAGAAGTTGATGATTTTTGTTAAAGAGTTACAGGAAGAAATACGGACCAAGGATGCCCTCTTGGCAAAGCTGCAACAAGGTGAACACAAGAAGGAAATTCCTTCCAAATCAGATGCAAGTACTATGACAGAATGCACTGTAAGTTGTTCATGTGAAAATACTTCCTCTAATTTAGTTCCAATATTCCTTTGGTCAGTTAAAAAAAAAACACACTAAGGGAATTGGGTCTAAACTAATGGTCTAAAATGGGATTAATTAAAACATGCCTTGTAAAAATGAACAAGGTAATGTTAATCCTATAAAGTAGAGGATCAACCTTGGTTTGCAGGTTTGGGTTATTCTATTGGGCAAGTGGGAAATTGGAGAAAGTTCTAAAGCAGCTGAAGGAAGACAAGCTTACAATAGCCAAGGATCTACGCCATTGGAATTGCAGGATTCCGCCATCAAGAGAATAATGAAGTGTAAGAAAGAAGGTAAACGAGGTAATGAAATTCACCTCCTCCCACTTACACTAAAAATAACACTAAGGGATTTAAATCCTAATACTTCTAAAACTCTTTTTCAGTCTGAACAAATATAGCTTTGGTAGACAGAAGTATACGTTTCCTTGCATGTTTTTTGAAGGTTCTAATCATTCTGCAACATATTTGTGGAAGAGAAAACATGGATTAAGAATTTATTGCCTTTTATGAATGATAGGCAGGTGTAAAAGACCAATCTCACTCTGGTAAGGTGAGAAAGGAAAACGGTTACCTCCTCCTAAACAAGGGAATCATTTCCTAGACAGAGTTCAAGGAATGGAAAATGGGTAAGACTACTAAAAATAGGGAAGTTAAATTTTGTTCCCATTGTAAAAGGAATGGTCATGATGTTAAGATGTGTCAGTATGTTCCTTTAATGCAACATTGGGAAAGTTTGTTAAAAGGAAAATAATGTCAAACCAAAATTTGTTGATCTAACCTCATGTAAATGCTCATTTTAGTACTAGGGAAGTAAAACCACCTAAACGAAGAAATCCAAGTAATTGGATGGGTAAAACATTCCTCAACTTTATGTTTGCATTGCAGTAATTGGTGATAGTATGCAAACATTTTCAAAGCTATATTTAGGGATTTTGATCCTATGTTAATATTCAGCTTTGAAATAATTTTGAAGCAGCCGTAAATAAGATTTGAGTGATAGGTTCCTCATACTCATATTCATCTTCTCATATTTTGGTTGGTTATTCCATTTCTAACAACAGTATGCATGGATATGGGCATTGTCAGAATGTCTATTTGAAACTTTGTAGTTTTATTATAGTGTTTTCATTTGTGCTAATTTATGGATGCTTATAAGACCCATTCGGGCACCTGTTTGATATTGTAATAAATAGACAAACTTGTTGTATCCACATGTGTTATTTGCACTAATTTATTAAGCCCCTTATTTTGGGAGAAAAAAATTGGATTTTTGTAACTATCGGATGTGGTTGCAATTAGGGTGTAAAATTATTACACTAACAAACTAGTTTGCAAAGGTACCAATTGATTATTTTGCAGATTATGGTAGTTCACCAATTTGGGTAAGCATACATTTATAATCTATCCCTTTCAGTTCAGTGTATGGATAAATATTTGCATATTCCTGTTGATTCAGATTTTGATTATAGCCATTTTTGGTGTTTATGGTTTTAATGATTCTGGATAGTAAATATTTGCAGGTTGTAATCAACATAATTACTAAGTGTTAGTTGAACACTAGCTTTCGTTATAGCTGGGTGTTATTATCTGACTTATATTTGTGATGGTGCTACATGTTTTGGAAGATTCACGTGAGTAAGTG
>CM034152.1:755425533-755496756 GCA_019776745.2 Taxus chinensis | reverse complement strand
CTCACAAGATGGTGGTCTCAGAAATATTACACCGAGTTAGCTCAAACGCGGAAATCTAAGGCATAAGAAATGGTGAATAGGATGTAGCCATAAAATTTGTAGGATAATACATAAATGGGTGAAATCCCTATCATAATGAAAAAGAAGTTTGGGAACTCTGCGTGAAATGATGCTGAGTTAAGTAGTACACTGCTTTTGAATTACGAGCTCATGTTGAATAAGTAAGGTAGTAGATGGCTCACCTAGGATGGTTAAAGGAAGGGAGATGATGTTGTCACATCAAGCGAGCCCTTAGGATGACTCGATTAGGAATTTGAAGCAAGCTCAGAGAAACAGTGGCTCACTATTTACGAGAGCTCATCCATCTTAAAACCAACGAATGGCTTTCCTGCAAGAGCTTGAGAGTATTCAAGCCGAGTTGCATTGTCTTTCGTTGTTACCTTTCGGAGTCATGTTTCAGAGTTATCCCGTTTTGGGATTTCAGAGTTTTTGGGGTAAAAAACGTCGAGCGAGTTGGAGAGTTCCAAAGCCTGAAACTCTTAAACTTTGAAATTCAGAGTTTCAGAATTTTGGGGTTCAGATGTGCGAGCCAATTTAGAGGTGCCTAGTTTAGAACCTGCGGTCAATGCAAAAATCAAGGTGAAATGGGTGGTTTTGAGTTGTTGACCGGAGTTGATGTTGGGCCATGTGGAGAATTAAGTGGTGTATTCAATTAAAAGATGATGACTTAATATGAAGTCCGAGTCATTTGGAGGTGGCGAGATGACCAAGTAAAAATGAAACAAGGTGGAAATAATGCCTACGGATGTAGTTTTTGTGGCTGGTGAAGGTTTCGTGTTTGGGATACAAGTGTTAATTGGAGGATGGACAGCTCGCCGGAAAAGGAGGCCAACCATCGAGCTGACAATGATTGCGAGCGTGACATAAGATGGGTAGACGAAATCATTCAAAGTAAAAAAAAAGGTGGTCAGAAAAGTATCTCGCCACATTTAACAAAGGAGGTGGTTTGCTAGTCATTTCGGCGAGCTGGCTGGCGAAGCATTTGGCTAATATACACTGAAGTCCTCCTATGCAGTTTTGTTTTCCGGGGGCTTACTCAAGGATTAAATGATGAATTCCAAAATTTATTTTGCAATTTAAGGATTTTAATTATTATATTTTAATTAAATGGAGATTAATTAAAAATTGGAGTTTTTGAGGTCATTATCAATAAGTTGGTTAAGGATGATGCCCTGGATACCCTAAAATCAAATTTTTCTTAGAAGACGACAACTTTCTCCCCGGTTGCCTGATTTACACAAAATTATAGTCATTGGAATTGAGAGAAAGAGAGCTATGCTATGGAGCCATCAGTAGACAAAATTTTGGAATTTTAGCATTCAAAATTTGTAGGTTTATCTCATTTCTTGAGTGGTGCCTCAAAAGGTGGAGGTGTAATAAATTAGCAAGCGTGGCCAGTAAAAATGATTAATTATTTTCCTAATTTTTGGCCTAAATTCTAGGGTTTCTCCTTCTTCTTCTCACCACTCAACAAGTGCTATAAATGTAAATGGGTTCTTATTCTAAAGGGGATACATTCTTCTAGGTTTCCCATCTGTTCACAAGCTAAACAATTATGAATTTGTAGGCTCTCAAGCCTTTCTTCTAAAATTGTAATGGCAACCTATGCCTTTTCCCTACTATAATGATGCATTGTGTAAGTGCTTGAAGTAATGAGAATTATGTTTTGTGATCAGTTATATGTCCTTTCATGATTATTCTCCTTCTATTTGTCTCTCTCATGTTTACATGTGAACTATGTAACCAGGGTTTCTTTTGCAAGTTTTGGAGGTCATTGTGCTTATCAAGGAGTAAAGTACTGTATGAAAATTGGGTTTGTAATGCATGTTCATTCTTCCTCATGATCATCTCTCGTCATCGGCAAGTCAAAATTTTGTCTAGTAAAACCCTTTCTTGGTGCATCACCACTTCTAGTATAGGTTTTATTTCCTTGCAGATCTCTCTCCCTAATCCCTCGAAATGTTAGCATAGGTTTAGTTAGCTATTTTTATTGCATTAGGAGTAGTGTTGTGTTTAGTTTAGGAAGAGGAAGTTAGCTTTCTCTGGAGGTTCACCTCAAGCCCAAGTCCCACAACTTAAGAGGTGATCCCATGTTACCCAATCAAACCAAATGTCATGTTCACCTTCAGGCCATTCAGGGGGTGCAGTGATTTGGTGATAACATTCATAAAAGATAAACAAGTGAAATACCAACTGGGCTGTAGGATGTAAAATGCTAGAAAGAAGACAAGAAATAAATCAAAGAGGCCAAAAATAGCTTTCAATTATTAGTTTTATCGCTTAGGAATCATATGTATGTAAGTATTCTTTAAGGACCTAGAAATGTACCCAAGTACGTGATTTTGTGTCTATAAATATCAAGCACTGGCGGTTTCCCATCTTTATGAGGGTGCGTATAAAATCATAAGAGAAAATTTAAAATGAATTTATTATTTGGTAGAAGGTGTGAAGGAGTGTGGAGGTTGCATTTGTTTGAGGAAACAAAATGACACAAATGATTAATATTGTTCCAAATCACTGAAATCAAGGAGCTAGAATTGAGGACTCGACCAATTCAATGCAGACTATGCAAGCCTATTTGGAGGCCATGGAAACTACACAAAGTCAAGGTGTTGTTACAGAGGATGTGAGGGATAATGAAGCAGAGCCCCCACAATAGGGAGTGCAGGCTCCAACTGAAAATGTGAACGATGAAGAAGAGGAAGTAAAAATGGTCTAGAGGAAAAATAATTACTGAGAATTGGTAGAATGGGGAGTAATCATAGATCAAATACCCCACGTTATTCAAGTATTGTGGATCCAACTAAGCTCATTGAATGGATTATGGAGCTGGATAATTATTTTGAGCATGAAGATATGGAAGATTGCGGGAAATTCAAATTTTCTTCGACGAAGTGAAAGTGTCATGCACCTCTATAGTGGGATCATATCCAAACAAATAGAGTCCAAAAAGGAAAAAAATATCAAGACATGGGATATGATGATTATGAATTTGAAGGAAAAATTATTTACTATAAATTACTAACTTGGGTTGTTTAGTTGTAGAATTTGTGATAGAGGGAGCTCAATGTGAAGGAATAAACTAAAGAGTTTTATCAATAAAAAAGTTGAGTGCGACATGTGGAAGATGATATGAAGAAGATAGTTGGTATGTGAATGAATTGTAGATTGTAATTCAAGATGAGTTTGGGTTGATCCAAGTGAGGTTAGTTGAGGAAGCCTATCAATATGCACTGAAGGTGGAAGAGAAGTTGACTTGTACAAAACAAAGTGTTAATCATGGAAAGAGAAAATCTATGGATATGGTGGTAGCAAAGAAAATTATGTGCATCATGAAGGTGAGTCAAATTAAATGTCATGCAACGAGGGAGCACATAGAGAAGGGTGAAATTCTACTAGGGGAAGAGAATCCTTTTGTTGTGGAAGAGGTCATATGTTCAGTGACTAATTAACTTAAATAAGAAATATTCTAGTGTAATATAATGCTGTAGGAGTAGTAAACTGACTGAATAAATGGAATAATACAATATTGAATAAACCCTAGCAAACTAAGCTATAAAATATGAAAACCTAATGTGCAAGAGAGGGTTGATAATTTCTTAGATGATTCGCAAATGTCGCGGGACTATGTCGCAGTGCAGACCAGGTGAACAGGAGGAGGAAATGACCACACAGAAGCCCAAAAAGCATAGATTTGAAATATATGACTAGACTGGGGCACTTGGAAATGGAAAGGGGTGGTCATGGGCACCTTGGTATGATATTTGGGTTCCCTAGTCTATGAAAATAGTTAGAAATATTCCTCTGGAATGTTGTTAGATGTTCACATGTGTTTGCTTCTTGTCACACTAATATCGTTGAACTATGTTGGATGTCGCTGTGAATAGGAGATGAAAGAATCACCTACAAAACCCTAGACAAAGCATAAAAACCCTAAAAAATAAATATGCATATGAAGGGGTCAGACTATCCTCAGCTGCCAAATTGATGGAATTATCACTGAGTGCTACACTACACCTCAGACCTAATGCAGTTCTAGCTGTGTGTGTGTGAAATTGTGCCCTAGGTTGCTCTTGTACCAATCACACTTTATGAAGTGGTAAGAAAATAACTAGATGTAGAATGTAGTAAATGTGTGCATGGAAATAATAAACTCCCCTCTTATGGAGTGTGATGTAGATGAACCAACCTTGTGTGCCTTGTGATGGAGCTAGATGGATGCAAGTGTAGCTTTAAATGCCTTTGATGGGTGTAACTATAGATGGTGATAATAGATGCTTAATGCTTGGTCCCTCATTATGATTACATAAATTTATATTTATATGGTTCTCTTGTGCTAATTTAATAATTAACCACAAAAGGCCGACCACCAAAAGGATAGAAATCTCAAAAAAATAGAAAGTTCCCAAAAGGTTAAAGTGCAAAGAGGATTAGGGCACTCCAGAGGGGACCAGGGTGTGTAGGGCACCCGAGTTCTAGTTGGGTACCCATCAGAAACAAAATAAAAATACATACTAGGAAAGTGTAGGTGTAAGATCGAAAATACGACATCAAGAAATATAAAAATTGCCAAAGGCATGGGTTAATTATTACTCTTTTCACTTAAGAACCATATGAATAGTAGTATGAGATCGGGACTAAAGAATGACTCAAAGTGCGTGATTTTTCATCTACATTTCCCCCCCACTTTATGTTGGTAAACAAAAAGCTTGGTAACATAAAGTAGATAGATATGTGTACTTGATAATCCATGTAGAGTGATGTAGCAAACATGCTGAAGGATTAGAAATAGTGTGGAGTAAGAAAAATATGGAGTGTGGAGACTAAAGATGCCAAAGTGTAAAAAGTGATGAGAGTGATCCTAGGGTGGAAGCGTGTGTGTATATACCAACGTGCGTAGTGTACTTGCATGGTTACTAATGTGTGTGTGTGTGTGTGTGTGTGTGTGTGTGTGTGTGTGTGTGTGTGTGTGTGTGTGTGTGTGTGTGATGTAACTGCCATGTGTGTGTTGTTGTTGTTGACTGCTTACTTCCCATATAGACTGACCTACAAAAGAGAAGACAATCAAGTAGTCAAATATGCATGTATATGTGTAATGTGTAAACACATATGTATATGTGTAAAGAAACATGTAAAAATAGTACAAAAATGACAATTAAAAAGGAACAAGTGCAACGATCTGTGATGAGACAAAGGGGGTAGAAAGGATATCTTATAAGTATCGGTGAAGTGCAAGTTTTTTGGGTGATCTCATGCCACTGTGGCTGAAGAAGTGTAGGGACAAAGTTGTGCTATTCTCCAACCTATAAATTCTTCCCTAAGATTGGTGAAGAGATCTCTGTACTGTCTGGTTTTTTGGGTGATCCAAAACCACTGGCCAAAGTAGTGTAGGGAGTAAATTTTGATGTATCCTCCAACTTATAACCACTCCCCAAAATGCTAAAGACAATTTTCCCTATAAAATACCTTGTGTATGGATTTTCGTAGACTGGTTTGAACCCACTCGTGCTGTATAACCCACTGTGTGATGGATGAAAACTGTAGACTGAATTGTACCTGTACTGTGTGTAGTGTGTATAAACCCAAATGATGCCCCCCTTATTGGGGGCGCATGCGATGTTGCGAATAGGAGAATGCAGCCCCAAAAGAGGACCGACCGCATAACTAAAAATCTTCCTTGAAGGGGGAAGCAAATGTGCTCGGTAAAGACTAAGGCATAGACAAACAACTGGCCAGGAAACAAGTGTTAGTAAGAACAAACATGCATGTAGAAAACAAACAATGTGTAAGATTGAACATAAGCACATAATATAAAATCCCAAGAAGATAATGTAGGCCATATAAAGTGGGTTACAAACATTCGACACCACTCACGATGTCACAAGAAACTCAAGGTGGCAGTGGCCGCAAACAAACAAGTGTGCACACAAGACAAAGGGAAAAGCACGCAGACAATCATAAGCAATAACAAACAATGTAAAAAATGAGTATGGAAGCAAATAAACCTATATAACAAATGTTGCACATAAAACACCTGTTAGCATGTTAGAAAAAGAGAAAGTATGTCAAAGTAGTTATACCTTGATAATGGAAAGTGCTAAGTAAAAATTAAAACAATAACACCTGTAGTGTACGAATGTGGATGCCCCCAGAAGGTAGTGTGTCAAACATTGGTGCTGCGTGTAGAAGCTCTGTATATGTGATCATGAATAGAAAAGGACGCGAACGTGCATGTGTGTATGGTAAAGATAATTACATACAAGATATCTATCTAACATGTGCAGTAAAGTGAATATGTAAGAGCAAGTGCAAGCAAGAATAAATGCAACCATAAAATGTAGTATGTTTGTGGACGGATGGAATGGAATGCAAAGTGAATTATAGGAGCTGCGTTCCCCCTGAGTGAATGGAATTCTATGTAATGAGGTTCATTTAGTATAACCCCCCAACAGTCAAGAATGAACCATAAACAAGAGTGTGTCATCGATAAATGGTGGAACTATGTGTTATGTGTAGCGCATTGTGATGAGTGTGTAGTGATGATATGCGACATAAGTGAGTTATACATGCCATTGTAGCCTAAGCGTATATCATGAAAATATGAATAGAAAGGAGTTTCAATTTATCATAAAGCGTATATCACTAAATAATATAAGTGCGAGTGATGATGTAGCTTATCACAAGATGTTGTTAGAAGAAGTGACTCTATAGCCTAAAGTGTATATCACTAGTCCTAGGAATGTTGCATGAGAGAAATAAAATGGAATGATGAACATGTGAGTGTGATGTGGTCCATTTGTGTTGTATATCGTCAATAATCCAGTATGGTCTATGAGACTAGAGTGCGTCATCATGTAGTGAGTAGAACACGAAGTGAATATGCAAAATGCGTACTATGTGTGGTAGGATGAACGTTATGTAATGTAGTATGTGTAGATGGTCTAAGATGTAAGGTGACATGTATGAGGTATAAAGACACGTTATATGTGATAGCTATGGGGTGATGCATGTAGGATAAGATGTAGGATGAAAAATGTAGAATGTATGAAGACACACAACGTCTATAGCTTGTAATGTGGTGTGCAATGTGTAGATGATATAGGATCATGTGATGATATGCAGTTCCTAATGTGTACTGACTACTATGTAGTGTGTGGGGTTCATGTATATAAAATGCCCTCAACAGTCAAGTGCGAAACAAAGCATAGGAGCGTGTCATCGGGTAATGGTCAAACTATGTGTTGATACCGATGTGTATGCTAGAAGGTTGATATGTGGTATGAAATGTGCATGGATGTTAGGGTGGGGGTGTGTGGATGTTATGCCCCCAAGTGTGTCAGATGGAGAAGTCAATCATGTAATATCATCTTGGAGGTCATCATTGTCATGGTCCAAAACCGAATGAAAATTGGTAAGCGATAGTGTTGGGCGGGTCACCTAATGAACCATTGAGGCGTAGGTTATACATACCCATAACATATTCTTCATCATTGAAGGGTGGTAAGGGACACCCGTGTGTATACCCAACTAGTAAAATTTTGTGTATAGCTAAGAAAAGAACCAGGGTTCACTTTAAGAAACATTTGGAAAAAAGGAGGTGGAAAATCCCCGATGAATATTACTTTGGCCGCATTCGCCACAAAGGTGAATTTTTCATAGGTTTTCTGCATGAAATATTTTCTTGGCAGTTTTAAGAGAGCTCACATCCATCAACAACGCCTTATTATCATGTGACAACAAAATGTTGCTAACGGGGCGTCAATAAGACCTTGCTGTCACGTGACTGACGCCCATTAACAAATTTTTTGCTGTTGCGGGACAACAAGGTCCTGTTGATGTGTGTCAGCAACATCTTGCTGTCGCGCGACAGGAAAGTGTTGTTGACGTGTGTCAACAAACCCCTGCTATCGCATGACAGCAAAACCTTGTTTTCATGTGACAACAACAAAAAACCCTAATTTTCCCTATAAATACCAACACAACCCCTCATTTTCACGTTCTCATTTTCCAGCTACCATATTTTTTCCTTCTATGAGAACTTCTTGCTACAGGTACTATATGTTGACGTCATGGCTTCTTCTACCCAAGGTGAACCTCAGGATCCAACACCTAGAGCCTCCAAGGCCAAGATTCAATACAAAGTGCTATGTGCCCCCACATAAATGTAGTCATGGAAATGAATGCAGAATACAAGGATTCAATAGTTGCATCTGAATTCCAAGGGCTTGTTAGCATGCCCCAGTTTGAGGTTGACCATCAGATTCTTAACTACCTCCTTTCGTCATACAATACAGAAAATAGTGCTTTTACTGTTACATTGGAAGATCAACGTACATTTTCCTTCAGTGTTGAACCTATTGATATCCATCGATTGACAGGTCCTCCCTTTTAAAAATGTGCTGATAGTAACAATCAAGGGAAAAACTCATTGAAAATGATAAAAAATTCCTGGAATCTAGTTATGGTTTTAATGTTGATTGTAATTGTAATTTTCTCTCATTTAAATGTTTTTTTATATTAATTCAAATTGATATTAATTCTAATGAATTTTGTAGCTCATGTCAGTAAATCCAGATGAGGAGTGGACACGCAAGATGTTGCACACCACTTTCTTGCTGCCTTGATTTCTTTGTTTCAAGCCAAAATTATTATGCAGGGTCGACAAAACTAACATTCCAAATTGGGTTGTTGCATACATTCTTGCAACAATCAAAAATTAAAAAATTTGACTGGTACACATTTCTGTCTAACAAGATAAAGGTTGACATTACCGATGCATCAATTTTATAAAAAACTAGTCATTCATTCAATAAACTATATCCTGGCTCTTTATTATGAGGCTTATTATAATTTAAAAGATGAACCAACTCCAACTTGCACAAATGAGAGAATGAAAAATTTATCGATTCCACTTGAAGAGCAACAGGTAAAAATTTGTTTGTTTTATGTTTTTCTCATTATGATCGAATCTTTGTGCACTAATATAACATAATTCTAATTGAATATTTTTTGTACGCAGAAAATATTTTTGGAGTCTCTTCCATGAAAAAAGCTTCTGCTGAAAGTCGCCATACTTCTCCTTCAAAATCATCCTCTTCTGATATAAATAGTGATGAATTTCCAACATTTCCTTTGGAGAACTTGATTGGATATGATTGTCATCCCACATAAATGAATTTATCATGCCTAAAATCAGTGAGCTCATTCAATGGGAGAGAAGGGAAAAAGTATTAATATATGAGATATTAAGTCGTTATGATAACAATTGGCAAAGAGAGCTTATTTGCAACAGTCAAAAACCAACCCGCGAAGATGGATGCATTATTCATCAGAGCTAAAAGTGGGACTGCCACATATAACAACACCTATAATGACAATATTTTAGATAAAATATTAAAAAAATTAGAGAATATCAGTGTTGATGCCCAGTCCTATTTCAATAAATGGTCTAAGGACAAGGAAATGGTCGTGATTGCAAACACTAAACGAGATAAAGCTGTCGTAAGTATAATCAATTTGAATTTTTTTACTATATTAATTTCAATAAAACTTTGTTTTTTAATATGTTTAATTGACTTCACTCATTTTGTTGCAGCTGAAATATGAAAATTTAAAGAGTCAAGCCAAGGTCTTCCAAGTTCACTTGGAAACAACAACGAATGGTTTATCCGCAAAAATTAAGATGAAAGAAAATATTATTTTGGTTAACAAACAAAACAATACACTTAAGCGGTTAACTAAAGAGAATGGCTACGACCCTAAGATTTTATTTAAAGAAAAGGCGAGTGGCAGATCCTTCTTTGACATCCCATGGAGATGCTAAAAAGGAAGAAGAAGCAATTATCAAGAACCTAGACATGACTGCTAAAGATCTGATTAGTTCGGGCATAAGTGAGGCAAGGAATATAGTAGGGTCTGGTGAAAATGTTAATGATTGAGGCTTGAGGATTGGGGAGCCTCAAAATTGAAACTTTAAATATTTTATATATAGAAGAATGAAAGTTGATACTTGAATATATGTTTAATTTGAGGTTTGGATTTAAATTTTATGCAATATTCTCTGGTTGCAATGATGGTGATATTTACATTTATCATTAGATGTGGATGTCTGGATAATGAAATTAGAGTAGATATGGATGATGATGAATTGTACGTGACTATATGAACTATATGTTGTTATATTTTTATATAGAATTTCTATATTGTATATGGTGTGTATGTTTGATGGATAATCATGATTCATGGATTTAAACTTTATGAAATATTATCTCTGCATGCAATGGTGGTCATGATAACAATTTTTCATTACATGTGGGTGATGACATCTAATATGTTTGATGACATTAGAATAGATATTACAATGGATCATCCATTTATTCATTTAGAATGTGTTGTTATGTGGATAATGAAATTAGAGTAGTTATGGATGATGATGAATTTTATGTGACTAGATGATGACAATGGATAATTGTTTTAAGAAAATTAAGAATGTGCATTGTGGTGTGATAGATTCATCTTAATACAATAAAAGATTCTTCTCTCTATTTTAAATTTTGAACTCTTTAATATGTATAATCGTTTCTACACATTTATTTTCAAACCTTTATATTGAATTTAAATGATAAAGCTCAAAGAAAAAAAATGTGGTATGACACAAATATCTTAATACGATAAAATCTTCTTCACATTTAAAACTATGGCTAACCACTAAGATAGGGTTTAAGGTATCTTTTATCTTCTTGAGCAAGCTAGACGACCTTGGATTCTCCAGAATTCAACACGAGAATTACAGTCTTTCCTTTTGGTCTATGTAATGCTCCCACCACCTTCCAAAGAGCAATGTAAGAAATTTTTGCCAATCTTACTTATGAATGTGTGGAAATATATATGGATGAATTTACAGTCTGTGGAATTACGTTTCAAGAGGCAATGAATAACCCTGGATAAAGTGCTCTAAAAATGTAAAAAATATCAATTATCTCTCAATCATGAGAAGTGTCTTTTTATGATGGAACAAGGGATAGTTTTGGGACACCATATTTAAGTGGATGGAATCAAAGTGGATCCAAACAAGGTTAGGACCATTTTACAACTCCCATTACCTAAGAATCAGACTGATGTATATAGTTTTCCTAGGACATGCAAGTTGTTATAGGAGATTTATCTCTACTTTTAGAAAAATAGTCTCTCCATTGTTTTCACTTTTAACTAAGGATTTTGAATTTTAGTGGAAAAAATCTTGTTAAAAAGCTTTTTAGCATCATAAAAGAGAAACTAACTAATACTCCAATTCTTAGGGGGGAAAATTGGAAGCTTCCCTTTCATATTCAAATAGATTCTTCCAATGAGTTAGTTGGGGCTATTTTGGGTCAACAAGAAGAGGGGAGAAACAATACATGCAATTTATTACATTAATAAAAATATATATCCAACTGAAAGGAACTATACTACCACAGAAAAATAATTTCTTGTAGTTTTTTATGCAAAAAATAAATTTCTCCACTACATCATATGTTATGAGGTGATCGTTCATACTGACCATTATGCCATTAAATATTTAATGACCAAATATTTGGTTCAAGGTGGAATTATAAATGGATGTTATTATTGCAATAATTCAATGTTAAAATTGTTGACAAGCCTGACAAAGAAAATGTGGTAGCTGATTTTCTTTTAAGAATAACTATTTCAGGTACATATGAACAAGTGAATAATGATTTCCGAGATGAGAACTTATTTTTTGTTTCCACTAGTTCTCCTTGGTTTTTTAATATATAGCTAATTATTTGGCCACATGGAAGTTCCCAATTTTTCTTACACCCAAAGAAAAGGAAACAATTAATGAAATAAAGTGTAATATATAAATGGTTTGATGGAATGTTTCTTAATTGTGGACCTGACTATGTCTTATGTAGGTGTATAACCGAAGATGAAATATTTTACATACTTAGATCTTGTCATGATGAATCATCAGGAGGACATTATTCAATCAAAAGAACAATTGATGAAGTTCTAGGGCCTGGGTATTATTGGCCTTCAATGCACAAAGATGTAAAGAAATATGTAAGGCAATGTGATAAATTCCAATGTATGGAGAAACCAATATTTTCAAATGAATTGCCTCTTCAACCCCAGATAGTTCTGGAACCATTTGAGAAGTGGGGTTTATAGTTCATTGGACTAATAGATCCACCTTCTCAAGGTAAGGAATACATCTTGGTGTGCACAAACTATAAGAAAAACTGGGATGAAGTGAAATATTTTTAGTATGCTAGGGATGAAAAGGTAGCATATTTCATGTACAAACATATTTTTGTAGAGATTTGGAGCCCAAAGGTCAATTGTTTTAGATCAAGGGTGTCAATTTTTGTGAAATTTGATTAGTGATTTTGTGGAAACCTATCAAAGGATACATAAGAAGTCATCCCCTTACCACCCTCATTTTAATGGTCAAGTTGAGGTGACCATTAGGGAATTAGAAACATCTTGACTAAAATAGTGGATGTTTCAAGGGAAAAATTGGGTACAAAAATTTCCAAAGGCAGTATGGGCATATAACACAAATTGGAAAGCAACTACATGATTTAATCTATATGAATTGGTCTATGGAAAGAAACTTATCTTTCCCATAGAATATAAGATATAAATGTTAAAAACAAATTGCAGAAGTGGGAATTGAACTGTCAGAAGCACAAAAGTCAAGAATTATCTAGTTGAACGAATTGGATGAGATGAGAATGAAAGTATTGCATCAAATTGAGCTAGTCCAACATCAAAGGAAGTATGTGGCATGACCATCGCATCAAATTGAGGAAGTTTCCAAAAGGAGATTGGGATTTGTTATTTGACTCAAAGTATAAGGATTTCAAGGGGAAGCTGTAGACCAGATGGATAGGCCCATACAAAATAGAAGAAGTCTACAAAAATGTTACTGTGTAGCTTGTTCCAATTGATGGTGAAAGAAGGGTAATGTTGGTTAATGGTCATAAACTACATTTATACCATAAACCAGTGTCTTGAGAATAATTTAAAATGTTGTTGCAAGCCAAATTAGATTTGAATTTCTTGGATGAGGTCTCCTTATCCAAGGTAATTCCAAGATAAACTATTTTTTTTAACATCAATAAAAGGGAGATGGTTAAAAACCAAATATGACAACCATCTTCCTATGAAGGGATGGTTAAAAACCAGAGATGGCATCCATTCCTTCAAAAAAATGTTGTAATAAAAAGGTGGCTGAAAAACCATCTATGAAGATCACCTCATTCCAGAACCATGTCATGCAGAATTGTAACAGAATAATAACTGGGCATTTGACATTGAGGGAACATGTGATAATATGTGAGATGACAAGGCATGTGCAAACACTTCTTTTAAAGTTAGAAAAAGGTTAAATTATGATATTTCTAATTATTAATCAGTCTAAGGTATAATTCTTCCTTACCCATTACCTCTCAAATGCTTCCCATTACCTCTCACACGTTTCCCATAAATCTTGCATTATTTTCATATTTATAGTAGGTCTATCACCTCCATATTAAATTCCACCAACTTAACTCCAAGGCTTAACTAATTTCTTGTTCCATTTTAATCCACTATAATACTAACCTCCACGATCCATTCCTATACCATTACCACCTTCATTCCTATGTCATTACCGCCTCCATTCATATGCCATTATCATTTTATTCCTGCCCCAAAATGGGTATCCAAGTCCATCATGAGCCAACCAATCCCATGGATTTATTAGTAGACACAAAGTTGTTGGGATATTTGAAAAGGTAGGGTGGCTGGACTTCATGCTCATGTATGAAGAATTCAATCCAGAAATGACAAAGGAATTTTCCAGAAATATCGACAACGAATGTTCACGAATAAAAGGTTAAAAAATTCTATTAAGTGCTTCAATCATTAGTGAAATTTCTGGCATTCCTAAAATGGTTCAATTAGTAAATTTTAGAGCTACATACTTTGAAATAATAAGAGATTTTTTGTGGGAAAGAATAAAAAATTAGAATTGGTCTTTGATAATATTGGCGAGGCAAAAGGTATAAAAAGATCCAATTTCCCAAATTCATGAGGCTCTGTTGTAAAGTGGGCCATAAAGTGTTTCACCTATGTGGGTCAATATGAAATCATTCTTGGCCTTGTCATGAGAATCATCATATACTTACGTTATGGAGAGGTAAAGGAACAAAATAAAATTGACCTTCCCCATTTCTTTCATGTCTTTGTCTCTTCCATTACAGAGAAATTCCGTTGGGGAGATAAATATTTACAATTTTAGGGGTTAATTCATTTAATTTGCAAACATCACTTTATTCAAAAATAGAATGGGATGAAGAAATGGATTAAGTTATAGAAGAAATATGCTCTAGGTAATGGAATTCATCCCAAACAGAAAACCCCTGAAATAGGGTCTTTGATAGAAACAAAACCCAAGAAGAAACTAAGGTCCTCCAAGATAAGTACTAAGCATCAAGTAGATGATTTCCCCTCAGTGGAAGAGCATGAACCAAAAACCACAATTAGGGAAATGAAATACACACCTTAGGATTCCCCATCAACATATCCATCTCCTCCAAACCTTATTTTTGAGGAAAAAATTATTGAGCCAACATCCACTGCTGAGGATTCCCCATTTCCAGATAAAGGGAAAATGCCTACGTTTGAAGGAGATCCTAACTCACATCATGATGAGAAATCCCTTACTCCTCAAGTGTTATCCCTCTCTAGATTTGAATTTGAGTTGAACCAAACAAAAGATATGTTGCAAAAGTTACAACTTGTCCTCCAATGGAAAGATGAATACCTTTCCCAATTAAGAACTGAAAAAGACTTGGAAATTCAATAGGTCCAAAAGGATCTACAAGGTAAATACCAAATCATTCAAGAAATCCAACAAACTGCTGATAATTTAACTGCAGAACTTACAACCCTAAAATCTGAAAAGAAGGAAGAGAAATTCATAAGCACCACACATCAAATATCTCAAACTAATTTTGTTTATCCCCAATTGTGGTTTTAAAAGGAATGGAAGAATTGACGAGTCGTTGTTATGAGCTAAGAAATGAAGAAGAAAATAAAATCTTAAATGTAGAGAAGAACATATTGGCAAATAATTGGCATTAATATGCCAATTATATGAGAGAACTCTTTCCCGTAGGTCACCAACAACCTTATATGCTTTATTTTTGAAGGAATTTATTTATAAATGACAGATTTCTAGGGTTCTCTTTAATGAATATGTGGAGTTTGAAACTGATAAGTAGTTCATGGCTACATATGCAGCCTTTGATACAACTAGAAGGAATTTGTTGTCTGAATTTTAGGTCCATAAATTTTTATTTCTTGAAGAAACACATATTCCAATAAATCTATATGTAGGAAAGGTTCAATTAAGATCATTTGTTTTACACTTCGATATCAAATAATTTGGAGAGAACAAAGAGAGAATTATATAACAGAGGGAGACTAATTCAAGTCTTCTCATGAGACATGACTTTCCTGTACCTGAAAGATTCTTACGATAGTACATTAACAAAATTTACTCCCTTCAGCTTGTGGACATGTATAAAGAAAGAATTTTTACATGTGTGGCAAACTTCAGAGCATATATTTTTCCAAACTATAATATCAAATTCTTTTCCTGCCGAAATAGGTGGGACTTGATCACTCAAACTCACAAGAAAAAGGAAGAAATTTCTCCTACCAATCTTCGGTGGTCGTTAAAAAGGTCAAAGAAAATAGGAAGAATTATGTCAGACATGGAACAAGATTGGGTTGGCACATGGTTTAGCCTACCACTAATATTGGCACAAGTTCCTCAGTGGACTAATGATCATGACCAACTAGCTGAGAGCTACAACAAATAGAAAAAGATAGTGATTGAGTTCAATGGATACCATGACCCAAAATAAAAAACATGGAATAACTTTTCCAATCAGTATAACTATAGTAGGATTGTGAAATTGTTAAATAACAATGGTTTAATCTATAAGAAGAGGACCTACTAATCCATAAGTATGGGGGAGTGATGAGCCTTTTGGATTCCCATTCCAAGCCCCATTTTTTCCACTTACATTGTATTGAATTGATATTAACCTTATTGTAAATAATACTTTCATTGACTTAAAAAGAATTTTTGTGCATAAATCTTGGTTATCTTTTATCTTTCATATGCTTTCTTGGATTGACTTATAGAAGTATGTTACAAATATACAAGGTTTACATCCATTTATCTAAAATATTATATTATAATAGATATCATGAATATAATACAACACAACTACGCTATGACACAATTGTCACCTTTCGCGGGAGATCCATCCATTTTTGAAGGCATTCTAATGAGAGAAAGTGTATCATCATAGCACTTTATCTCCAACCACAATCCTTATGGATCTGCGCACACCTTTCACAAAATGAGAGTGGCCCTACCCTTCATAATAAGAAAGATATGAGTAATCAATAAGGTAAGAGAACAAAACCATGTGTAGTATAGTCACCCAAAAGTAATAGACCTATGAACATGTTAGGAATAAAACATCGTAGAAATAATAGTAGTAATGAATATGATTTTTGGCCAAAAAGACTTAGAATAATAATAGGTACACATTCTTAATAATATTTGACAAAGAACCAGGGCATGATGAGTCCAACAACGATCATACATGAGATAATACTTTGATCCTATCCACAATCAACCCCAAACCCCCTAACACTTGTCATATGTTGTCAATTGCATTAGGTTATCTAACCCATCCATATAGGTCATTCCCTAGTCAATATACACATGTCTCTAAGAACTCCCATTCATAACTCACAATAGGATAAATCTATTTCAATATCACATGAATGGATCACAAAAAAAGGCAAACTAGAGATAATTCATGATTTAAACTTATTTTGTTTTGTGAGGTAAGAAAACATATTTCATATATGTTTTCTTACCTCACTAAGGCATAATTCATATATTAATACATGATTATCAACTTCCAAGTTGCTCAATTCGTGACATATTCCCAGGCCTCAATTAATGGTTAAAGTTGAAATATCATCTTTGTGAGGTGCAAATTTATTCATATGTTGTTCACAAGACTTAATCATTTAATTCTACCGTTTGTTTAATCTAAATACTTTCATATTCTCCTATCTCTTAATTTGTTGCACTTTCCTCTTAATCATCCTTTATTGGTCTACATTCTTATTATACTTTCCATTATTTCTCCTCGAATCTTGAATAATAATATCATTCATCTAATAACTACATTATTCATATATGCTTAATCAATTTACATTGTTCCACTACAATTCATTTCCCATACATGTTCTAAGTGTAGAACATGTCGTATAGGCATGTCCATAATGGCTAATTTAAATATACAATTATGATTTCATCTATATCGTTGTAACAATTTTTTGGTTTCACGTCTTTTTCATTGAGTTAAGGAGGTGTAAATAACTCCTCACAAGGTTTATCATATTTTTTGTCTCCCTTTTGATATTACTCCTTTAAAGCATGAATATATTCTTTCATTTTCCTAGCTCAAGCCCTTTTAGAAATATATCTGCAATTAGTAACTTATGATTCCCACAATATTTTTAACCTTTGATTTAAAATGCATAGTCCTCCTTTTGTTATGAGCTATGTATATAAGTTTACAATATATCTTATCAATCATGTTCAACCTTTGTAGTGTTGATAAGCTCAAATATTGCATCTCGCATCTCAGTTTATTCATCATAATGATTCTCTTTTATTTGATTTCCTAATTTTGATAATACTTCTGACATACAAGCATAATATCATTTATATATGAATAGGTTTATGTTACCCATAGTCATTATGGACTCATAATTTACCCATTTTTCAAGTTCTCTTAATTCAAGGGTTACATATTGTCATAACCATTGAACTATATTATGATTATATACTTTTTACTTCCCATTACTCTATCATGGTTTCACTTCATATTTTCTATTTAAATCATGTCATGGTTCTATTCTTATTGTGTTATCCTAGGTTCATATGATCAAATATATATCCATATTAATTCTTTTGTTCATTATGGTACCTCATTTAAAATATCTAATTCATTTTGTATACCCATCATATAACTTGTTCACGCTGTTTTTGATTGTAAATCAAATTATAAATTTTACTATGGTTTAGAAGAAGTATGAAGAGGTAGAGGGGTTTGAGAAATTGACCTCTCTTTCTCAAAGCCTTGTTTTTAACCACTCGGTCAAGCCATACATTTTGCTCATAAATTTGAGTATTTTTTATTCTAAGTTCAATGTTCAGGTAAGAGATTTAAATTAAGCATAACAAAATAGTAATGTCCAGCAGTCGAACCTGTGACCTATAACCACAAACCATAAGGGTTTAATGTTAGGCTATTGTTATCAAATAAGTAAGAATTTCCACAATTTTAATAAAAGGAGGTAATTGAAAAAACCCGGGTTCCTGTGTGAGTTGTTTATCCTTCTCCGTGTAGACTCTCCCTCCTTCACGTCTGAGCCTCCTAATTCTTTTATAGTCCTACTTCATTCTCCTACTTTTTCTTTGACTAACCCCTTTTCATATTAAAGAATAGATCTACATCTCCAAATATGTATATCTTGGTATGTGTCCTCTATGAATTTCTATGTGTATAAACATCATTTGCTACTTCTCATCTGTCTATCTATATGGGTCAATACCTCTATTTTTGTAGCCCCCTCCCTTTTTGGAATACAACCCACTATATACTTATGTTTTTGATTTTCTATGACTGCTTTTGAATAGGAGTTTAAATCCTTCATGCAACATGTCTATGCAAATCTATAATAATGTCTATGTAATCCTCCATGAAATATGAGTTATTTAATGTCCATAATAGAGCTCTAACTCTTTTATCATGACGTGAACCCCTCAAAACTCTAGTTTTGGATTTTTTTTTGTTTTATTTTTATGTTTAAACTCTTGTTATTTATTCATGTGATCCCTTTTATTATTTTTCGTGCATACATTGTGTCGTTTTCAAGTTTATCCTGAGTTTTATAGCCACGCGAATAGTTTAATATTCGAGTTCAATAGCTAAAATTATCCCTTTAAAATTTTATTTTCGAGCCCTCATACTATCGCCACATCAAAGGTTGATGATGAGCTCCAGGAAAAGATGTCGATGGTGGTTCAAGACTCCTAAGCTCAGCGATCTCTCTGATCTCCCCTTATCTTCCTCATGTCTACTTTGTCCCACATTTGTTGTGGTTTATGTACCATGTGGGTTGATTTTTAAACATGTTTCTTGAATAAGTGAGTTCCATACACTACAGTGTGTTCGAACAATATTGGTGGAAGGTTTACGTCAATGATGGGGAGATATTTGGTGAGTCCACTGATTTATGCCACGTATAGGCCATCAACATTCTCGTGTCCCATGATATATTATTTGAGCCCTCTATTGAGGGGACTCTCCCGGTGTCACATTGCACCAATCGGTGCTCCCATCAACATTCTCGTGTCCCATGTCATATTATCTGAGTCCTCTATTGAGGGGTTCCCGATTGGTGTCACATTGCACCAATTGGTGCTCCCATCAACATTCTCGTCTCACATGTTATATTATATGAATCCTCTATTGAGGGGTTCCCGATTGGTGTCACGTTGTACCAATAAGTGCTCTAATGAACTTTCTTGTGTCCCATGTTATATTATCTAATTACTCTATTGAGGGGTTTGCGATTGGTGTCACATTGCACCAATCGGTGCTCCCATATCACGATTTCACTACTCTTAAATTCCTATTATGAATCGGTGCAATATGCATCCCGAGTTCTTCTAGTATTGATGTGTGCTCAGATTTTGGTTCAGTGATGTGTGACACATCGTGCCCATTAGTGCTTACTCTATATGGTTATCTTGATAAATTTTAATCCCATAAGCATCACAAAGACAACATGCAAATGGTTTAAAATGAATTGCATTAAGATTATAGCTATCTCCCATAAAATTTTGGTCCTCGCACGAGCTAGGATCTCTAGCTTTGTGAGATGGTTAGCCATCTTAGTGAGCTATATGTAATGTATGCACTATGAGTTGGGATCTTCCTAGCTAGTTGAACTAGATGCGAAAGGATTTGTGAAGCTAATGAGAAATAATAAAAAATAAACACGATGCAAGTCAAATAATAACTCGACTTGTATATAATGTAATGCAAAGTGGCTCGATATGATATGAGCTCAGTTGAAATCCTATGCAAGCTAACTTGGTTGACAATAATAAGAGCTCGATGCAATGTAAGTAATTAAATGAGTTGATTGGTTTCCAATTCAATACAACTCAATTATAACAATGCAATGTGAGTTAGCTGTAAGAGCTCAATCAATTTAAGAACATTAGGGATTTAATCCCACATCCCTTTTTAATGAAATCCTCAATAATTTCTTTTTCTTAATAACATACTCATTATTGTGTGCATGTATACTTCGCTTAATGCTAAATCAAATGGAGCAAGAACTACCACCTAAAATAGTTCTACAATTTAGCTAAAACAAAGCATAAACACCATCAAGATAGAGAACTAAGCAAGATCTAAACTAATATTATAACTTTGAAAACATGAGATCAAAACTATGCATGTTATTTTAACATCTCTACTCTCCTAGATTACCAACAAAATGCACGGACCTATTTAGCTCCAATGGCAATCAAAAATTACTTGTTTGATCTTTAAAGAATGTGAGAATAGGAAGCTTAGCTCTTAACAATGGTGACCTCTCAAGAAGACAAAATGCAAGCTCTTAGTCTCTTTGCTATATGCTTTGCATTTGCTCTCTTAAGAAGTTTAGGTGTAGGTATAAAGGTAGAAGGAGGGCTCCTTATATGGCCCAATGGATAAAGGAAACACTTCATCCCTTTGCATGTGGGATAAAGGTAAAACATGATTAGGAATGGATAAGGTTGCTTTATTAAAGGTAACCTTACTTTAGAAGGGTTTAATTTATGCTTAGCAAGTCATGGGAGTTGGGGGGTGTTTTAATTAATCAAAGATGATTAACTAATAGGTAGATGTAAGCTTATAGAAGCTAATTAGAGGAATATTAGTATGATTTAGGCTATTAGAAGGGGATTAAATCAATTAAATATTGATTTATTAGTTAAATGAAGTGGAAGGCTAATTAATTAATAATAATTAATTAGTCTCGATAGAAGGGGTAAATAATTAATGGAAGGTTGTTAATTAGGTTGTTAGTTGGGTAGGTGACCTAATCAATTAGCGTATTGTAATTAATTAACGAAAATAAGAGGGAATATGAGCGCTTTTGACGATATGTCGTCAATTCGCGAGAAAGGAGATAATTAGCGCAATTTAAGTATTTAAATTGCTTCGGCGTAATTATAGGTGTTTACATTTGCCCCTCTTTGGGGTGGCTTAAGTGACGTCACTTTAAAGATAGTAGATGGAAGAAAATTTTGAAGGGATGGAAGAAAAATTAGTTAGAGGGAGAGATCCCCCCTCGAGTGTCAATGGGGTGATAAAAGAAGTTGATTGACGATCGAAAAAGATGAGAGATAGACAGAAGAATGGTTAGGGGCAGGATGCCTCGTTGAGAGAGAAGATTAGGGGTGAGAAGAAGGTGACGTAGAAGAAATATGGAGGAGGGGAGAGAATAGCTTAGCCTCTAGCTGTGGTGTATTGGAATAATGTCATCATATTACCATAGGAGCTACGTCAGCAGTCCTTATGAAAAATATAAGCATACGACAAAGGTAAAATGACATGAAAAGTCATACTACAAACAATTGCCCATTGCTGAAAATACCAACTCCATGCAACATACAACAATGTAATGCAATACGAGAAGGAAACAAGCTCATCTAACAAGGAAAACAAGTACGAACGCACATACCCAACCCAACAACGGTCATGACAGTTGTACAAATGTTTTGTTATCAGTGCTGAAGAGATCCACAAGTTCGTGATTAACGACAAGGGTTAAAAATGACGCCCTAAGCAAGGATACATGCAAGGGGGAATGATAATGGACATAGGGTCCAAGAAAAGTGTTGTGCGCAACGAAACAACACCAGGCAACAAACGTGCCCTAGAGTACAGAAGAAGTAAGCAACTAGCTTTGTGAATGGTTGTGAATCTGGTGATTTGCGAGTCATATTAATCGGGGAGATGTGAGACAAACCAACAGGATAAGGAGAAAATACCATGCGTAAGACACAATTTTCAGCCGTAATAACAAGTTACCATTTTGTAGGTTGTTTTACTTTTTTTTAAATTAAACCAATCATGTATGAATGATTATGTGAGCAAACTAGACAACCTGAATAATTTTACCTCCAGTTACACAAATTCATCTTAGAAACGACCTAAATAATGTCTAGAGGATGTCAATTGAAATCAATGAGGGATCTCACTTCATGATGGCCCTCACATTTTTATGGCACGATATTTCATGCAATTTTTTCAATTCAACTTAGTGTTTTTTTTCTCCATGTAAATTTCATTGCATACTATATGTCAAATCCTATTACTCTAAATCTTTTGTATGTTGACAATGCAGTGATCAATATAGAGACTTCAAATTTCTATACTATTAATTTTAAATTTCTTGGCATATTTATTGTTTTATTCAATCTTACAAATATTGTTATAGACCAGTGTCACAGTGTGTTCTCGCTTATGAATAACTTTATGTGGGTATGACTAACAAAATCCTTTACATCCATTGTTACTTCTCTGCGATGAAGCTTTTCAATATAATGGGTAAACACTCTACAAACATGCTTTTAAACATTATAGGTGTATTCATGCAAAAAGAAATTGCTCATATGGTTATCCACAAAGTTTTTATTACATAACTATCCATCCATATATGCATGTATAGGCACAACAAACAGTCATATCATAGAATCATTGATGATGGATTGGTAGGTATTACGAAACATGATTGGATCAGGGTATGAATAGATGGTCTTTTTGGCCCTTAGAATCCCCATTATTATGTTTTATTTTGTTATATCATTTTTATGCGTCGTTGCTCTGGGAGTTTTGGGGTGTAAAGATTTATTTAAGAAGTGAATGTGATTAATTTTTTATAGCCCATTGTTTTAAATCTAAACTATTCAACAACCTTCAATTGTCATGTGTAGGGAAGGCTCTCTTTCAATTTTCAGTTAGAGCGTTGCTATTTTTCAATAGTATTAAACTGTAGAGACTTGTGAATTGGTAGCACCTGGACACATCTAGACCATCTTTTGGGAAGAAATGAAGAATATACTATAGTGGAATTTTAATAGGTTATCGAGGTATTTTTTATAAGAGCTTATGATATTATACTTAAATTTGCAATGTAAAAAAACATGGTTATGGTACTTAATAACTAGATTTTCAAAACATGGAAAACATAAATTAGTATCAAGGTTATACTAGGAACAAAGGGATTTATATAATGTTTAGGGTCTCTTAGACTGCCACGGTCGGTTTTCCCCTGGCCGGGGAACTTGAAGGCCGATTTTCAAGGAACTGCGTAGGTTTCAGTGTCTGTTCTTCCCGACACCTATGAAATTCTGATTCTGCTATCCGGGGCCTTCTGTGCAGATTATACCTTCTGCTCCAGCTGGCCCCGCCGTTCTCTTTGGAGCACATGCGAAGTAAGGCTCATTAAATCTTTGGTTCCGAGGTGCGCATTTTGTCCTGTTTGCCGCTCCCGTGAGATCCCTCAGCCATCTAGTCAGATCTTGTTTCATTGTTTTCAGTACTGCTTACATGTTTTCCTATCATCTTTAATTTTTTTCTGTCTATTCAATTTCTGACACAGAAGAGAGAATCTTGACATGCTGGATGTGTTTGGGAGTGAATTTCTTGAAGTCAAGGCATTCCCTATCAGCCCAAACTTCCATCACAAAGGTACAGTTTTTTATGTCCTCAACCTAGCCACACCTGTCAGGGTGTAGGAGACCCCTTATGGGAACAAGGGGAAATTTACTCTTTACCTTATTTATAGACAAAGTTTTGAGTGATAACTCGTAGGGTACCGTATTGTGAGAGTCTTTGAGATAATCTAGTAGGTAAATTTTGATCTGATGTTTGGGGTCGCTCTACAAGACCCATCATCATGGATAAGATCAAAGCCAATGCTTGCCACAAGGAAAGAAATTCATTATTGCTAACATGAATGTGGTAAAGATGGATGAAAAGAAAAGAAAGAAAGTAGAAGGTAGGTTGGCCAAGAAGTAGGATCTAAGAGAGAGAAAAAGTGGAAGAGCCTAACAAGGTTGTGATTATTATTGATTAAAGTTAAATTGGTACTTTAGAGAATCAGTAGACTAAGCTATTTATCAATAAGCAAAATAGTTAAATTGAATAATCAATAGTGTGCCCGCTTGATTAAAATTAATTGATTAATGGCCAAGTCAATTTATCAAGAGGTGACATAATTGATTATTTTACAATGGGTTAGTCTCATCGAGAGAGTGTTCCAAAACAATTTGCTCCCCGGGAATTCCAAGACTAATCTTTTCTGATTGTGGGCCTTCTTCATCCTTTGGAGGAGTGGCAAACATTGATACAAGCCCACCAACGGGGGTTTTCTTGTGCTATGCTTTTTCACCAGCGCAAAGGAAGTTTTGCATTAAGTTTCCAAGGGCATGTGAAAAACCAACAGAGCAACAATGACCGAGCTTTGATATATGAAGAGAAAGAATGAACTGATTGATCAGGTTACTCCTAGAATGAAGGTTTAAACCATTTAGTAAAGCAAACACCAATTTTTTGTACCTGCTAAACATGAGAGGCCCATCTGAGATGGTTACTCCCAAATATGCAGTAGCGTCTTAAAATTCTCATTTTTCATAGCCCAGGTTCTTGGCAATTTAGAAGGAAGAGGGTTTCCAAAATTGATGGTAATGATTTTCTGTTTTTACCTTGCCTTAGATTGCTGCAGGCACTTGGCTACCGGGACAGATGCAGGGTTCATTAACCTCTAATTAACAAAGTGAGTGTTGGCTAGATTTTCTGCATAGCTGAAAACCTAGGCAGTCATGAGATAAATATCCCTCATTTACCGGTGAGGCTCTTGTGTAAGATTTGTCAATTAAATATGTTAGTATCTATATGGGGGTATTACTTTAACCATGCAACTCATGAACCATAGCTGTATAGTTTTGCAGCAAGTAAGCAGCTGTTAAAGAAATGAAATATATAAAGAAAAAAGAAATAATAAAACACAGGAAAGAAATAGGGAAAATGTGCAACCCAATCAATAGATCATAGAGTTGATTGCATGCACATAGACATGACCAATATATATTAACACAGAATTATAAGCAAATGCAACTTCAGATCCAGATCTAAAATAACCCAAAGTTTATAAGTAGATATGAGATAAAAAGTTAGAAACAAAATGGCATTGTGACACAAAGTTCTCCGGAAATCTGCTCCTTTATATTCTTTTGCTTCAAATAGTTATCAGGGATTTCAACACAAAGTCTGGAACACAAGAATGCTACTTACAAATTCTAATCTTTAACTCGAAGGTTCTTCCTCTACTTATAGAATGTAGAAAGGAAAATACAAATGGGAAACTTAACTGAACTAGAACATAAACAAGAAATAAATATAACATCTAGCAATCATCATCCTCTAATTCCTCTTCAAGTGACATGCATTCGGATCCACACTCAAACTTATACACATCTGTCACTTAGCTAATATAATTGTTCCACATAACTTAAAGTAATGGTTTCAAAACCAATAACTTTAAAGTTCTACAATTATATCCGGGAACGTGAAAATAGAAGAAAGAGTAGAAGAAGAAAGACGCGCCAGCTGTAATATCTACATCTTCTTTTTTGTTTTGATACTGAATATACTTGTCAAACATGTAATTCAACATCTTCCCATCTGTCTTAGCCACAACTTCCTTTTTTGTCTTGAATTGCAACAATCCTTCGTTCAACACCCTGATACATGCTTCCACATCCTCCAAGCTAGGCCCGAACTTCTCAATATTTGACTGTAGCGCCACTAGCTTACTGATGGAATTCATCGTAAAAGGCCTAACAACTCCATCAATTCTCCCTTGCACCATCAGAAGAGATTCTTTCAGGGAATTAGACACTTTGCTAAGAATGGTCCTTATGTATGAATTAACGTTCCCGACCACTTCCTCATTAGTGAAAGCAATGACATTGTTTGGTAAAGATGATGCCATATTCTTAAGTTCCTGCATCCTTTTTAGCATAATTCTGCAGATCTCCAAACAGAAAGATACAGCAAACTCAAGATGCTTCCCCTTCTCAACTGATTCGTCGGGCACAATTTGTTCTGCAATCAACACCTCTCTCGTCAGCTTATTTATTTCGGCCAAAGTATTCAGGGTACTCTCAACAACTGTGTTCATATCTATCGTGCTTGTCACCAGTTGCTTCCGCTGATCTGATGCATCTTTTCATAACCTTTAGGCGGGTTGGCACCTTTGCGAGTTGTACAGAAGCTTGACGAATGAGTAGACTTTTCCATTCGTCGATAGCTTTACCTGGTTACTTGCATCTTCCACTTCCTGCATCAGATGATCACTCTCATGCTTTTGTGCTGAAATTGGCTGAATGGAAGAATTTGGCAACCTTGGCAATAATCTCGCACAACTGAGATACCTGCTTTTTGAAGTTCAACTTTCCTCCGTATTTCTTTGGCAAGCCTAAGGAATAGAGCATCTATCATTCTGTGTGTCTTACTTCAATCCTTCTGTGGTGGCTTGACCTATGGGTACTCTGGTCACTGTTACAATCTTCTGCCGGGAGCTCATCCTTCTTCTTCCTTTTGCTGGAATGGACACCTTGATGAACTTCTAACCCCCGACTCTTCAATGATCAACCTTGAAGTTACACCTTAGCAACTTCAGGTTTTTGTCTTTTCGCCTAGATTTAGTAGCAGCTTCAAGTCGTGTTTCCTCCAAGTTGATTTCCTCTCTAGCCTCTGGAACCAACTGCGAAGCCACCATTTTGAGAAATTACTTCTCAGAGAATGAGAAGTTGCCGAGTGTACCACTATCTCGTGCTTTGATTCGTCTCCATCTGAAACTGATACAGTGTTGTGGCTGCCATCCTCTGAACTATCCAAAGATAAAAACTCTTTCAAATTTTGCCATCTGCAGCTTCAACGTTTCTTTAGGAAGAGGCGCTGAATGGAGTGGCTGAGGAGAAAAGATGAATGTTGCCGGATTCAACGGAGGAATGACAGTATCCTGCTGAGGTGCAACAGTCGGTGAAGTACTTGATGCTAGAGAAGCTGGAACTAACACCATAGCTATAGAAGTGATCCTTTCCTTTGAATGAGACCTTTTGTGCACTTTAATCTTCTCAGGCCTTTTGCTGCTCTCTCCTTCGTGCTTCCTTTTGAGGGAATCTCCTGTGCCAAAGTTGCCCGTGATCTAATTCATCAATGTTTCATCAAAGCAATATCCCTTCATCAACAACCAGTTTGAAGTATTGACCAGAATGGTGGTAGACTTTTCTTCAATCGTATGGCAGCCACCTATGCTCTCCTAAAGTACAACTCTATCTCCTCCCATCTGATGGTATGCGTCAAGTAACACAGGGCCATCATCTTTAAGATCCGCAGGTATCCGTGCTAATCCAAAGTCTAACACTTACCGCGCTGATAACCTGCTGAAATATTTCTTTCTAACTTTGTACTCGCTTCTGCACTTCATCCAGAAATCATCCAATAAAGGCACATGCGCGTACTCCTGGGAGATTGTCTTCCTTGCCACTCCAAATGGATCAAAGTTCAGCCATGCTGGGAAGAACTCTTGCTCGTACTCAGAGAACATCTCCGCTTCAATTCCTCGGGCTTTATGAATACTCTGGCAGTTGTAATAGCCCACTGTGATCGGGAAGAAGCCTGTGGATTTGTGCCGTTTCGATTGTAGGTCATGCATCTCTACGAGTTGTCCTGCTCAATTCCATGATGACCAATCTGTCACTCGGATATCTGGGCAACTTATCTCGTTCTCCTGAGAAGCCGGTGACCTTGAGGTATGTAAAGTGCACAAATTGGATGAAGATACTGCCAATCCTGGACACAACTTCCCAAGCTTCCTTGCTCACCCTGTTGGCTTTTAGCTCGTCGTCCAGCATGCAAATGAATCTGTAGAAGAATCCATCGTTGACCACCTTGTAATATTTATTGCATGCGGGCACAGTAAGTTGTGGATAACACTCGAAAATAGGATCCTTAGAAAGCACACCACACTTATCTGGCTTGGAGAAGACACCCTGTGAAGTTGCTGCATATACCAAATACGAAGTCATTTTGAAGCTGTAAATACGCCTCACATTCTATAGCTTCTCACCAATGTTGTCATTAATGATTTCCGACCAATTGATTATTGAATTTGCTTTGTTGATTTCAATGGTCCTGATGAAAGCATACATCTATATAAGGAAGTTGTGAGCGTTAACTTTGCCATTTATCGTGCATAACAATTTGGCAATATCATCCACCTCTTGTACCAAATTGGATCGTGGAAGAGTTCTCGAGAATTTGGAAGGAGATCTGGGCTTCTTCATGTATCTGTTGTTCATTATGCCCACACAGTCAACTTTATGTTTTTCCCATCTGTTGCCGACATCCTGTATGCTAATAGTAGTCACCCCCTGTCGTGCTAGAATCTTCAGACAATAATTGATGAATTGTGCGTCCAGCTGGATTATTGTCTTCCCCGCATCATCTCAGACTGATTTAGATAATGGGCGGTAAGACCTGGTGCACTCCATGATGAATTCAGGCAACTGAGCTGTGAATGGAAATGTTGCAGCTCGAATAATTCCACTGCTTTTGACTGCACGCATGAGAGAAGTCTTTCCAGCTCTAGATCTATCAATCAGTTCAAAAAGAAGTTCTAGACCTAGATCTGTATCTCCAATGTCAGCAAACCTAGAAGTGATGCATGACTCTGTTGAGCTTTCTTTTTCATCCTGCTTTGCCATGGCCGTATCTGTCTTTGTTTGAGCAATTCTTTTTCTCTTTATTCGGCCAAAATTCTTTACAACCGGTGCAGATTTAGAGATTTCTTCAGATTCGGAGGATATGTTCAATGTATTGGACATTGATTTAAGCTCCATTTTTCTTATAAAAACACATGTAATGAATTCCTGCAATTAATTCAGACAAAGATGACAACCGGAACATGAACACTTGATTTTGATTATAAAAATCTGCATATATCAAGCCTGCTGCCCCAAAATTTGATGTTTTGTTTGCATGCAAAGCAAACATGAATTTTATCAACTTCACCTGAGCCCCTGTACCACTATGCAGACAATTAATCAGACTTAATTCAAGCTCTTTCAAACCTAGGCGCCAAATTTTGAATCCTTCCAACAGTAAAAATACCTTCTGAGCAAAATTCCTCCTTAATTAGGCGCTAAAATTGCCTGGGCTACACTTCCTTGCTAAATAATTAATTAATTCATCCTTATGACAACCTATGCTTATATAATCTTCATAATTCTATAATTAATTATTGCCCCTCCTATTCCTGGCAATTAATTAATTAATTAACATGCTTTTCTCTTCAATTTGGACACCTATTTTGTGCATGTTCATGACTGCCATTAAATAAATTAAATTAATTTAATTTTAGCTCTCTACTTCTAGTCCACTTTGACTTCACATTGTGCTTTGATCTCATCCACTAAAAATAGGAATTAATTACATCAATTAATACTTTAAAAAGTATTATTCCTCTTCAATATTGGTCGCATTTTTTGACATGAAGGGGGCTGCATTAAATAAATTATATTTATTTAATTTTAGAATTATATTTCTAAATTCCCTTATCCTCTTCTTTGTTGACTTTTCTCCATGCTTGGGCACCAAATTTGGAAAAGAATTTAATTAATTAATACCATTAAAGCTGCCAGCTTGCCCCTCTATTCCAAAGGGGTCGCACTTTTTGACATGGCCCATTTCTATTTTTAAAAGCCAATTTTCAATGGGATTATTCACCATGCACCGCAGCTCCAAAAATCCCATGATCCACTTAAGCTGTTTAACTTTCATAATGGGATTATTTACCCTGTAAGGCAGGTAAGAAATTCCCATCAATGCTTTAAGTGATTTTCTTTTATTTCACAATGAGAATTTTCACCCTGCAAGGCAGGTAAGAAATTCCCGCCTGCCTGCTGCCTCTAATTTTCCTATTGTGACTTAAGTGGCATTGTTTCCATGGGAAAAAGTACTCTGTTAGGCAGGTACAAAATTCCCACCTGCCTGCTGCTACCAAAAATCCCATTGTAGCTTAAAACCTTCTTTTCCCAAAAATGCGACCTACCCATAAGAAGTTTTTTCGTGCATGACTTCATCTTTTCAGAGAGAACCAGACTTCCTGTGACAAATTCCTTCTGGCATAACGTCCATAGGTGATCTCCAGATACTCTAGGCAAGAAATATGACCAAACCGACAAAAGAATTGACCTAGAGAAATTTCATAGAAAATAAAATGAAAAAACACCAAAAATGCAAAACATTGCCAGAAGTCACAGATAAAGCCCATGATTCATTCCTGGTTAAAACCCTACTGGTATATGGGAATATTGACATGTAAAACTACAACAAGGTTAAACCGAAGCACAATTTACCTCAAACAGGGCTCAGAATAATTAAATACAAATTTCCCGCAAGCAAACCCCTGTGACAGAATATAACGATTTTGGGCATCTGGGTATTTGGCAAAATCGGCTAATATGACTCTCCGAAAATATCTTGACACAATACAGATACTTTCTGGCAATAAAAACACAAAACAACCCATTATTTTAAAAGTACGATTTTTTTACAGAGGGTAGTCCCAAATTTCAGGGTGAAATCTGGGGACACCAGTGAGGTTGAGTTTATGCATAAGAATTCCCTAATATGCAAAATTCTTGAATGTTTCTCAATGCTTTTTGCTTTGGGAACAACTTCACTAAAACATCAGATCAGAAAGGAGGATGACTAGTGTAGGTGATAGTGGACAGCCTTGTCTTAAGTTGCTAGATAGTTTGAAGAATCCAGGGGCTTAATATGCACGCATCAATCCCACTCATTCTTTGCAGAATTGAAATTTCCTTAGAACTTGTTTTAAAAAATTGTGGTATAACTTGTTGAAATTGAGCCATGTGAAGCTTGATTAATGCTGCCTTCTGTTTGATTTGAATTGCAAGGGCTGCTTTTGCCATTTGCCTATTTTGAACAAAGGTGTATTGCTCCTCAGAGATTGGGGTAGGAAAGATATCCCTCAGCCTCATGGCCTTTATCTTTGGTAGGATTTTGTAAATAGTGTTGCATGATGAGGTCGGATAAAATCTGTCAAACGAGGCATCTTTTTCTTCCTTTGAGATTAATGCTGGAAATGTGGAATTTGTCTCTCTTCCAACAAGATTCTAACGTTTTGCTACCTTCAAATCCTTTAGACGGTTAGATTTTATAGTTTCCGATGCAGCCATGAAATAACTTAGCTGAAAACTATCAAGTCCCTGGGCTTGTCCTTCATTAGTAGTATGGTCTTTTCCAGTTCTTCAAACTTGATTGGTTTGACAAACTTCATATTTTGTTCATCAATGACTCACTTTAGGACTGTCTCCAATGCCTAATCTCGAGCTTGCTTTCTGTCCATGTCTATCTCAGTGAGGAGCATTTTGTAGTTCACTTCCAAGGATTTAACTTCTGAAATTTTTGCAATGAGATTGTGTTGTTCATTTTTTATTGAGAAGATACCATTTGTTTTTCTTCTACCTGGAGCTGAAGTGAAATAATTTAGAGTGTCACCTTTCTTGAGCCATGGCACCCCTGACTTCAATTTGTAGAGTAAGTTTTGTATGGTCAATTGTTTCTGCTTGCTTTTATTTTTTGCAGCTCATCTATGAGACCAAAATCCAAAATCAAAGCCCGAGTTTCTGCCAGCTTGGCTTCCTTATGGCCAATTTGAAATTGTTTTCCTCTCCGCTTTTAATCATTACTCAAACGGAAGCTTGGTATTTTTTATTTGAACTTCAAGCTGAGGCCTGCTGAACAAGGGATTCCAGGATCTATGGCCTATGTTTTTTAGATAATATGCATGCATTCTTCCTCCTCTAGCCATGCTTGGTTGAATCTGAGTGGTAAAGGACCTTCCTATTCAAGACTTCCCAACAAGAGTGCTATTGGCCTGTTGTCTGAAAATGGTGCTGATAGAATAGGGTAGAATCTAGGAATTGGAAATCCCACCATTTTTCATCCTCCAGAAATCGGACCAATCTTTCGGTTGCAAAGTCCTCATCTCCTCTTCTATTGCTCTATGTATGAATTCCTTCTTTGTGCTCTACACATTTTAGATTTAGATTGGATATTAGTTGCTCAAGAGAAACTCTAGCCAAATCATTCTTGATGCAGGAGCATCACTCCACTATGTAAAAAAGTCTTGAGTCATCATATTTTGGTTTGATGGGTGTGTTAGTAGGTACTAGGGATTGCTTGGAGTCATTTAGAGGTGATAGTTTGAGTCTTAAGTTTTTCAAAATTTGAATTTTTGGTTTTCCCTCCAAAAGTACAAAATGAGTCTTGGAGACCATTTTGGTTTGTAATGGTTGATTTAATGTATTCTTGGAGCCACTAAACAATTATGTGGATGAAATGGGGTAATTAGAGGTGGTCTTAAGTGATTTCCTAGACTAGAAGTCATATTAGGTCATATCAAGCTAGTTAGCATTTATAAGTTAAGTCTCCTTGTCTAAAAAGACCAATTATCACATTTTGCTTATGAACCAGGAGTTGAGAGCTCATATTCAGTTAGAAGCTGGGGGTGAAGGGTATAAATGATCAAAATTGTAACTAATTGGCCATTCCCATTCGAATGGAAATCAAGAAAGAGCTTCAAGAAGGAAATATAGTGTGGGTGTATGCATTTTGATGACTCTGTAACTGTTTGAGTATCTTGTGATTGTTGAATGTTCATTAAGATCTCATGAATGATTAGAAAAGAAGCTATAACTGTATTGGGCAGGGTATTTGTATTAAGTCTTGTTTGAATAGCATTGTGTGTGTACATTGATGTATGAGAGAGCAAACTGTGAATACTAATCAAACTGAAAATTTTAGTGGGTTTGCAAACTGAGTGAGGGATGTTGTAACCTTTTTTTTTGAGAGATTTTGATATTTCTTGAGCATTATCCTTCCATGCGACTGTATGAAACATATAGCATGATAATAAAGAGCTTTGTTAGTGAGAATATCTGTAACTGTCTCTTATAATGCTGTGCATAGTATTCATGACTAAATGTTCGACGATCTTCTTCAAGAACCTTCAAAGGAAGTGTTTAACGCTCCTTGTGTAGCTTAGAAAGGTTTCAGGTAATGAACCAAAATATGAACTGTGTGCATCTGTCATTATGAGGATGATTGTAGAAATGCACAATGTGCTTGAGTGTGATGTATGGGGAAGGAATTTATAGTAAAGGAGTGATAGTAATGTTAAGATTTTACTATTTAGCTATTGGAGATCAAAAATTTCTGTGTCTTTGAGTTATATGCTTAACCAACTCTTAAGAGAGAGTGAAGACTGTGCATTATGACTGTACTTATGATTATGAATGGATACAAGGTTGGATGCAGGCTATAAGAAGTTGAGGCATGCTTTGTGATATTAGAAAAAAGGGATTTATTCACCTAAGAGTCATCTCAGGCCTTCAACCTCAGGGTAAGGGTTTCTAAAACCCTATTTCACGTGCATGCACAATTTTGCTTGTGGAACTATGAACTTTTATCAAGTAAATTTTTATTAGAATGGTCTCTGTCAAGTTGAAGGGGATTTGGAATGTATCATGATCCTTTTTAATCCATTTTGGAACTTTGAACCTGAGCACAGTGAAAGGAAAGACCAAGCTTGCTACAATTAAGAAGAGCTAGGGCTCGACCTTTGAAGACTCAAACCTGTAAAATTTGTTTTGAAACTTGCAAGAAAACATTGTGACTAGGTATATTCAAGGATTATGGAAGAAATTTTGGATTTCTATGGTCAACTGTGAAGGTATTTATGACAATTGGGGCAAGAAGCTGATAAATACAGTTAAGAGTCAACAAGAAGGCCCTAGTTACAAAAGGAACTAGGTGTTAGGATTTGAGATAACCCTGAAACTTTTAGGATAACTCAAATGCCTTAAAGGGTGTCCAAAAATCATGATTTAGTGCCTTGGAAGTCCTAAAAGAAGGATCTGTCATAACAATGTAGTGAAGGAAATCTAGTAAGGGTTTATAGAGCAAAACACAAAAAGTGGAATTGAGAGAGTTATAAAAGGAGATAGAACCCTAAATTTTGGGCACACATTTGAGTTGATATGAAGATGTTATTGGAGCTAACAAATTCTTAGAAACACTTCTAGAAGTTCATACCCACCAATGAAGCAAACATGCTTTGACTTGAGAAGCTAAAAAGAAAATTTGAGCAAAATAGTAAAAGGTTGAATTTTGATTCTTTTCCTATCAGTTTTGTGGATGGTTTGATGCTTTTTCAGAGTGCATGAGCAAGGTACAAGTTGACAATAGGCGGAATAGTGCTAACAGGAGCCAAGTTGATTGTTGGAGTGAAGGCTAGTTGGAGGAAGGATGATGGAGAAAGTAGTGAATGGTGAGAAGGACAAAATGTAGGACTTATAAATGGCCTATTAGATGAATTATCATCACTCTCAGAGTAAGAGGCAGGGTATGTAGATGCACTAGAACTTTTCAAGAGGTAATTAGCCTAATTCTTGCATTTACAAGTTAGGATAAGTACAATACGAACCTTGTATGATCTTTCCTATGCAGAGTAAGGTGACTTTTGGTGGTGGAAGTCTTGTGTTAGTGGTTTTGAAGGTTGTTGTTGATATGTGACTACATCAATTCCCGAGTCAGAAACCAACTTTAGATTTCTTCTTAGCATCTAACCAGGAGTTTTTGTTTGTTGATCTTTACTGATTGGATATAAAACCGACTAATTCCCATAGGATCTTGACATAGTGGAAACATTCGAAAGAGGAAAAAGATATTTCTTAAATTAACAAATTTGCAAAATAGTGTATTTTCGCTTACCTCAGAACTTTGAAGGGAAAAGGATGTTTTGTTCCATGGTGTTGGCAATCCCGACTCAAAGTGTTGAGTAAAGACTGATATCAGTAGCTTTATTTCCTACATTAGCACTACCGAGGGCTTTGTGGTCCCTGATTTTTCTCTTCTTTTTCTTGGGGTTGAACCCTAGTCCCATGATGTTTTGTGAAAGGATTGTGGATGTCATATCGAGTTGTCGAGTGGACATAATGATTCCTTGGATCCTTCTGCAACCAATATGGCCCCTTCTTTTGTGAGCTTTGATCTGTTTATTGGCCTTACTTTTCCTTGGCTTGCCTCATGAATCTTTTCATGTTTCCCAATTTCTATTCCAAATATTTTTCGAGGGTTGGGGGATTGACTTTCTCGTGGAAGCTTATTCTTCATCCATTCACATGGAGGTATTTCCCGAGGCAATAATTGCTTCTAGTTTGGACTTTAAATCAGAGAGCCGAGTTGTAATAGTAGGAACTTTAATCATTTCGTTCTTGACAAATGGTGATTTAATCACTTTTCCCTCTTTTGTTTCTTCCTACAATTCTCTTATGGTGCTTTCACACGCTGACAAATCTCCCCATTTTGTGTTTTGACGTTTCACAGACTCTGTGACAAGATATGCTGAAATTTCCTCGAAAGATTTACTTAGCAATTTTTTTGCAGATTCTGTTTAATGGGGTTGTGGACTTTTCCTCATGAATATGGATGGAATTAGTATTATTCTGCAACCTTGGATCTTCACTTGTGCCGTCTTTGGATGGAAGTGGACTTTCAGACTGCCTGCTATTTTTGAAACAAATGTTGTGTTTGTGGCATATTGGACGATTGAGGGTTTGATCAACTCCAGCTAGGTTTTCCTAATTTTTTTCAACTTCAACGAGCTTTGATTAGGTCTAATGAGATTGGGGCGTGATCTGGTCAAGTGGCCATGCATGCAACAATGCTTACACATAAAAAGTATGTTCTTATAATCCACTCGCTGTGTTCAAGCATTTGCAAGAAAACAAAGATTTCTAATTCATCCGAAAATCCATCTTCAAGAGAAATTTTAATACATATTTTTGCATAAGAAACAAATTGCTTATGCATAGTGGGTTTGATCATCTGATATATAAAAGGAATGAAATACAAATTGTACCAAGCCATGAAGAACTCAGATGCTAATTAAACACCACGTTCAATAAGATGAAAGTAATTCACCATAATAACTTTACATAAAACTTTGCAAACAAATGAGCACCAATATCATATATTATTATGGAACTCTCGTTAAGTACAATGTGAATGGGCCTTGCTTATATAGGCAAGGAAGATCAATCTAAAAACCAGTCAAGGTCATAGATCAAGCCATAAATCAAGGAAAGAACTAGTCATCAAAGAACTAGTCAAGACCATAAATTTAGGAAAGAACTAGTCATAACAACTAGATAATATCTTCCTAATATCTAAATAAGATAAAAGAAATATCCACACATAAGTGGGTGATGATAAATAAAATAGAAGGTAAATAAAGTATCTAGGTGAACATGAGCTAAGGTAAATACCTACTCTAACAATATATTTACCAATGTTATCACCGATCAGTCTCAAAATATACTTGTTCTAGTTGTCCAAACGAAGGAGAGATAATTTGACCGAATTGGGAGTGAAGAATGTGATTCCTCAGAAGGTATTGTGCTGGGGCCCTGCATTTCATGTATAAATCAAATTTACCAAGGAAGTATTGTCCTTTTTCAAGTATGACATTCTGAGCTTGTGCATGATGAGTTACTACCATGAAGTAATCTTTGGCGCATAATATAAATTCTCTTACGGCTATCTCCTATTGCTTTGAAACCCAAACTGCTATAGCATGAGAAATGAGCTAGGCTCCTATGAATCTGCAGATCATTACATGTGAAGCATAGACACCAATGTCGTTCGCAATGATGCTTGGGTCTTTGGATGATGATTTTTCCTCTACTTTTCTCATAACAATCTCTTCGGTGGGTTTTAGGAGGTGCTGATCTTAACCAATATTGTTGAATGAACCCTATATCTTCATTGGAAGGATCTGATAGTCAAAATTTGACTTGAAGGAGGGGGTACCTCCTCCAGAGGATTCCCCATTGCAATATGCAGGCTATCTCGCCTTTTCTCTGCAGCTTGTTCACACTATGAGAATATCGGCTCCAGTGAGGATCATCTGTCAATTTTTCATGAGTGCATATGTTATTATGCATCCAGTTTTGATCAATTAATATTAAGGGTTTTCTGCTACTTAGTTTTTTCAGTAACGTAAAATTCTTGCAAATCTGATTCAGTAGCAATAATGTACCTTGGCCATCTATCATTTAGTTCATTTTTTTGATACCGGGAGGGACCTTCCTTCCCTCATGAATCTATGTTCCACGGAGACGCATCCCCTATGTTCCACGGGGATGTTTTGGAACCTCGGGTACGGGTAGGAAACATCTCCTTCTTGTCCCCAAACTTTGCAAATTTTAGGAAACGTCCTGGGGACTTTAAAAAACAGGGGACAATAGGGGACTACTGGACGTCCCCGATACGTTTAGGGGACGGCTAGAAGTCCCCTAAACGTACCGGGAACGTCTAGCCGTCCCCTGCCGTCCCCTAAGCAAACAGCGTTAAAAAACACATTTAAAAAAAAACACACTTGTAATTAAAAGTAAAGCAATGTGGGGCCCCACAAGGACCCCCACTTTCATTTCTAAGTGCCCTAAACCTAAAACAAATATCAAAAAAAAAAAAAAAGCTTATTTCTGAATAACAAATTTATTGCATAAGGTAGTGTTCAAACTTCAATACAATCACTTGGTACAAGGAGGAATTGTCACATCAGTGCCCTTCCCCTGAAATGAATCATTCTATTTATATGACAAAAGAATCAAAGATCCAATGGTTTTTGGTTAAAACACAACTGTCAACTACAACTAAACATAACAAAAGAGTCGATAAAACACTACTAAAAGCCAACAAGAGATTAACAATAACAGAAAATAGTTGGTTACCAAAACAATGTTTATATTTAAATCAATGGTCTGCATTGATTAGATAATTGAGGAGATTGAAGATGAAATGGGCTGGTATATTCCATTATTATAATTGAGAGAAATACTTTATATGCTATTAAATGTCACCCCTTTGTTTTGGATATCTTCAATCAAAGCTACATGCTAGCTTCGTTCAAATGGTCAACAACAAACCTTTAAGAAGTCATGTGTGGTTAGTCTTAGTTATCATCCAATGGTATAATCTATAAGTCGTGAGAGAAATGAATAAAATAGTTCTATTATAAAGTATGGAGCTTACACTTGTAGTCTCTTTAGATTACATGACATTGATATGATTCTTATCGTGTGATTTCAATTTTGAATTTTGAAGCCTGCATGATGTTTATCATCCATCCTTAATAAATTTATATGCCACCACACAATTCAAATAGTTCTATCAACATTTACTTTATGGATGTCTACAAGAAAATATATTGTAGCGCTTTTCTTTCCATAGAAATATGCCACAAAATGCCAGACCTTTTGGTCTTTGATCTTGGTACATCATATTCTTGTTACAAACCAATTTTTTCCTACACGAATGGGGAGTTTTAAGTTTAATTTTATCAATGTGTTATACTTATCATATGAATATTTGAAATTTGCTATATTTTTAAGGTTAAATGATAAATCTTATGTGAAATCTCAATTCAACTTTAATTTTATGTATTAAGGTTTGCTTTAGCAATGTTATCATATGAATATTTGAAATTTCCTATATTTTTTTAAATTTTTCCTTATTTTTTAATAGCCGTCCCCGTCCCAGAAACTTGGTGGAACATAGTTATTAATCTATTAAGGCAACAAGAAAAAAACATTTCTAACTTCCTTTATTTATATTAACACTTCTTATATTAATTCTTTTACTTCAAGTGTTTGCTACAGGTATCATCTGTTGGATTTTCGATGGTGCATCTGTTATGCATCCAACTCTAATCAATTCAATATTCATGGTTTTCTGTTCCTTTTTTTTGCCATAATGTATGGGTGGTCTCTTTGAAGTTATTTTAAATTTAATTTGTTGGCAACAATGTTCCTTGGCCATCTTAATTCCTTATTATGTATTGTTCGCATTTTATATTCACTCACTTGCTTTAAGCTATTAATACAAGTTGTGTCTTAGGATGTTTATCCTTACTACAACTTGGGTACGAAAGTAAGCATTTTTTATGTGTCAAATAACCGTTGAAATAGTGATTATATTGCCTTGGTATATTATTCTCTTGGCATGGTTGCATTTTCACTCAACTTTTCCTGTGCAAGCAATGCTAACTCAAATTCAAAGAATTAAAACACTACAAGAATAGTTTTTTCTCTAATTAGTTACCAGGTTTGAGTCCAAATCCAAATCCGATGAGCAACTTCAGTCACTGACAGCCTATATGCTATTACTAGTTTTAAAATCCAGCCCTTGTTGATAACATAAGAGGAAAAATATTGAGTTCCCCAGTAATCAGTAATTGTTAAATAATATAGACGTGATTATGTTACTATCATTAGGAATATATACTTTGCATTTTTTGTGTAATGGGTTTATACATCTGCAAATGTATGTAGCATTGGGTCTTTGGTTTTGTGATCTACGTCATCGATAGCAAAACATAGTTGAACTTGCATCTGTTAGCAAGCATCCAGAGGTTGAATAATTGAATTCTATGACATTTGTACTAGCATACGACTAAATAACAGTGACCTTCTCATTATTCTTACTTTTGAAGTAGTTCTTCCTACAATTATATTTTGTATTCAATGTGTAGCTTTTCTGGAGTTTGAGAGTATTTTTTGTAAGAGAGGGATTCCTCTCTCTTCATCCACGAGTTCTTTAAACTCCTCAACCATCTAACATAGAATTGGAAAATAGTTTGTAGGTTATTAGCTTGTAGTCTTTAAATATCGCTTGATTTCTTCTTCTCAATAGCGCATGGTTTTAAATATCCTTTAGGTATGCCCTTTGTGTGTGCAATACCTTATATTTTAATCATTACTTATTCCGTAACATACACATGTAAAAGGGACCTCTTACTTGGTTTCACAATAATCTATTGTCAACTTTTCCTTTATTGTGATGTTTTTTGATCATTGATAAATCGTGATTATATCTTAAAATAGTATTTATGTCCACTTAACTCATGGTCCCATGGAAAGGGGATTCTTATATTTTTGTGCAGGTTCTGCTGAAATATTTAGGAATCTTTTTCCCTGTCAGCTATCTTAGGATTCTTTAAATTTTGTGAAATACGTCCCGCCGAGAAAAAGATGCAGTATTTTATAGGAAAAAAATGTTTCAAAAAAGTAATTAAAAATGTTTGACCATTGTATTTCCTTCTGCTGTGCCTTACGGTACAATGTGTTGGAAGAATATTGCTTTACATACATTGCTCATTACCTCGGCTCCAATCAAGATTGAAGGTTCATTTGTTGCTAAGAACATTTGGAAGGCTTTTGAATTGGTCGAGCCATATTAAAAACGAGTTGGTAATGGTTTCAGATCTGGGCTCTCTTTCAATGAGCAACATCTAGTGGTCCTCCCATTCCGATTGACAATGATACTAATCTCGCTGAAACGTGGGGAAGTAAAGCCCTCAAGTTCTTTTGGAAGGGAATTTCCACCATCTGGGATTTGGTTTCTTCCAGAGATTGCATCCCGTTGTTAGAACTCAAGAGGAAATTTAAACTCTCAAATTCAAACCTTCCTTTTGTGCTCAAATTTCAGGAGCTCATCCCAAATGCCATGCTTCACAAATTGAGCCTTCAACCAGTCGTGGTTTTGCATGACTGGAGATGGAATGTTGACCTTTGAGCATTATAACCCACGTTTTCTTATCAACTAATGTTTGTCTCCATCCCTTGGTAAGTTAAATTCTTGTTGGGGTTTAAATCCCTCTCACAAAACATGGCTTTTTTGCCTTGATTGGGTGTGGAATTCTAAACTCGAGCCTAGAATTTGTCACTTTCTGTGGTCTTTTATATACCAAGGTCTTCATCTAGGTGAGAAAATCAAACACATTGGTAATCTTAACTAGTCGTGTCCAGTGTGTGCTAGAATCGAGATGTTCAAACATTTGTTCTGATCATGCTCCCATGCCCAATCTACCCGGGGTTGGATCCACTCCCTATTCCAACCTTTCCATCTTGAAATGTTTACTTGGAAAGTGGCCTTTTTTGGTGACCACTCTTATTGGCCAGTGTATATAACATCTCTTGAGAATTTATATAGAGCTATATTTATATTTCGGTTATGGAAAGCTAGGAATTCAATGGTTTTAAGCAATGAATCTATTTCACAACACTTTTCTTCTAATGATAAGATCATTGTGATTTTATCGTGTACTATATGATTTAGGACCAGGGTCAGAAAGCAGGGCTTGAGTTCCAGTACCTGCATCAATTACGTGACCACTATGGGAGTGCACCATACATTGTGAGTTGGGTTCTGCCAAATCCTTTGAGAGTGAGCCCTTCGCTTGCTGCAACTTGACATACACAAAGTCATACATATGTCATTCCTCCCCAGTTCGTGGTCATTTCTCCACTTCGCCACTTCACTAGGGTGGTTGGAGTCCGCCATCTCCTCGGGGAAAGGTTGTTATTGGTCCGTCATGTTGGCCATCTCCATCTCAGAGTAGCATCGTTGTTGTAGGCTCCCCACCTCTAGGTTGGGGAATTATGGCGCTTTTGAATATTCAAGATAATTCTCAAAATCATGATGAGCGGATCGCTTTGGATCCTTTGGTGTAGGAACCCTTTGGTTTGGAGGCTTGCCCTCCCAAAGAAAATCCTCCACATTCCCCTAGTGTTGGTGCTGCTTGTGCTTGATTCTCCTATGGTGGCTTGTCTTATGTAATCTTGGTTTATGTTTTTCTAGTGTTTGTTATCTGGGTTTCTCGGGTTGCCTCTTGTGGCATTATTTTGGTGACGTGTGTTTTTTTGGCATTTCTCTAGGGCCATGATCTCTTTGACCGCCTTTTATTGTAACCATAATGTATTGATTTTGTTAATATTGTTTTGTTCCAATAAAAAAAATGTTTGACTGGCTACAAACTTATGATTGGCAATCAAAAAATGGGAGCAACTACTACAAATATTTAGCTCCACACTGCTTCCTACGTAAGAAAAACATCTTCCTAAACAATAATCTCTCCTCATTTAAGGTATAAATATTTTTTAACGATTTTAAAGTTTAGATGGTGCATGGGACTACTGCTGGAGAATTTGCATGTCTTTGGAGAGAGATTCGAACTTGGGTTTTGTTTATAAAGTACAATTGCAAAGCAATAGATCTATTCACCTTGAACTAGTCTAAATTTCTACTATTGAATTATATGTAAACTAACTTGAGTTGCTTACAAATTGGCCATGACTTATTTTTTTTGGCTTTTCTTAATTTATGTATATAAAATAGTTAACTTTTCACATTGTCTTGTCTCTCCTTCCCATTTATGACATGGTCACGGGGATATGCCTTTTAGCTAAGTAAAGCTTTAACCCGATAGCAAATTGAACACACATACTCATAGATTAACACAATACCCCACACTATATTAATGAATTGAACATGTTACATACATATTAAGCGTTAGCTATAGGGTATGCATTTACTTGAATTATAACACCTTGAGCTCTTCCTCACTATAATAATGAAGTATCTCAGATGTCTACCCCCCTCTCTTTCTCCATAATCTGGTAGAATCTTCCTAAAGTCTTTCCAAACTTTTCACCTAAAGACTCTTCAATTTGATTGATCTTTGCTAACATCTTCCAGATTGCTCAAATTCTTGCCCAACAATTCCTTGTATAGGGATTTTGAAGCACTACATGTCGGTTTTGATCCATGTAGTCACTTACGAGTTGACATGTGTTCTTTGCATCCATCTCCAACATTCTTAGAGTCAAAACTAAACTTTTTAGAGCTCCATGGTCATCCTGGTCTTTGTTGCAAACCCTGTGCCAGTCACATCATGTTGTGCGCCAAGTGCCTCATCTTTTTTGCCACTTATTCTTTTAAGTGTTTTTTCACAATTGGTCAATGGAGATTCTCCATGATAAGCTTCCCATTTTGTATTGAGAGAGTTTTGTGTGCACCTTTTGTGTTGAGAGAGTTTTGCACACACCTTTTGCGTTGAGTACGTACCTTTGCGCCTTCTTGAAGTGTTGACCTTACGGTAGTTGATTTTCATCCCAAAAGTACTTAGGTCTTTTACGTGTATGCCTGTAAATGCCTTACTTTTGTGCCCTTATTTATGCACCCTATCTTTCGCAAAGAAGTCTTACACACTCCATGCCTTGATCAAAATTGTAAAATTTGACCTCCAACTTTACCACATTCTTACAGAGGTTCTTGCACCCTATTAAAGTGATTCAAGAATGTTTGTGCCATGGTACTTATGCACACACTAGGAGTTGGATTTATTTGAAACATTTGGCTTCTTTTTGGTTGATGCAAAATTGTTGATTCGCTTAGGATGCCTTTGCATTAGACTCCCCAAGTAAGAAAAATTGTGAGCCCTTGCGCACATGTTGAAATACGTGAGAGTGTCGCCAAAATGACCAACCTTTGCAAGATCCAACCACATCGAGACCTCTTTTGTGTGATTCCTCCACTTCACTAGGTATTCCTTATATTCTTTCCCATGCATTCTCTTCACACTCTAGAGTTCAAAATAACCTCCATCTCCTCCTCTAGCACTATCTCTCTCTAATAAGGTACTTGTAATCCTAATTCTCCTTCCTCATCATAACCTTACCCTTCTTAAAATTCATACAAGTCTACCACAATGAATATGGGTGATATGCCCATACCTTCAAGTGATGCGATCTCATATGTTGTCTTTGAAAACTTGCAAAACTCCTTGTATCTTTTTTCATTTTAGCTTATTATATGCTCCGCGTGGGAACCTTTCCTGTGTAATTGTGCTAACACAATTTCTCCCACTTTGAATTCCTTATTTGTGTGCCTTTAATCTGTGTGCTCCTTGTTTTGTTAACTACTTTGCTTCAATTTTCTTCATGCCTCTTGGTGTATATTGCACATAAACTTAGCATAGTCTTCTACTTTTTCTCTTCTTCCTTGCATTCTTTTGACTTCCCTCAGTTCCGTAACTCCCCCTGAGTTGTTTCTATATATAATTTGGAAAGGCATTTTCCCAATGCTTCCGTTCACCGAATTATCATACACATTCTACTCGTGCCAATATTAGGTCCCACTACTTTTTTTTATCACCAACTAAACATCTTAGCAAGTTTTCTAAACTCTTATTTACAACCTTTGTTTTCCCATCAATTTGTGGATGCTACATTGAACTAAAACTAAGTTTTTTCCTGAACTTTCTCCTTAAGGTTTGTAAAAAATAGCCTACAATATTGGTGTCCCTTCTATAGCTATCTTAGGGTTAGGGATATTATCCTCTAGAATAGTAACACTTCCGCCCTTGAGAACATTTGACATCTACATTTTGTGTGCATGCCTAGATTTTAGCTACATTTGAAACACATATGGGGATCCATCTTATCTTATCATATAAAGAACACCAAAATGGAGAGATAATATGATAATATGCAAGTATATGTTACTTATCCACTTCAAGGAGGTAACCTCCAAACCTTACGATAAGACTACAATGCTCAATATCCTACTCAACTATGAGTTATTACCTCTTATATATTACCTAATTATGCTATGCAATCCACCTAGACTGACCTACTAACCACATAAAGGCATACTGAATGTGATATGACATGTTAAGAGATTATATTAGCTATAATCCAACTAAATATATCCAATATATGACATATGATTAAGGGCATAATAGAAAGTTGTTGATATAATCATGTGTCATGGCTTTGCCCCTTTACCACCTAGAAAACTATACATTTTATGCATATTTTTATGTGTGTGTGACCATCCTTGGCCAAATATAACTTTCAACAAATTGCTCCATAGCCTTGTCACACCTAAAATGACCTGCTCAGCCTCCATTGTTCTTTTCCTTGATCAAATTCTTGTACATTGACCCCTTAGTTATGCATAATTACTTTCCCTCAAACATGATTCCTTCTTGCATAAATAATTCTAACCACGATATTCTATCCACATTCATTGGTTTTGTGCACTCCTTTAAGTATCTTGAAAATACCCATCTTCTGCTTATAGCTCCTTCATGGCATAAAAGCCCATGACTTCAACTAATATCTCATGCAGTAATTGAATTCTTTGACTTAGTGCATCTACAACCTTTTTTGATTTTCCACTTCCGTGTTTCAATTCAAACACATAATTTTTTTGAAATGCAACCCAATTCACATGCCTTTGATTCAAATTTCCTTGGTTATTGATGATATGTAATGCATGATGATTGTATACAACACAAATTATTTTAGAAACAAATAATTCCCCCACTTATTGAGCACTTGCACAATGACATAAGATTCTTGGTCATAAACCAAATATATCTTCTTTTCACCGATAACTTCTCATTTAATTAAGCTACATACATACACTCTTGACTCAATACTACGCCAATCGTTGCACTTATTACATCATATTATACTTGAAAGACCTTGTCAAAATTTGGCAACGCCAACATTGGCTTCTCAATTATTTTGTGCTTCAACTTGTAAAAAATACTCTTAACCTCCCTTTTCCAAACATAATATGTGTGATCCCCTTCGCATTACTTCTGTGGTTGATGCACATATCCCAATGAATTTCCTAATTAACTATTTATAAAATCTTTCCAAGTCATCAAAATTTTGTGCCCCAAACATATTTCTCGGTGACAACCATTAAATGATAACATGTACTTTATCAAGGTCCATCTTCAATAATTCTTGGGATATCATGAAACCCAAATTCACTAACTCCTTCATGAAGTTGCATTTCTTCACCTTGAACAACAACTCTTGCAAACGTCATAACACTTTCCTCAAAAACACTAGGCATCCCTCATTTTTCTTGTTGAACACTAGAAATTCATCCATATACACTATGAAAAACTTTATTATGATTGGATTCAATACCTCATTCATGAATATCATGATCATGCTTGGTAATGTTTTCAACCCAAATGACATGACTAACCATTCATATAGTTCTTCCTTCATTTTAAATGCACCTTTTCATTCATCTCCTTACCTTATTTGAATCTAATGATATTCATTCTTCAAGTCTATCTTTGCGATACTACATTCCACTTAAGCAATCCATTAGGTGATCCATTTATGGAAATGGAAATATATACTTGATATTTAGCTTGTTAATGGCTCTAAAATTTGTACACATGCACCATTATTCCCCTTCTTTGGTTCTAATACTTGAGGCATTACACACGATCATAGGTTTTCTTGATCAACCCCTTATCCAACAATTCATGCACTTGTCTCTATACCTCCCTTTTCTCTCAAGGTGTTAGCCTATATGTTCCCTTATTTGGAAAACATGATCTGGATATTAAATCTATAGGATAAGTGATACTTATGGGTGGCAACCCACAAGAAAAATCCTTCGAAACCACTCTTGCACACTCACTTATAAGCTTAGACACCTCACATGGACGTTCTTCTTTACTTATTCCTGCACTCTTTTCTTGTGACATATCAAGAATTACTATGTAGCATGCCATCTCCCTTTCTACACCTTGCATGAATTCCTTTATTGCCACCATCAATATGCACATAAATATTTTTGCATACTTCCTCTTCTTTATCCTTCAAAGGAGTTATATAGAATTTCTTTCCTCCCTTCTCCAAGCAATAGGTATTTTTTCTCCTATAATATATAACTTTTATATTATAATGTTATGGTCTCCCTAACAACACATGACAAACATCCATTAACATGATATCACATAACACTTCTTCCTACTACAAGTGTTTCTAAAATTTCATTAGGATTTTTCATTTATAAATATTTGGTGTCCCTTCTGTAACCATGACACCCTATATGGATTTGAATGCATATTTTTTTCAAACCCAAATTTTTCACTATCTCACAAGAAAGAAAGTTGTTTGTGTTGCTATTATCCAAAATAAACTTACATTACTCATCTCTTGATTTATATATTGTTTAGAATAGTCTCTCTTTCTAGTTCTTCATCCTCCTTCTTTGGCTTCATCAATACCCTCTTCATCATGGGATCCTCTTCGTGTTCTAGATCCTATGAATACTTTATAGATTCTAAGGACTCATTTTATGTGCTACATGTGTGTTTTATTTCATCCTTCTACTTCCCTCATTTTGTGCTAGGACATTCATACACTTTATGTCCAGGTTGTTCTCATTTAAAGCATGTTATACAAAATCCTCTTCCCTTTCCTTTGCCAAATCTTCCATGCCCTTTTGATGGGTAAGATCTACTTCTGCATGCATATCCTTGATCTTATGTTCACACAATACTATTCTCCCCTTTCCTTAATTAGACTCTTCAAACATTATTCCTTCCTCCTCCACATACATCTATCTATTCCTCGAAAGGTGATTTGTTTCTTGCACAATAATGTCTTCTCAACTTCTAACACAAATTGATAATCTTCCTTTACTGTTTGGATCCGTGTCATGCTCAACTCTTCTAGGATACCAAACATTAACCCATTCAAGTATTTTGCGATCATCTCTTAGTCAAATTTTATATGGCCATATATAATAATGTATCTATGAAACTCCTAAATGTATTCCTTAACTCCTTATGTGTTAGTGATTTAACAAAAATATAATATGTTGAACCCTAATATGTATAGAGTCAACCGATGATATACTAATGTTAAGAAAATACTAAATGCAAGATGACACAAGAAATAAGCATAGATAAATTATAAAACCCTAAGTGCAAGAGATGGAAAGAGTGAATTAGCTTGATTTACGCTTCCTTGAAGGTGATAGTTACTTGAACAACAAATGAACAAGAAGGGCAGATTTTCGCAATCATGCTCAATAAATTATGGATATGTCAGATAAGGCTAGATTAGGGAACTTGGAATGTGGTGATAGAGCCTAGGCACCCGAAACCTCTGATGGGCACCTATGAATATGTAGGGGCTTAGATCCTTATATTTCTAGGTGGTGCAACAATATAACCAATAGTCGATTGTTGGTCACATGTGTGTTGTAATATGATCACTGAATTTTCTTATAACTTGCAAAGAGATGTTGACCTACTAAAACCCTCAAAATACATCAATTCCCAAAAAGAAAATATGCAATATGGGGAGTTAGACTGACCCCAACGTTCACCCGATTGATTGAACTTACGATCAAGTGCTACACTACATGTTAGATTCCATGTAGTTCTTGTGTGTGTGTGATAGAATTGTGCCCTAGGGAGACCTTGTGCAAGTGCACTTGTTAGTGACCAAAAACTAGATGTACCAATGTAAATAGATATGTGGATGGAATAATGAACTTCCCCTTCCTATGAAGTGTATGAAGAAAATACAGTCCCTTGTCCCTTGTGATGATGGATGCCTTTGATGCTCTTAGATGCCTTTAGATGTAAAATTAGGTGATGATAATAAATGTTTAGAGATTGGTCCTTTATTTTGGTCACATATACTTTGTATTTATATGAATTCCCTAGGTTGAATTTTGTAAATGACAATTGGCAGACTGAACCATAAGAAAATAAGATTCCCAAAAGATAAAAGAATCCAAAAGAAGAGTAAGGTAGAAAGAGGTCAGGGATGCCCAGAGGGGATGAGGGTTCCTCAGTGCTAGCATTCTAGTTGGGCACTTGTGTCCAGAAGTCATGAAAGATAAGAGTAGTGAAGTTATGACTAGGGAGTAGGGTGTAAAAGACCAGAAGGAATGATACGAAACAAAACAAAGAGGCCAAAGATAGTTATCAATTACTAGTTTTCTCGATTAGGAATCATATGAATGAAAGTATTCTTTTAGGACTTATAAATGTAACCAAGTGCATGATTTTTTGTCTATATTTTCCCCCATTTATGTTGTTGAGTGAATACTCGATAACATAAAGCAGATAAGAGATGCGTACCTGATAACTATGTAGATTGTGATGGAAAAAGCATGCCGATGGAGAGACAAGTGAAAGTGTGAACTGATAAGAATGAAGTTTGGAAGCTAAGAAAGAGGATGTGACCCTAGGGGTGAAGTGTATTGTCTTGTACCATATTGTACCAATGTTTGTGCTTGATGTAGGGATTCTTTGTTTTATGTATTGAGGATGGACCTACAAAAGAAGAGTAAAAGAGTAGTTAAAGTCATATATTATGAAAACGCTTGTAAAAGTATGTAAAAGTATAAATGTAGTCAAATGAAAGTGTGCACCTGATGATCAATGAGTGTAAAAGGATAGATAGATGTCATGAAACTGCCCTTAAAATGTTATAGGGCGATCTCAGAAGAGTGATTTTTTGGGTGATCTCATGCCCAGATACAAGTTTTTGGGGCAATCTCACAAGTGCAAGTTTTTTAGGCAATCTCACGCCAATAGAAGAATATTAGGGAGAGAGTTCTAGTTTTACTCTCCTTCCCATGATTACTTCCCAAACTATACACCACTAAAGATGGTATGATCCTACTTTAGTTCCATGTTATTCCGTATTGTAATGAATTTGTAATGGAGAGAGAATAGCATTATGCTTGTTGTAGGAATGTGCCTTTACTGTGAAAACTACTTTGTGAGACTTTTGTGAATTGTGTTGATATGAGAAAGTAGCTATATCTTCCCCTTGGCCATAGGCTCCCTAGAAAAGGTTAGGAGTGCCTAGGAAGTAGTGTCTATGTTTGGTGCATTGGATTTATGTGTTGAATTGAGGATCCCAATTCAGATTTTGGGCCGTTTATGTAACTATAGCCTGTTCTTGTTCTTGTGCTAAACTATATTGTGTTGTAGCTATGAGCTGCTGTATGGGGTGACTAATTCACCCAATGTATGCCCCCCATTTAGGTTGCATGTGACATCACTTAGGAGAATGTAACCCAAAAATATTGCCTGATGCTGATCTAAAACTGGATTTCCCTGCAGGGGGAGGGAATGTGCATGGTAGAAACCAAGGCACATACAAACAAAGTGGCTAGATACATGTGTTAGTAGAAAAAGTAACAAGCATGTCATATAAAAATAATGTAAAAAGAAAATGTGCATACAATATAGACCGTGAAAAGTGGGTTTTAGACATGGGACATTACTCACAATGTTGCAAGACAATCAGGGACGAAGCGTGCCAAAATAATATAGTGTGCATACAAGACAAAGGGCATAGCCCGCAAACAATAATATACAATGAAAACAATGAAAAACAATGTGTAGCATAAAACCATGGTGGAACAATAGTTCCTGCAAGGAAAATGTTGTACATAAAACACTGATTAACATGTTAGAAAGATAAAAAGTATGCCAATACGTGTATAGTATCAATTAAAAGTGATGTGTGCTAGTAAGAATATGAAGTAGTATATAATGAAATAATAACACCTGTGACGTGTGTAGAAAATGTAGATTCCCCCAGGAGCCTTGGTGGGACTGGTAAGAGGTATAGTGTTAAGCATCATTACTGCGTGTAAAGATCTATAGAAAATCTGCATTCACAACTAACGAACAAGTGAACATGCATGTATATATAGAAAATATAATGACATACTAGATATCTAACTAGCATACTAAGAAAAGTGTAAATGTAAGTATAAGTAAGAAAGAATAAGTGCAACCAAGATATGCAATATGTTGTGAATGAGTGATATGAAATTTGATGGAATGGTATACAAAGTGAATGTGATAGGAACAATGTGCCCCCCAAGTGAATGTGGATGATGTGTATGAGATGAGTTTCATTTATAAAATACCCCTCGACAATCAAGAATGAACCATAGAACAAGAGTGTGTCATCAGGAAAATGGTTTGAAATGTGCGTTCTATAGATAGATCATGAAGCACATAGTGGGAAGATGTGAAAGAGGTAGGATTCATATGATGTGTAGACCCTCAAGGTCGAGCATGAATCAGAAACTAAAGTGTATTCATAGAATAATGGAGCATTGAAATATGTGGTGTGTGAGATACATAAATGAAGTATGCCCTAGAATAGATTATAGAACCATGACCAGTATGAGTGTCATCGAGAAGAAAATTCCATAAATATGTATTGTGAAGTGGATAGAATAGATGAAATGTGTAAAAAGTGTGTGAGGTTGATGGATGTAGTATTCCCTCAACATTCAAGTGTGAACCTTATCACAAGAGTGTGTCATAGGGTAATGACAATATTGGAAGATGGTATCAAGTTGCGTATATATGGATGCATTTCAGATAAACCCTTAAATATGAACCGTGGAACTAGTATGAGTGATGATACATAGTGTAGCAAGTAGTAGAAATGAAAGACACCATGATAGATGGTAGACTAGGAGGGGGGGGAGTAAGATCCTGATGCCCCCCAAGTGTATGATGTAGATTAAGAATCAAGTAACATCATCTAAGAGATCATCATTATCATGGTATCAAGCCAAACATAGAAGCATCAAAGACCTGGTAAGCAATAGTATGGGGTTGATCATATAAAGAGCCATTGTGGACATAAATTGTACATGCCCATTGTGTATTCTTCATCAATGAAAGGTGGTAGTGGACAACAATGTGCATACCAACGAGTAAGATTTTTTGTATACCCGAGAAATGAATCATTACAAATAGAAACACATCCAAAAGGCATGGGAAATGTGATATCAATATGATTAGGATCCAAAGTTCCAATCAATGTAGTCAAGCCAAGACTGCCCAAGTGTAAGTGGAGAAGTGTGGAAGTTCACAGGAAGAAATATTGATATATGGAAGACGTGGAGGCCATAAGCAGCGGTAATAATGTGAACATATTCATGATAAAGGTGAGGAGAATAAGGTGGTGGTAGGAGATCCTCAAGTGTGAATCCAAGCCGAGATCCAAGCCATCATGCGTGAAAATATTGTCATAGAAAGTAGGATTGAATGGAATGTAAAGCCAATAAGAATTATTTATGAAATGAGTGCATGTGAAAGGAGGAGATACCGACACAAAGTGTTTTGGAGAGATAGAAAAGTAAATGGCATGGTGTCCAATGCACAAATGGATCCTTGGAGATGAATCATGTCGAGTGGTAGGGAGTATGAGGTTCTATGAGTTGATATTCATCATTGAGTTATGTAGGAGGATTATGGGGATGACCGGTATTGTGATAGAAAAATGGAGTAGGGAAAGTAGTGAGTGGGTCAAATTTGTAATATTTGAATGGGTTACAAGATCAACAAGAATAGTATATGCATAGCCATCATGTAGGAATTTAATGTACTGATGAAATGTAGAAGGTACTACCTACATATCGTGAAGCCATGGCCTACCAAGTAAATAATTTTATTGGAGTTTGGCATCGATAATAAAGAATACCATAGGAACATGTTTTAGGCCAAATGTGAAGAGGTAAGGTGATAGTGCCCATGCACGATGTGTGCAAAATAATCATAGCTACGATATAGAAATGGATGTTGGACTTACATGAGCTGAGGAAATGCCAAGTTATTGAAGAAATGTGAGATTACAAAGATTGAGCTCAGATCCATTATCAACTAGTACTCACCTAATGCTTATGTTATAGATGCAAGCCTGAATATAAAGAGGAGGATCACCTTCATAAACAGAAAGAGTGACAAGCTACATCAAATGGGAAAGTAAGGTGTTGAGAAAATGCATCAACGAATAACTGATATACATGATCCATAGGAGTATTAGAAGGAATGTAAGTATTATCCAAAAGAGATTTGATTTTATCCTTACATTCAGGATTATCTTGCAAAAAGGCATAGATAGAAATATCCATGATGGAAGAAACTAAGGATATTGAAAAAAAAGAATCCAAGAAAGATGCCAAGATTATTTAAACGATGGTTCACCAAATGATTTAACAAAAATAGAATTTATACTTAAACCCTAAATATTACAGAAGTAACTTATGTAACAATGATATACAGCTGCTAGATACAAAATTTACACAAGAAGTAAGCTAGATAATGTATGAAAATCCTAAGTGCAAGAGAGAGAGAAGAATGAATTAGTTGATTTACAGGTTGATCCCTGGAACTAATCTATGGAATAAAAAAAATGATGAACATGGAAGAGTAAATTATTGTAATATGCACACAATAAAATCAAGAACTATCGGAAATAAGTACATGGACCAAGGGTGCACTTGGACTAGGGTCAATGGTGCACCTGGGTGCTCAGAGACTCTACTACTGGGTGCTTGTGAACTGTGTAGGAGCTTAGAAACATGATTTTTTCTGGTATCGTACAGATGTGTCACTGATTATTCGTTGTTAGTCGAGTTGTATGTCCCATTATGATCGCCAAAGTGTGCACTTGTAACCTGTACAAAGAGATGATGACACATACAAAACCATGAAACTACATCAAATCCCAAAAAATGAAAATATGCAATATGTGGAGTTAGAATAACCCCAATGGTCACCTAAATGAGTGAACCTACGACTGAGAATTACACTACATCTCATAATCCATATAGTTCTTGTGCGGTTTGTGATAGAATCGTGCCTAGGAAGCCCTTGTGCAAGTGCATGTGATAGCAGGTGATAGCTATATGTACCAAATGTAAATAGATGTGTGATGGAATAATGAACTTACCCTCCCTATGCGTTATATGTAGTAAAATTTAGTCCCTTGTCCCTTATGATAAGTTAGATGGATGCCTTTGATGCTCTTAGATTCCTTTAGATGCAACCTTAGGTGATGATAATAGATGTCTTAGAGCTTGGTCCCTTATTTTGGTCACATACCTTTGTATTTATATGATTCCCTTGGTTGAATTTTGTAATTGACAACTGGAAGGCCAACCCATAAGAAAATAAGATGCCCAAAAGATAAAATGGGACCCAAAATACGCAATGAGTAAGATAAAGAAGAGGTCAAAGGATGCTTAGAGGAGAAAAGTACGCATCTGGGCATGGTAGCGTTTTGGTTGGGAACGTTGGTGTCCAAAGTCATAAAATATACAACAAGTAAAGTTTATCGACTAGGCATTTTTTGGTGTGTAAAAGACCAGAATAGATGAGCAAGAAAGAGATAAAAAAGGCCAAAGATAGTTATCAATCACTAGTTTTCTTGCTTAGGAATCATATGAATGCAAGTATGTGTTTATGGACTTAGAAATGTACCCAAGTGCATGATTTTGTGTCTATAGTTAGATTTTTCTACCTTCTAAATAAATCCATTTGGTGGTCACTAGGAAAGAACCTACCCTTTATCTTGGAGACAATTCTATCTCATTTAACTATTTTTCTTTTCATCTCCTTTTATTCTGGACTTCCTTCCACCACAACGCTGCAAAACCCTTTAACTTGGTTTGTATAATATCCACTCACTACAAGTCATGTATATCTTCAAAATTGAAATTATCATCCATATATGTGATCTAATCAATAATCTCTTTAGGTTTTAACATCCCCGACAAACATGATACAATCATTTTTGGACTGTTCCCTATTTTGGAGATATCATGGAAGAGTCTAGCTTCTTTAGAACTCAATTATTAACATTCACATCTTTGTATTTGTTTATACACGATTATTCATATTTAGTGTCACTATGGTCTTATTTTGGACTAAATCCCATTCTACAAGATTCTTACCATTTCTAATTATTGGTGAAATAATTTGTCGTAGTGCATATTATTGGTTTTCACCAATGGTCTTGGGGATAAGCCCCTCCTTCTTGGGTATGGGGAGGATCCCATTATTGAATGTAAACTAACTAAAATTTGGGGTAGCCGTTAGGGCCAGGGATCACACAATAATAATCCACTAAACTGTATGGAAAAGTTCTTGTATAGCAATGTACAAGGGAGGAATTTACTTTGAAGAGAGGTAAAGAGAAGTATGAGAAATAGGGAGAGAGGGTTAATGTTGTGAGTAGGAACTAGATAGATTATCACCAACATTAACTAGAGTAAGTCCACATTCAATTAGAAGAATTCAACAATGTAATCAATAGCAAGACTATTAAATTAGAGACACAAAGTTCTATGAATTCATTAATCAAATACACAAATTTCTTTCTTGGTTATAAAATATTACAATGCTTGTAAAGTTGGAAAGTAGAGAGAATGGAGGAACATAAAAAAGGAGATAGAAGAAATGTAGCTTTTATTACTTGCAGTAGTAATGATATAAATCCCAACAACTAACAACAATCAACAATTTCCAACCCCTTTGGAATGGAGAATCCATCCCAATTTATAGCTTACAAATTGTCTCTTCCTCTCCCCTCATGTGACTTTTCATCTCTCACCACCATGTGAATTTTCAAATTCCCTAGGAATGAAACTAAGTCCTTTTCCTTATTTTTGAAAAGGGAATTTTACAATGTAACATTAAGTCACTTAAGTGAATAAGATGAAAGAGTGAAAAATTATACTCTCAATGAAGGAATTAGCAATGTTAGGAGAGGGCGAGGGAGGATAGAGAGAAGGAGAGAGAGAAGTGATGATCCTTGGAGACAGAGGAAGCTCTTGTTGATGAAGAATTTAAGATCCGAATGGACCATGAATGAAGTTCCTTTCCACTTGACCACTTGTTGAATTTGAACATACTGAGATTGAAAATACTTCCTCATTGTGAGACATAGACACCCATTTCAGGGTACTGAATGAGTGTTCAAAAACACTAATAAGTGAATTATGAGATATGCATTTCCAAGATGGGAACATGATGATCTTATTTGATCACAAGGTAGGAGTTAAAACATGGATATCATCTACCTTACTCCCCTTGGCTTCAAAATTCACCTCTGTGACAAAGATGTCTCCTTTTTTAATGTAATCAACTCAAGATGCCCAAACATGTTCTTACTTGTCTCATCTACTCCTCATTGAAAAAGGCCTTCTCCTCTAGATAGAAGGATTGCTCTCTGAATGAAATTATTGTCCTTCTGAACTCCTATTGGGAAATGAAACATTATGGTCATAATCTCCTTTTTTTGTGAACATGCAAAACACTCCAGGGCATTGAATGAGTGTTCAAAACACTATTGTGAGACATTGCATTGTGTGGACTTGGGATGACTACTTGATTACTTACAAACATGATGGCCTTGAGTACCTTGGTAACATGTGTTCCAAAGTGGAAATATTTTACACACAAGTTGGTTCATTCTGACATATTTTCTTTCCATGGTGTGATTCACATGATTGACCCTCCTCTTGGAAAGATAATTGAACACAAGGTCATAGTTGGAATGTGGAGATCATCACCTTCCTCCTTGTGACTTCCTGGAGCATTCACAATTCACTTTAGTGACAAAAATATATCCTTTCTTGGATGATTCAACCATGAGACCTATGTACCTTCCCTTTTCCTTAGTGACAATTAGGATGAGAAACTTGCATTCACCATCATCTCAGCAAACACATTTCCATGTCATGAGATGAATTAAGAATGGGGTCATACACACCAATTCACCTTTCATGACATCACTTGAACATGATTTTCTGTGGATGCCCTAGGATGGATTTCTCTCATGTTTGCAACTCACCTGAGACTAAATTTTAAGAGTCTTTGAGGGATTTTTTCTTGTTTGAGCCACAAGAAATTATGGATTTCAATTGTAAAATGAGAATAGATAAGAATGTGAGTTGATACAAGTGATCATTAGCTTGATTTGTAATACTTTCTATTTTTTAGCAAGTTTTGACTAGGATGGTTATTTTTAGTAAGTTTTCACAATTTTCACCTTTTGATGATTTTTTTCTTGTTTGGAGTATCACAAATGAATGAGAGTTTCAACATTTTTTGAAAAATTAATATATTTAGGACACATGATATCCTTGCATCACTTACTATTTTTAGATGGAGGTCTTTTGTATGTTGGATTGCAATGAAATTGGTCTCAAAATTTTAGGTTTTACTTCAAGAACCTTCTACTCCAATTTTTGAATGTTTTTAATCATTCACGAGATCTTTTTCAGATATGAAAAGGAAACTTATTGGGGATGAAAATTTCAAATTTATTTATAAATTATATAGATCATCAATGGTAAATTCTCTTATAATTCAATCTTGAAGGTCAATTTTGGGAAGGAGTGCACTGGTACAAGTTTGATGGAAATCAGGTGCACCGTTTTGAGAGTTATGAGTATTTTTCAGTTTTGGAGTATGGATGTATGGAAAAAACCAAAATATAATATGGTAAAACAAAATAAAGGTTTTGGAGGTAAAAATACATCTCTTTTAATGTTTGAAAATTGACTAAGTGTTGAGGTGAGAGAGCTAGTCATTTTCATTGGCAAATTTTAACTTACACTTAACCGAGTAACTTAACCATGGTTGGGAGATGGTTGACATGGAGTTTACACCCTAAAAATTTTGGTGAAAGAGGGAAAAAGGGGGTGACATAAGGGACACAATAAGTGTGACTTTAACTAGATGGTGACAAGTGGTCAGCTTTGTGGTTCCTTGTGGATGAGATGTAGGGGTTGAAAATGGATTCCGAGGGCTAAAAATGAGTTTTCACGTGACCAAGAGCTGAAATGGAAGGATGGGGGTAAAAATTTTATGTCCCTACTTGTCCCATTTTCACCTTAGCAATCCAAGGGGGACAACATAGGTGAAAAAGTTTGCCATTGGGTTCAAGCTCATGAAAGGGGGACTTGAAGGCGATGAAATTACAAGTTTTTGAGGCTTTCCTAGGTGCAAAAATTCAGTGAGGGGTGAGTTGTGAGAAGTTTTGTCAAGATGGGGGCTGTACACTTTGGTGTCCCCATTACACCTTGGAGATAATAAAAGGGGATAGCACATGCTTCTCAAAATGCATGCCAAGGGGTCAATGTATCATGGGAAAAGTGGGCCTTGCAACTTAACTCCTCCATACACTCCTCCTAACACCTCAAGTTCATGTTTTAAGTGATGAAAAATCTTGAAAATGATGGGGGTCACACTTTTGTGTCCCATTTTGAACCCTTTATAACCTCAAAGATAATCTCAAGGGGATAACCTAATGGTGAAAAAAAATGTGATAAAAGCCTTTTTGAATGATGATGTCACCCTGTCGAGTGCATTTGAGGACATCAGGAGTGATTTTTCAGCCCGAGAGCATGGAAGAGTGTTTTGGGGTCAAAACTTATATGATTTTGAATCAAAATAACCTATTGAGATAATCCCAAAAATTATCAAGGATCCAATTCTGTCCTAAAATTTGAATTTTGAAACCATTCACCCTTTCAACATGAAGGAGCAACAACAGTGACTTGAGCTATCACAGGAGAACTTGAAGATTTAGGAAAAAATTATGTTTCCATCATGTAGAAGATTCTAAGATATTTAAAATGACTACTTATTTTGCTTCCCAACTCCTCCCATATACTCCCAAAATCATCTAGACAAGTCATCTTTCACCGTTGGAGCCTTCATTCCATGTGCCCACAATTACTCAATCTTTCTCGAGTTGTTCTTGACTTCAATTGCTTCCATAAAATTTCCCTAAACTACATTGGAAAACTTCATTTCTATCCTAAAACCCAGTGACTTATTCAATCACCTTCAGAATACATACATACACTTTAAAAAACACTTGAAAATATTGTTATCACATTCCTTTGAGTCATGTTAGGGATAAACAAAATTATATGTGGATCAATCCCACCGAATCATAGTAACAAGAACTATGAAGATAAAATATAGAAACAAAAATACTCAACAAGAAGACAAGATTTAACGTGGTTTACCCAATGTGGGATACATTCACCAAGAAATAATTGCCTAGATTTTATCATGAGCCAAAAAGAGTATAATACACTCTCAGACCAGTCTTCTCACAATTACAATGAATTCACACACACATCTATCTCCATATTGTATGTCCAAGTATTTATAAGAACATAAATAGGTAACTATCTAAGTAGTTTTACAATACTATGGGTAATAATACCGTGGAACAAGAAATCGACCCATAAACCTATGGGTTAAATACCACCCATATAATTAATACATGAAAAATACCACATTTTTTGGTTACTCAAAAAATAAAATTTCTCAATGGCTGTTGCCCCCAAACCCCAATGAGATAATACATGAAGAGTGTAAAAAATTTTAGTGTACAATTTACAACACATTTCACATGAAAACAGGCTCCATAACCTAACAATATCCCACTTGGAGACTAATTTTCTCTGACCAAGCTTCTCAACCCTTCACCTTTGTCCATGAAGGCCAACCAAAGCTGAACATAGCTCCAGTTTCTCCCTTGTGACCACCTTGGTCATCATGTCAGGATTTTGACTGATATGAATCTTCACTGGCTTCAACTTCTCTTCATCCAAAGTCTAGTCCTTATGAAATGGTACCTTAACTCTATATACTTTTTCCCAGAGTGGAAAGTGATAGTTCTTTGCTAGGTGTATAACACTATGACTATCACTAAACAGATTCCCTTCCTCCTGCTTATGCCCCAACTCCACAAGAAACTTTTGTAACTAAATCATCTCTTTTTTTGCCTCTATAGAAAAAACATACCGAACCGCTATGGCTGAAAAATCCACAAGCTTCTGTAGTTGTGAAATCTATCTCACTATTGTGTCACCTACAATAAAAACATAACATGTTGTGTTCCTCCTGTTGTCTAAATCTACAAACATGTATAAATCTACATAACCACACACAAGTGTATCTGATCCACTATAGCACAAAACTATACCCATGGTCCCTCTGAAATACCAAAGGATCCACTTCACTACTTTCCAGTGCTCTTTACCTGGATCACTCATGAACCTACTCACCGCTCCCATTGCATGGGAAATATATGGCCTAGCGTACACCGTGGCATGTATCAAGATGTCAACATGTGATGAGTAAGGTACCATAAACATTTGGATTCTCTCTTCCTCTATGTTGGGACACTGCTCCTTTGATAACTTGAAATGGTCTATGAAAGGAGTCCCAACCGGTTTAACATCCTTCATAATAAATCTCTCCAAGACCTTCTTAATGTACTCTTCATGAGATAAAATCATCTTTTTTCCCTTCATATCCTAAGATATTATCATACCAAGGATGTGTTATTATTCTCCTAAATACTTCATAGAAAATGAATCACTAATATGCTCCTTGAGTACATTTATTTCATGTCTATTTTTACCTGCTACCAACATGTTATCCACATACATACACATGATAATGTAACTTCCATCATAAAACTTCTTGATATATACACAATGGTCTTAATGACACCTGAAGTATCCCCGCTCCATCATAAAACTGTCAAATTTATTGTACCACTACCGTAGAGCTTGTTTCAGGTCATAGAATCTCTTCTTCAATTTTCACACCATGTTCTTCTTCCCTGTGACCTCATATCCATGTGGCTGCTCCATGTATAATACTCCTCCAAATCACCATGAAGAAAGAAAATATTCACATCTAGTTTCTCCAATTGCAAGTCTTTCAGTACAACTATCCCTAGAACATTTCTAATAGAAGTCATCTTCACTACCGGAGAAAAAATATCATTGAAATCAATACCCTTCTTATGTGCAAACCCCTCAACCACCAATCGGGCTTGTACCTTTTTGTACCTCAATCCTCCTCTTTGAATCTATACACCCACTTGTTCTACAATGCTCTCTTACCTTTGGGTAGTTATAGGAAATCCCAAGTATGATTTTCTATGAGAGATTGATGCTCCTCGTTCAGGGCTTTCTCCCACTTCTTCTTGGTATTTACCTACATTTCTTCCTCAAAGTAATCTGGATCTCCATTTTCAGTGAGTAATATATAATTAAGAGATGGAGAAAAATGTTTTGGTTCCCTACTTAGCCTAGAAGACCTCCTCACCATAAGAGTTTGGGGTTCCTATGGAGTAGGTGCTTGAACAGGTTGCATAAGAACTAGTTGCTCTGTAATGTCCTCCAACATTATCTACTATTTCCTAGATTCCTCTCTATGATCCTGCAACTGTTGTTTATACATGAATTTTTCATTAAAGACTACATCCCTAAATGGAATATTTTCTTTTCATTAAGGCTCCAAATATGGAAACCAAATTCATCCACACCATAACCAATAAAGGTGCATTTTCCAGATTTAGCCTCTAACTTATTCCTATCATCGTTATCAATATGAAAAAATGTTTCACAACCAAATACTCTAAGAAAGGAATAATCAACCTTCTTACCAGACCAAGCTTCCTCATGTATGCCTCCACCCAAGGCATTCAAATGTCCTCTATTGATCAGATATACAATCATGCTCACTACTTTTGCCCAAAATTGAAGGGACAACTTTACATGCAACGTCATACTCTTAGCATGCTCCATGGTATACCTGTCCATTCTTTTTGACACTCCATTCTGATGTGGAGTTCATGGAGCTATCCTATCTATGGATTCTATTCCTATAACAATAATCAATAAATGCATTGCTGTGATATTCTCCTCCAATATATGACCTGAGACATTTTAACTTGAGACATGTTTCATTCTCAACCAAGGATTTACATATTTTAAATGTATCAAACACATCATAATTTATCATAATTCCATACACCCAAACTTTCCTAGTTACATCATCAATAAAAGTGACATAATAAGATGAACCACCAATAGAAGATACCTGGTCCGGCCCCTAGGCATCTGAATGAACCAAATCCAACTTATTCTCCTTTCTTGTAGGTCCAACCTTGAGAAAATTTACCCTTTTTTGTTTTCCACACACATACTCTTCACATAAATATAAATTAACCTCTTTAAATCTAGGTAATATATCCTTCGAAATATGCATACCCTTTTGGCTCATGTTACCTAACTTATAGTGCCACAAAGTTACAACTGCTTCTATAATAACTAAATTACAACAATCAAAACTACTAGTTAAATACAAGGTACCAACCTTATTACCTCTTTCTACCACAAGAGAAACCTTGGTCACCTTCCATGAGTTTTCTATAAAAGTCAGCATACATCCTTCACTGCCTAGTTGCCTTGCGGATACCAAATTCTATCTCAACTTGGGTACATGTCTGACATCCTTCAGTATCCAAGTGTTCCCATTATGCATCATGACCTAAACAAATCCTTATCCTATTATTTTGCAAGACTCATCATGACCAAGATAAATATGTTGAAAATCCACTTCAACATAATGAGTGAAATAATGCCTGTGGTGTAACATGGAAAGAAGCCTGTTGAACATAAAACCCAAGACTCAACATTATTATCCAAGGAGAGAATTAATGCATCATGAAAAGCATTACCTGCTGCCACATTCACCTCCTTGGTGTCTTCCTATTTTTTCTCCTTGTCCCAAAGAGCATAACAATACTTCTTTGCATGCCCAACCTTTCCTTAGTGCCAACATACCATATTGCTCTTTGATTTTGACATTCCACGATCACTTGATTTTCCATGGTTTCCTTTCCCTCTATTCTTTTGTATCCCTCTACTCTCCACCACCAAAGCATTCCCTGAAGTAGAATTCTTCCCGGATATTTTCCATCACATTTCCTCGCTAAGGATCACTCCTATAACATACACAAACTTCAACTTGGCATTTTTAGAGACCGAGTTTCTCACGGCCATCATGAGAATGTTCCAAATCTATGATAAGGAGCACAAAATAAGTAGATCCTTTACTTCATCATCAAAGTAAATTTTTATAGAGTTCAACATAATCACAACCATATTAAATTCATTCAAATAATCATTAACTGAACCATTCTCATACATATTCATATGAAATAAATTTTTCATAAAAAATATTTTATTAGAAATAGAGGGTTTCTGATATAACTATCCTAACATGTTCATCGGACCTTCCATGGTCTTCTCCTATGATTTATTGAATGCGATTGAAGATGTAAGGCATAACCAGATGGTTCTGAGTGCTTTCCTATCAAGCAAATCTCAATTCTCATTTGACATACGCATTAGTTTCTTTAATTTTCATGCTAGAAGAACATGGATATCATTCTAATAGATATAATATTCCATATGCATATTCCATAGACCAAAGTTCTACCCATTGAAATTGTCAACCTTTGATCTACCATCATCTGCCATAGCTCCCACTCAAGCTAATAACCATTTTTGTGATTCAACACTTCAAAAAACACAACTAGAAGCTCTGATACCCAATTTTAGGGATAAACAAAAATATATGTAGATGAATCCCATAAAATTACAACAAGAACTATGAACAAAAAAATACAGAAACACAAATACACAACACGAAGAAAAGATCTAACGTGGTTCATTCAATGTGGGCTACATCCACCAATAAACACTTTCCCATATTTTTGTATGATCTAACAAGAGTATAATCCACTCTTATATCGGTCTTATCACAATTACAATGCACATATCTTATTTGGATCTACACTCAACAAAAGCTCTCAAATTCACAGTTGAATTTACTCACACATCTATCTCCCTACTGTATGTCCAGATATTTATAAGCACATCAATAGGTAATTGTCTAAGTATTTTTACAATACCATGGGTACCAATACCTCGGGCCAAGAAAATGATCCATAAACCTATGGGTTAAATACCACCCATATAATTAATACATGAAAAAGACCACATTTTTTGTTACTAATTTTTTTTTTATCGAGGGTTGTCACCACTAAACCTTGACGAGAATACATGAAGAGTGTACAATACTTTTAGTGTATAATTTAGAACACATATAACATGAAAATAAGATCCAAAACCTAACAATATAGAATGATGGTAAAATTGAGGATAGGATGACGAAAGGTAGGGTTCACAGTGACAGGGAGAGAAAATTTTCAAGTGGGGGCTTAGTTATTATGGCCAAAATTTTCAATTTTGCATGCTAGACATTTAGCATGACAACACTAGTTTAGTTTGTATAATTTTAAACTTGATCAACACACCATAATTATTCATACCATAGTTACATTGACATAACCTCTACTTGTTTTTCTTGTGTGCATTATAAATTTATTAGACACACAAATACTACTTCTTCAAGTTAACTTCTCACGATCCTATATAAGCCTACCTATTCACAAGTGTTCATCGACTTCAAAATTCCAAACTAAACTCTGATACCACTATGATGTAGTCACAAGAACATGGTTTCCAATTAAGAAAATTCCTAACCCAAAAAAAAATGAAGCACACAAACAAACATAAATATTAACACAATAACCACACTATATTAATGAATTCTATGCCTTACATGCATATTATGTGTTAGCTATATGCTACAAATTTAATTGAATTGTAATAATTAAATCTCTTCTTTAATACATTAGTGGATTATTTTATATGTTAACTTCTCTTTCTTCCTTTAATTTTGTAGAATCTTCCCATAGTCTTTCCAAACATTCTACCTTCATACTCTTGAATTTGATAGGTCCTTATCACTGTTTTCCAGAATTTTCGATTAATTTCCCAACACTTCCTTGGATAGGGTTGTTAAAGTGCTATGTGTCAATTTTGATCCATGTATTCACTTGTAATATGACATATGTTCCCTCTGTGTATCTCTAGGATTCTCATAGCCAAAAATGAACTTTATAGAGTTTTGTGATTAACCTAGTCTTTTTCACAAACTTACACTATGGGCCTCATGTCATGTGCCTAGTGCCTCATGTTTTACACTATGGAGCATTTTACGTGTTTTTACATTATTGGAAAATGGATATTCTCTGTGATACACCTCCTTTTGTATTGAGATAGTTTTCCACACACCTTTTATATCGAATAACTTTCCACCTTCTTGAAGCATTGACCCTACCTTGACATATTTTCATCCTAAATGTATCTAGGGACTTTGTGTGCTATTTGCAAATGCCTTAATTTTGTGCCCCTATTTATGTGCCTTGTTCATAGATAGTTCTTTAGTGTAAATATGTCTTTTACATTCTATGCCTTGATCAAAACTGCAAAATCTGACCTCTAATTTCCACATGACTTTGAACCTCATTCTTACATGGGGGGTTCTTGTGCCTTATTAAAGTGTTTCAAAAATTTTTGTGTCATGGTAATTAAGGGCATAATAGGGGTTGAATTTATTCTAAATGGTTGAATTTTTTATGCAAGATTTTTGATTCACCTAAAATGCTCATCAATCTACCTTAAAATATGCAAACAAATCTTGTTCAATTTTTGTTTCATTAAATTTAACTTTTTGAAAATTTAAGTAATCTTCTTTATTTGGAAATTAATATGTTGATAGGTATTTCCTCCATTAGATTAAGGGTTATAGACTCCATAACAAACATTCCCCTTGATATTTAATGAACACACAATGTGTCTAATTTTCTACGTACATATTTTAAAACAAAAAATTATGAAATTTTTCTACATTTCTTATGTAGGAAGGCATCATGTCTTCCAATTATTGATCTTGAAACATTTCCCTAACTTTATTACACAGACCATCTTCACGGCCTTAAGAAAGTATCTATCTTTGGGTAACACATTAAACATTTTCATGACCCGTTGAATGAGATTATATTCCTTCATGTTTTGGAAAATTTATGGGAGGTTCGGGGGATCATCAATATCCTGAATCACATGATTCTTGTTGAAGGGGTCATAAAAGGTTTTTTATCTGCAAGGCATCTTTTGGCTTTAACTTAGCTATTAAAACCTCCATATTTTTCTTCTTCTTCTTTTCTTCTTCTGTTGAACCATGTTGCATTGGTTGGTGTTGTCATTTATGTCACATGACATTGATGGAAAAGGACGATTGAAATGTCATGAAGGTTGGTGCCTTATCAATGGTATTTGGTGTTCACAAAATGGTTTTATGGTGTTTTCTTGAACATTTAGGATAGTTTCAGGGTGTTACATGCTTGGTTAGTGAGGTTGGTGTCCACTGGAGGTATGAATATGCTTGGTGTACTTTGCTTAGGTGTCCCGTAGGCTTAAAATTGTGTTTCAAGGATGTGCAAGGGCTTCTAGGGTGATCATCAAGTTAGGTGTTCCAAGTCATGGTTAGAACTAGTTGATTTAGGCCTAGTTCTAGAGCCTAATGAGGTGTATGAAGTCAAAGAAGGCCATGAAAATAATTTTTAAGCATGGGAGGAGCCCAAAAACACTTTTTTAGATAATTTATGAGTAGTTATAGGTCATCCTTTATCTCTTGGAGGAAAATTTGAGGACTTCACTAGGACCACCCTTGAGAACTAACATTGGAGGCATAGCCAAATGAGGTTGGTCTTGATTTTACATGATCATTTATGAGAAATAAATCTATGTATCATTTCAAAGAAGGTATTATAGTTCTCTATGTCAAGTTTCATGAAAATTTGAAGAGATTTGTTGAAGATATTCAAGTTTTACTAAAATCGGGTTAAGAGAAGGGATAAAAACAATGCCATTTCTTCTTAGCACTCAAAAAAATTGAAAAGACTTCTTCAGATAAATCATAATAGGATTTTCTGAAGAGAATATAAATATATAATTTTTTCAAAAAATATGAGGTCAAAAGGTGGAAGAATAAGAAAGTTCTCTTCATTTTTCTATCACTGTTCAAACCCTCGCCAAACCCTCGTCTTGAAGAGATGGACAAGAAATGAGTTTTTTAGTATCCAAATCAATTGTGATAGTCGGTAAAACCAATCAGGGTTGTAGAAGACTCCTTCTAAGTCAACATAATGACATTTGTGAACTTTTAGCATGATTGTACCATACAGGTTTAACTAAGGTTTTGTAATTTTTGTGTATACAATCATGGTGTTTAAGAAGGTTTTTGTGTATAAACCTATTGCTGACGTGAAAAATGAATTTAAACATTTTCTACATGTCTAAGATGACTTTTTAGATCTCATATTTTCTTTTGTGAAGTGGTTTGAAGTCCTAGTTTTTATTGTTCTTCGTTTGTCCTGTAGGTCTAGTCAAGAAGACTAAGAATATGAATTGTGCTTGTGGATTTCTCTTTATAACCCCTACATAGAAGTTTTTGGAGATGGTGTGTATGATATTCTTGAAGTGTTCCTACTATGGATGGTCATGTGAGTGAATTTTTTTGGTAAGAAGCCTCCAAATCGAGACTATCATGTGGTGCCTTAAGAACCAATATACACAGTCCTATATATCCTTGTTGCTCATGATCATTTTCCTTGAATTAGTGATTGAATTTGGTGTGATAAGTTTTTTAGAGGTTTACATAGGTATACCATCTCTTTCTTGAAGATTGGGTCTAGTTTCTTGTTACAATCAAGAAGGATTGTGACTTTGGCCTTAAATCATGAAGTTCTCTTTTTCACAAATGAAAATGAAGGTTTGAACATGTAGTAATAATATCTGATGAATCCATCCTACAATTATATTGACATAAACATGAAAAGTAAAGTGTTGAAAGCCTTCAAACAACTGAATAAGGTTTTGAATCATGAAACCCTAACTTAGTCTATCTTGAAGATCATGGAAGGATGAAATCTTAGCTATGGAGTGAAGAAAAATGTAAACTTGATAAGTTGCATACCATCTTCATCATCCTTGAAATGTGACATTGGAGTCATACATGACTGGGGCACAATATGATATTTCTCAATCTTTAAAGTTGTTCTCTTTACATGCTAAATTTGTATGTACCTTGTCTCAGTGCATGATTCATGAAGAAGAATGGTGCTTCTCTTCCTTATTGATAGTTGTGGTTGATCTAAAGCTCACATAAATTCTTCTTAAGTTGTGAAACTTGTTGAATACCTTCTCTCTGTAGTATGCCAAGCCCATGTAAGACCGTGATTCAAATTCACTAGGACAGTGTGTTAATGACTATGAAGAAGAGTTTGAAAAATTCTCATTTTTCTATTTTTTAAGATATCAAAGTCCTTGATGTTGGTGCATACATCCTATAGGATTAAGGAAAATGAAATAATGGCATGTCTTGGTTTGACAAGTTCCTCTTTTCTTCATGTTTAAAATTGTGTTCACTAGGGATTAGTCCTAATTCTCCCATAAGATCTAATAAAACTTGAAATCCAAAATGGAAAAAAAGGAGGTATCAAGAGGTTATAAATAATGGTTAAATACTCTAATAATCTTCATATATTTTATACATATGTGACAATGAGTTTGTTTGGCTATAATATAAATATTCCTTGTCAAAGAAAAAGTCAAGAATCTAAAGAACCATTACAAGTCTGATCACATGGATCTGAATGGAATATTATCAGTTGTAGTAGAATGTCAGGGAATTCGGGAGGCTTCATTTGTCATCATTTTGACTCAGATAATCTTGAATGAGCCAACAAATTTTGAGTTTATAACTAAATCCTATCAGATGTAAGAATGAAAACTTTGAGGAAGTTTTGTATGAAAACAATCCAACTCCCTCTTTGTATTGATTGTCAAATGAGTTAGGTGAAAGGTAATTGGAATTGAAGTGCAAGAGTCATGTTTGTAAGATTTTCTTGTTACTAAAAGCTCATTTTTGTACATGAAAATGTTGTTGATGTATTTGTGAGCTAAGTGTGATTTTAGAAAGGTGAGAGAGTTGATAATGTTTTGAAATAAGTACAATTAGGAGATGGTGTATGAAATTATATGAGCTAATTTAGGATAACTATATGGGGGTCATACTTCCTATACCCAATATGTGCGCGCCATTACAACGTCATTGTAAATTGATTGGCCTTCCGTTCTGGGGTTGTGATCCCCTTCGTGCGCCATAGCAATTCACACTTGTGAACATGCTCCGTAGCATCCTCTATGCCATGGTAGTTTGGCAAGTGTAAAGACATTTCAAATATTACTTGAAGAGGTGGCTGAGGCCCCTATCCTCCTGGTCTAGATCCTTGGTTTCCTTTGGTGTTTCCTCCACTAGACCCACTGGATCCACTAGGTCATGTGCCTCCCGATCCACCTGTTCCACCTCTAAATCCTCCTGCGGCCAATAATGGGCCTAAAGTGGTCGCACCTAGCATCCCCAATGTCTCACTGAAATGTGCACCAATGGTCTACGAGATCATTCCACTGCCATACGTATGCCCCGCGCCACTCCCTGACACGTTTCCCAAGCCTTGTGTATTTACATCTTGTCTAAAAATTCCTCCAAACACTAGAATAGAGTGTGCAGCCATAGAAGTTCCAAATGAGAAATTATACCTCCTAGGTGCCGATCGGTTGCTTCCACCGATACCAACTATGTTATCAACACTCCTCTGATTTGGAAAACCAAGCGCCAAGGTTTAGTCACTAGGTGGGTTCAGATGTATGCCAACAAATCTTCTCCACGTGATGAAATTTCATCATAATTCAAAAGGGTCTCTCTCCCGCACTTTCCAAGATGGGGTAGCACAAACTACTCAGGTTCCACGTCTTTTGCATAAACCTCAACTCCTTCCCATAAATTTTGTCTCCATAGATCCATCACACTTGCAACCTCGCATTGTCTAGCAATCTCCCTTTCACATGCTTCACTATACTTGAGTCATCTCTCATCTCTTTCTTTCTCAGTCGCAATGTCTTCCATCTTCCTCCACCCTAGCTTCCTCTCCCAGTGCTCAGGAAGGTTTAGCCGGGCATCAGAAATTCCTCTGAACTCAAGGTAACAATCAATATCTTCATCACCAAAGGAATAACACGTAGAAATGATCCTCTAGGCTCCCACAGAAACTAAAACTCAGCGACTACTGGACAAGAATATGTAGAAATAGCATATTCCATAATGTAGTTATCCAGTAATCCTTTCCCCTAATGATCCAAAACACAAATACACATCAGATCTACATCTTGCAACCTCTAGTACTCTTCTTTGGTCCACGTGCATGATCTATAACACCAGCCTAATTTGGACGCATAAGCTGGGAGCCATTCATATAGCTCTACTAGAAAGCAACAAAATAAATTTTCATACAACTCATGGTAGAGGTTCTCTTCTACCCATATGTGTGCATAAAACTCAGGCCCAGTGTTGAATCTTTGAGAAAATTCTTCCTCCGTGTTCTTAAACCATGATTCTATACTTTCCATAGTTAGGTGTTTTATCATCACTCATTACATAGATCATGATGTATGTTATTTCCCACTACAACTTTGAAAAGAGGGTCCCGACAATAGAACCAAGATGTAGTCATTTTTACACCGACCAAAGAACAAGGGAATCCCATGTGCATTGTCCTATCACCCAGCGGGTGCTAGGCGCTCACCCGAGGCACGCATGGGAGTCAAGTCTCTCTTTTATGTGAGCTAAGGGGGAAACATCATCTATGACAGGAACTTAAAAAGAGTGAGTGGAACGAAACATACATTTATCATAGAACTCAAAACAAATTCCAGACAAATGTTGTCATCGTAGATCGAATGACACTTAACAAATTATAGAAAGGAACCAAAATAGAAAGGAAATGCATAAGGATTTATATTCATTCCATAAACATTCACGAATCAGAACTTGTAAGCTATAAACATGGACTAGAATCATTAATAACCATATTCAGTCAAGTTTGATAACCTCATTATATTCATTGCATTCATTATAGATTATCACAGTTGTGCAAACTGAATTCTTACATCATAACTAGATTTATATCCATCAGTTCTCGAGAGAAAATTTACAATCCCAACCCCTTGTTACATCCTTTTCCTATAGATCCCTACCCAACTTATGAAGCTCTCATAGTATTCCTACATGGCTTTGCTTCCTTCTGCTTCTCCCCCCTTTTTCCTCTGGTGGGTGCTTGTATTTATAACCCTTGTCAACCTCATCAAGCCTTTGCAGAAGTTGCAGATCTATTGCCAAGTGTCCAAGGTGGTCCTTCATGGGAGCATGCTTCTTCAGGTCCGAGCTCTCCACTCTTTGCAATGATGGCCTTCTAGAAACTTCCATCACAGGGTATATTCCTTCTTAAGCCAACTTGTCACCAAGATGACACCTTATCCATTCCGCATGTGTAGTCGGGTCAAACTTTTCTCGTGTTCTGCCTGATGTGTTAAATATGGCTAAATCTTGAAAATTTTGTTCTGTCTTGCACGCATGCCACTTGCTCTATTAAAACCCTCCTGGCTAAACAAATGTTGCGTCCTACATGCTTTTCTCCTG
>CM034152.1:755117386-755425033 GCA_019776745.2 Taxus chinensis | reverse complement strand
CCCATTAATTCGAACCATCAAAAATAGAGAAAGACATCTTGCCCAGCACATTTTGTACCTCTTTTGGTGGTGCATTTTTTCCTGGATCTGACTTATACCTCACTTTTATTAAACCAATGAATTCAGTAAGTGAAATCACCTCCCATGTATCCATTGTATTTTTTATGTATTCCTCATAGTTTTCTTCAATGCTTTTCCCCATAGAGGGAATATTTCCCAGCTCTATAAGGGTTTCTTCCCTTGGAAGGAAAGAAGACCTAGTGGATGATCCACGAGCTTATCCAAGGGTTTGTTGTGAAGTATTTGTTTTAGAAGAGTTTTCTTCTCCATTATTAACCCTAGGTTCATGATATCTTTGAAGGGTTAGGGCCATAAAGCCCATAGTATCTTCCAATCTCACTTTCACTTCAATAAGATAGTTGATTTTGACTTCCTGTGGATCTTGACAAACCATGCTTTCTTATTCTCTTATCTGGTCTGATTTCTTTTATCTCCTCTGATGGAAAATGAAACCCGTATTGCCTTATTGCATGAAACCCTCGGGATGGGAAGATTGAAGTTCTAATACCACTGTAATATCTCTACCTAGGGATGAAACACAAGACCAAGAAAATCACACAAACCCCAAATTGATTAAATATGATTTTAGACCAACAAACTGAAAAATTATATCAGCAATGTACACAAGTCTGATTTTTGAAACAAAAACTTGCAAAAAACAATATTTCATCCAAATATCACAATAAAACTCATCCACAATATTTATAAACCTTTTGGCAAACATTTCAAGACAATTTTCATTATGAAATCTAATCTCAAACATACCTGGAAATTTATTTATCAATAGTAAAAGTACAACCAAGATAAATAATAAAAATTGAGGTCTCCAAACCCCAAAAATGGACAAATATGAAACATATCAGTCTTGTAAATAATGAAAAAATTGAATATCAAATAATAATCAAGTTTTGTGCCCTAGAAGGCACACAAATTCACTCCAACCCTATTCAGTGCCTAGGAGAGGGTCTCCAAACAATGCAAAATCTCTTAATAAGTCTTCTACTTGATGCCCTAAATACAAACCAGCAAGAGGATCTTCAGTATTTTCCTTCACACCACCAATTTTGGAGAGTTTTCATACTCCAATATTCCACAAGGAAGGTTTTTGTCCTCCTTAAATGACACACTATGGATTTTTTCCCTTAGTGGAGTTGGAAATAGAGCAATCAGCCCTATATTCCAAATTGATAAAGTATATATGCCAAAAGTAATGTGCAAATGAGCCTATGTGACTCCTCTTATACCCTTTGGTTAGTGCCAAGAGTCATAATGGTGAATTTTCCCCATGATCGACCTCTTTAAGTGTTTTCTTCTATTTATAATTTTCCTTTATGAGATCTTTAGCCCAGTCGACTTGCCATAGGGATGAAAAATATAAAAAGAAAGAATTAGTAACAATGAAATAAAACATAAATGAAACCCAAGGACTTCCCTTGTTCAATTTCCTTTTGGCGACGGGAATAAAAATGGCAAGAAGTCTTAAATTGGAATTAATTCAAAAAAGGGGACATTATAGTAGATGTGGCATCAAAAACTCGTGATAGAAAATGAAATTTGATCCCATGCAAGCGTAGTATACGTTTTTGGGAAAGGAATACTTCATGACCACAACCCATGATTTCAACAACACCAAATTTTATCAAGTCACCATCACCTACTTTCCAATCCAACAAAGGACTGATGAATAGAAAATAATTCACCAAAACCTTCTAATGTAATGAGCTCCCTTTATATGACTTATCCACATTAGAAACCCAATCAATCAATGGTTCAAGTGCTATATAATTCTTATGTATAATACACTACCAAATAATACCATTTTGTCAAAAGAATTCACAAATGATTTTTCTACTAAAGACCTACCAAAAACAAGAATATCCTTCAAGCCCCAACCCCCTCACATTTTGGTTTTGCAATTGATCACCAACTAATATAATGAAAACACTTCTCCCCTTCCCATGCCAAATACAATTATAACAGAGCCTTCATATTTTCAAAATCCCCCTCATTATATTAGCCAAGGTGTATCAATAGACTAGAATGGCCTCCAAAACCGATTTTATCAAAACCAGTATCCCTCCATGAGAAAGGTAACGATTGCACCACAAGTTTATTATGTTATCAATATTGTTGGCATGTGGTCCTAATAGGTGTTTTCATTGATGAAAAACCCACATTAATTACAAAGTGAATGTTGCATTGAGGTCATAGATCTCTACATTCAAGACTTGATCTAGTTTCAAGAAAATTGAAAATGCTTGAGAAAAGTGTGAATGACCTAGATAATATTCTTAGCCAACAAATACCAGTAGGTAATAAAGCAAGTTTGGAACTCAAGGAAGACCTCAAGGACAATGTATTGAGGCAAGAGGACATGGTTTCAAGCAAGGAAGATAGTGAACCAAGTACCAAGGAATAAAATAATGTGGCTCGCTCTAAGGAAAAAGAGAAGAACAAGCCTATTAGGCAGCCTAATGCATCAATGTATGAAAGATCATTCAATGGATATTATTTCTCATGTCTTGGTTTTGGTCATAGAGCTAAATAATGCAAGAAAAATCTCCTAGGAATGATATAGTATTCTTTCATGGTGAATGTCATTCATGCTGTGAATATGGTCTCAAAGCCAAGGATTATGGATGGAATTTAGGAGTGTTTGAGCCAGGAAAAAGTAAGAGGGTGCTCATCAAAAGATCTGGTCCTAGAGATACTCAGTTATGGAAAGAAAATAGAAATGGTCATGTTAAATATGTTTTATGCTTCAAATACAATAAGGTAGGTCATGTAGCTAGTGCTTGTTTGAGTGAAATATCTAATCATGTTTATGATTACAAAAGGAGAAGAACATTACTATGTTATAGCTGTAAAAAATATGGTCATGTTGCAAGGGATTGCAATCAAGTTATCTCAATTCAAAATAGGGGTTTATGTGGTTCTATTATACAAGAAATGGGTCTTCAGATGCCTAGAATGCATGAAATTAGTCCAAGAAGGACTTGGGAACCAAAGAGAGATCTTCATACTTCAATGAGAGTTGGTGATGGTGGAAGAAAAGGTGTGTTACAAAGATCAAATAAGAAAATATAAGAAGTAGGAGTTGATCAAGCACCTAAGGGGGCTTGAGACCTCTTCAAGACCTTCTTTTAGGTATTCATGGTGGAGACATATGCCTTCACTATGATCCTTAAAGGTATATAGGTGCATATGAAGCATTTAAGAGAGGGGGAGATGTCTAAGTCATCTTGTCTTTCCTCCATAAGGTCAAGGTATGTCTTTTTTGTGCTCTTATTCATGGCATTGTTGGTACATGATGGATGCTCTTGTGTAAGGAGTTTCATTCATAGTCTTGGGTTAGTAGTTATACTTGTATGATGTCCTTATGATCTATATTTTCATCACTAATTAAATATTGTGTAGATCTTTAGTGAAGAAAGTATTAATTAACCCCCATATTTTGGCTATCTTATTTTAGCTTTATTTTGTCATTTCCACACATTTGTATCTACGTGCCCAGTTTGTTTCAGGCATTTTTTTACCATCATTTTAGCCTCATCTTGGGCACCCAAGGTAGTACTAGGGGTGCCCGTGGGCACCCTGATCCCACTAGGGTGCCTCGGTGCTTTTCTACTTTCCCGTCACTTTTTAGGATTTTTGTATCCATTTTTCCATCCTTAAATTTTTTTTGGTAGTTGGCCATGTTAGGGGTTAATTATGAAATTAGATCAAGAGAACCCTATAAATATAAAGTTATGAGACCATAATGAGGGACCTAACATCATCTACTACTATCACTCATCTAGAGTTACATCCATCTATTGCATTTACATCCACATAGCTCCATCATCAAGGCATAAGCTAGGAAGTCTGCATCACACTTCATAGGGGGAGGATTCTATTCTATTCCATGCACACATACTATTACATTTTCTACATTTAGTTATTGCTCGCTACTTCACAAAGTGTGATTGACACAAGAGCACCTAGGGCACAAAATGCACACACACACACACACACACACACACACACACACACACACACACACACACACACACACACACACACACACACACACACACCAGAACTATATTTGGGTCTGAAATGTAGTGCAATGCTCAAAGTAGTAAGCCCATTATTGTGGCAGCTGAGGTCAGTCTGACCCATTCATTTTGACATTTTTATTTTTAGGGTTTTGATACTTCATCTTGGTATTTTGTCAGGTCTTTACATCAGCTTGAAATTATTTGGAACATATAGCACGTAATGACAACAAACCTGATGTGACACACAGTGAGGGTTTCCAAACCACCTTCCAACCCTGTGAGAACCAATTTACAGAGATTTTTTCGCAGACTAGGGCACCCAGATTATAGACCAAAGCACCCATGGGTGCCCCAGTCCTCCTCCAGGTGCCCCAGTCCACTCAGATCCTCCAGATCTAGTCCTTTTTAGGACCTCTGCATAGTCGTTCTTATTTCCTGGATTTTCTCCAGTCATCTCTGCAACACTCTGCGATAGTCATATGTTATCAGCTATGAGTTATTTCCTTACCTTCTTCTTGCATATTAGGGTTTTTTATTTCATTATTTCAATTATTTAAGTTAATTTTTAATATTGTCTTAACACATTTATTTATTGCATTTATGTCCTCCTAGATTATATTAACTATCCCCATACATTACCACTTATTATTCAATTTTAGTTAATCATTTTGGTGAACCCGTCTTGCAAATTTCCTTCCTTCTTTCAATTTATGCCCGTCACCTGTAACGGTCATTTTGGATCTCTTCAATATTGTGAGATCCCTTCATTTACCCAATCGTATTTCTAGGTCAATGGCTGATACAACTACCTCTATGGCTGAAAACCCTTTAGATAACTCCAACCATGTTTCCTCTCCATGAAATCGAAGCCTCTGATAGTGAAAAATCCTACGATGAAGACACTAATGTTGACTAAGAACAACTTAATGCTATTACTGACTTCCAGAAAGCTTTGCGTGAAAACCCCACTCATCTCCCAACATGTCTTGCATGCTTTAATTTCCACTAAGCGAGCTCGTGATGCTTCCACTTCTGTCATGGCTTCTTCAGCTCCCATGGTCTCCACTCCACCCGTTTATGTTTTTACTCCTATCATTACAACTACCACTCCCATCACCCACCTTGGCACTCCTAATGTGCAACTTGGCTCTTCTTTGAATACTCTTGATTTCACATCTTTATATCAGGACCTACAAAATCAAATTTTCCAACTCCAATTTGCTACTTCTTGACGGATCACCATCTCTAGATTCTACCTCATTGTTACATACCCCCTTCGCCCCAACCATCTCTGCTTATGCATTTCCACCCAACTTCCTCTCTCCTAAATTGCCCATTTTTAAAGGCCATGGTGACCCACAGGAGCATCTCCATGATTTTCATGTAGCATGTCTCAATTATGTAGATGATCATACCATTCTCGTTAAGTTTTTTCCTCAAAGTTTACAAGACTATGCAATGTGTTGGTTCTATGACCTACCTGTCCATTCAGTAGTTTCTTTCACACATCTTGTTGATGCCTTTCTCACACTTTTCTATCAATATTGGCTCTAATATTTCTTATGCTCAGCTGGCACAACTCAAGTAAGGGCCCAATGAACACTTATCTGATTATGTGTTGCACTACAAAAACAACTTAGCTAAGATGACTAATGTCCTTGTGGATTCTGAGCTTCAGGATTTATTTATTCAGAGTCTATTACCACCGCTTCAAGAAAGCGTTCTCTTTGAGACATCTTCCTCATTTGACCAACTTTTTCAAACTCTCAAGCTTTGTGAAACTAAGATTCTCTTCCATAGGGAAACTTAAATATTAGGAACAAGCTTCATCCTCTACTCATTGTTCAAAGTAAGCCACCATCTAAAGCATCTACAACTAAACCCATGGACAGAAAAACTACTATCAATGCAGTCTCTACTCCTAGGGAGCTTCGACCTCAACCATACATATGTACTTTTACTAAGATTAGTACACCACCAAGTGTTTTGCTACCACAAATTCTCAATAGTAATCTTATTACCTTACCATCACCTCTACAACTTGATCCATCTCGACCCAAAGGGCGTAATTTTGATGATAGCTCTTATTGTGATTACCACCAATGCATAGGACATTCCACTTATCATTTTTTTCAGTTACGACATCTCATTCAGGATTTGCTTGACAATGGTCAAATTGAGCTTCCATAATCTACCACATCCACACCTCCTAACAAAAAAATCATAAACTTAAGATTTTCAACAACCCATTTCCAAAACATGATACAAAAATGACTGATTCCTCTACTAATTATGTCTATCACACAGTACCTTCTCCATTAGGAGCTCTCAATTTCTTAATCACTAACACTAAAGCTTCACCACCAGTCATTTATTTTTCCAACGCCAATTATCATGCTACATTTACATCTAATCATTTACACATCCATGCATCTATTGCTCGACCTCTATCAAAAATACTAAGGTTGAACCATCATGGCCCATTAGTGCATGTTCTATGGCCCTCCTTAAGGCTATCAATTATCCTCCATCACAAATTGAATACCCTTTCCGTAAACCCTTTGGCATTGTCAAACTACACATCACAGTTGGCCCTCTTACTATGCTTGTCCCTTTCCTTGTTGGAAACACAGTTGAGGGATGTGACCTACTTTTAGGGCCTTAATTGGATTCGTCACTCTCAATCTATCATATCTATGAATCACTTGCGAACTTAAATTCATTCACAAAATGCAAGTCATTTCTATTAACGATGTTCCTCCATCTCCTCCATTATCATCATCTCCTCATATAGTTGTCTCATGTGTCATCTAACCCTTCTAACACGTCTCATTCTATGTTACTCAAAGTGCAGTCTACTCCTAGTTCACCTACTCGAGTACCTTCTACACTGACTAAATCATTCTGTTAGTCCTACACATCGGCATAGGCCTATCCCTAGGATAGTCACTACATCTTGGCATGTCGATCACCACCTCAATTTATTCTGTATGGTTTTTCATCACCTTTGCGCTCCATCTCATGTAGATATCCATCACTGATGCATTTTACTACACCTCCATCTTCATCGTATATTCATCCATCCCATGCATATAGGCTTCATTCACTGGCCCAACATTTGTCTACTATACCACCACTATTAGATCATGGTCCTACGCTTTCATCCTCACAGACATCGGGTGGAGGACCTTCATCTTTCACTATCATTGGTTAGTTTATTCATTTCTATATACTTGGGGGGAATAGCACCTAATTTCCCCCACCTTATGTCATCACCATATCTATAATCTTTGCATTTTCATCTATCAATCACATGTCCTAGCACCGTCGTTACCCGATGACACACTCTTGTGCTTCAGTTCACACTTGACTGTTGAGGGATTACTATTACATTGAACCCCACACACTGCACTATAGGCATTACACATTTTCATTTCATCACACATTGCGTGTCAAACACCATACATTCTAATTTTTCTACAAATTTTGACATTTGTACATTCATACATCACACATTTCTACTAGTTTACCAATATACTATCATCTACACATTTTTGGATCATACACTATTCATCCTACATATTACATACATTGTATTAGGCTATCTACATACATAGTCACATCATACATTGCATGCATACCGACCTCATAGATACATTCTACATACTACGCTAGTTTACATCACATATGAGTCTAGCTTTACATTCATCCTTACATACCACATTATTAGTCACCTACATATGTTACGTTACACATTATACATTTTGGTTATACATGTGCTACACATTTACCTTTGCATTTTCATACACTGCGCATTTACATATTCTACTATCACATAGGTTTATTCTCATCATTACACCTATTACATTGTTTTCTATGCATGTGCACTCACCACCCTATGACACACTTTATTTCCTCGGTCATCATACTCGACTACTGAGGGTTTACAAATCAAATGGACATTACATTCACCATGCCATTTCCATGTATGACATCCCTAGGCTAGTGACATACGCTTTAGGCTAAATCGTCACTCACTCTTTCTATCTAGTAGTGGTATATGCTTTAGGTTAGGATCACCACTCCATTCTATCATTTTATAGTGGTATACACTTAGGTTAAATCACCACTCCCTTTCATCCTATATAGTGATATACACTTAGGGATAAATCATCACTTATTATTCATCATATAGTGATATACGCTTAGGCTAAATCATCACTCATCCATTCATTAAGTTGTGATATACGCTTCGGCTATAGGGTTCACGCACATCCTTTCTATATGTCACATTTCATCACTACACATACACATTCACCACAACACGCTAGACACAATACACACTACTCAACCATTTCCCGATGATGCACTCTCGTTTATAGTTCATTCTTGACTGTTGAGGGGGAAAAAAAAATGAACCTCATTGCATACATTCCATTCACTCAGGGGGCACGCGGCTCCTATCATTCCATCTTGCATTCCATTCCATCCACCCGCATAGCATACTACATTATCTTGGTAGCATTTACTCTTGTTTACTAGTGTTTTACATGATCACTTTACTACACATGTTAGATTGATTTCTTATATGTCATTATTTATACATCCACACATGCATGTTTCACGCCTTTGATTAGTGTGATTATCAGTAGATACATGACTCTTACATGTGGCATGAATGCTCACCTTCTACCCTTCCTACACTGGTCATTGGGGGCATCCACATTTGTCTCTTCCACGTGTTTATTGTTTCATTTTGTATTTAGCATCTTATATTACTTTTCCTATACATGCTTTTGACATATTGGCTATTTCTCTAACATGCTAATGGGTGTTCCATGTGTAGCACTTGTTTTGTAGGATTATATGTGGTTCCATGACTACTTGTTTTTTCTTTATCTCCATTGTTTGCTATTGTTTGTTATTGTGGGCCTTTTCCCTATGTTTGTGTGCACACTTGTCTTGTTGTTTGCGGCCATGATGGCCTTGCATGTCTTATGACATCAGTGAGTGATGTCCCATGTTTGCAACCCACTTTTTGTGGCTTACTTTCTTTCTTGCATGTTTACATTTACTACATTGTTTGCATAGCTTACACATGTTTTCTATATGCATGCATTGTTTTTTACACTTGTCTTTGGCTAGCCTTCTTGTTTGTGTGTGCCTTGGTTTCTACCAAGCACTTTCTAGGGTTTGGTTACAGTTCATACATGTGGTTGGTCCTCTTTTGGGGCCACATGTCTCCTATCAGCGATATTGCATGCACCCCCAAAGAGGGGGGCATCATTTAGGGGTTTTACATACTAACACAGAGATTCTACACTGGCACGGTTTTCACCCTTAGCATTTTCTACAGCGAGTGGGTTCAGACCAGTCTACGAACCCCATACACAACGGATTTTACAAGACATGGTGTCCTTAGCATTTCTAGGAAGTAGTTACAGGATTGGGGGTTACAATGGGTGTGCCTCTCTACACTACTTCAGCCAGTGGCATCAGATCACCCAAAAAACTAGGACAATACAAATATCTCTTCACACACATTTCAGCAAAAGTGGTTAGATCTTGGAGGACACAGAGCATTTCCTCCCTACACTTCTTCAACTAGGGTGGCGTGAGATCACCCAAAAAACTCGCACAGTACAAGATATCCTTCTACACCCTTTCTCTCAACATGGATCAGGTGCACATGTTCCATTTACACTTTTTTTTCATGTACTTTACATTTGCGTATTTTACACATATACATGCATATTTTACATAGTGTTTTTACATTACATACATACATATTTGACTACTTGATCATTTTCTCCTTGTAGGTCCGGTCGTATGAGAAACAAGTAGTCAAATTGGGGGCAACAACAACAACAACAACACTCCACAACAGAACATGCTTTACTAACCATGCAGGTACACTACACACCGCAACAACTACACACGTTCTACCCTAGGTTCACTCTCATCACTTTTTATTTGCACATTTTTCATCTTTAGTTTCCACTCTCCTCCATATTTTTTTTCATTCCACGCTTTTTCTAGTCCTTCAGCACGCATTTCTACTACACTCTTCATGGACATCAGGTACGCACTTCTAATCTACTTTATGTTACCGAGCTTTCATCTCACCAACATAAAGTGGGGGAAAATGTAGTCACAAAATTATGCACTTTAGACATTTATTTATCCCAGTCTCATACTACTATTTAGAAGGTTCTTGAGTGAAGAAAGTACTAATTAACCCCTCATCTTTTGGCCATCTTATTTTACTTTTATTTCATCATTTTTCCACACATTTTTATCTACATCCCCAATCTATTTTGGCATTTTCCATCATTTTAGCCTTGTTATGGGGCACCCTAGGGTAGTACTGGGGCACCCGTGGGCACCCTGGTCCCACCAGGGGCGCCCCGGTCCTTTTTCTACTTTCCCACCACTTTTTGGGCTCTTTCTAGTCATTTTTCATCCTTATCTTTTTCCTAGTCAGCCATGTCGGGGTTAATTACAAAATCAGATCAAGAGAACCCTATAAATATAAAGTTATGAGACCATAATGAGGGACCTAGCATCATCTACTACTATCACTCATCTAGAGTTGCATCCATCTATTGCATTTTCATCCACATAGCTCCATCATCAAGGCACAAGCTAGGAAGTCTACATCACACTTCATAGGAGGAGGGATTCTATTCTATTCCATGCACACATACTATTACATTTTCTACATTTAGTTATTTCTTGCTACTTCACAAAGTGTGACTGACACAAGAGCACCTAGTGAAAGGCATGCACACACACACACACACACTCACCAGAACTACATTTGGGTCTGAAATGTAGTGCAGCGCTCAGAGCAGTAAACCCACTTTTCTGGTAGCTGAGGTCAGTCTGACCCATTCATTCTACATTTTCTATTTTTAGGGTTTTGATACTTCTTTTGGTCTTCTTACAGGTCTTCCCTTCATCTTAAGTTATTGGTGACATCAAGCGCAAGATGTCAAAGTAGATGTAACACACAACGAGGGTTGCGAACCACCTTCGAACCCTATGAGAACTAGTTGTAGATCTTTTTAGCAAACCAGAGCACCCATGGGTGCCCCAGTCCTCCTCCAGGTGCTCTAGTCCACTCATACCATCCATATCTAGTATTTTTGGGACCTCTGCACATTCGTCCCTACTCATGTTTTCTCCAGTCACCTCTGTGAGAGTCACCAGCTATCAGTTGAGTTCTTTCCTTACCTACTTCTTGAATATTAGGGTTTTTATTACATTACTTTAGTTATTTAATTAATTTACATATTGTTTTAGCATAGTTATTTAATACATTTATGTCCTCCTAGATTAGATTAATTATCCCCATACTATCTCTTATTAGTTAATTTTAGTTAATCAAATGGTGTGTAAGGTCTTCTTTACCTGAGTCACTTCAAAATTCATAAATAACATGTTTGTTACATAAGATTAAGTGAGATTCTACAAGAAAACAATTGAGTTGATTGTCAAGAAATTCTAGGGAGAGCCATTTTTATGAGAAGCTTCAAAATTTGTTGAGGGTTTGATGGCTAAAACTCTAGTTGATGCTACAGGTCTATAACATAAGGAATCATGGTTTCAAGCATAAACAAGTGGTTTCCTTACAATCTCTAAATGATGCTATGATTTTGTATCATATGTCCTAAGATTGAGCTCTCACTCTATCTGCATCAAGTCAAAAATGTATATTAGGCCATCAAAAAGTGATTGTTACTCCAAATCATAGTTGGTTCAAAAGGTGTACAAGAGAAATTGAGTGCAAAATAACATGCATATCCTCATGAGAAGTTGGATATAATCAAAAAAGTGTGTGAGGACCTTATTAAGTATTCAAAGGTGTGTAACAACGAGCTCAAATCCATTTCAAGGTTGAAGTTAAAAATTTATGTACAAAGCATGGACATATGTGTTTGAATTATATTTCTTTATCACAGTTTGGAAGGTGGTTTTAGTAACTCTAAAATCTTTATCCTTGTCTCTTTGAAGATGTATCTATTGGTATGAGTTGTGTTATGTCATATGGATATGAGAAATGACATGTATAGCACAATACTTCTCTTGAAGTTACTTGGGATGATCATGTTCTACCTCCTACAGTTAACACTATAGCTATCCAGAGTAATTGTTGTTATTAAACTCTTTGAGTACTCAAGATCACGTTGCAAGAATGGATAAAATCTTGAAATTAAGAAATGGTCTACTAGGATCAAAGGTACTAAGACCATGAAGTGAAATAAACTAGGATCTATAAATCATTGATGATAGTGAACGATGTGGTAGTGCTCAAAATATTGTGAAAGATGGTGATAATGTTCTTCCCATGTAAAAGGACCTGTTATGAAGCTTCAAGAACAAAAAATAGCCCTTCATATGTCTATGTTTAGTAGAAGCGATGACTAGTTGAAGCTTTGACTCATGTGTAAGTTGACTTATACATAAATGGCTAAGATGTGCAAGGAATTAGAAGCTATAGGTCATCTTTTGTTCACGTATAGGTATGCACTAACGTTCTTATGCAAAGTGAAAGTGGTTAAGGTTCATATGAAGTATGTTTTTCAATCTCTTGAAGTCAGGGGAAGAGAAGAAAAAAATAAGGTATGTATTTGTAGTTCACCTAAGGGTTAAGAGTCTAGGTGAGGTTTGAAGTTTATAAAGTTGTTTTGTGATCCTAATGTCTAGACAAAGCCCTGTTAGAAGACTGTGATGTTTATGTATGCTATGTAGATCTATGAGACTTGATCTGTGTCTTTCACAAAGTTTGAAGGAAGGTGATTGCTATAGAGGCCCTATAAGCATATGATGTGAACTCTACATCAACATTATAGTTACAGTGAGCAATAAGTTGTGAGTGCCTCTCCCAAGTCTAAGAAGGTGAATCATGAAGCTACAGCTGTGTGTGCATTTCAAAGTAGAAGTCAAGATCTTGCTAAGTACAAAATACCCAATATTTTATTCATAAGGATGTTGTATATGAAGGAATATGCATGTTGAAGGCTTGATCATGATTATATGACAAAATCTTGTCAAAATGGTCCTAGAACTAAAAGTAAGCCTATATAGTAGTCTAGGATTTTGATTTTATAGGCGAATGACGTGTTTAAGCCTTCTAAAGGAAGGGGGAGTTCATTTGAATCACAAAAAGACAAAGAAGATGCAATAAATGCCCTTGTTGACTAAAACCTCTGAATTTGAATGAATGCTACAGTATATGTGTACAAAAGGTAGGGTGCATTATTCTCAAGGGGATTGTAGATGATCAAAATGTGGTCAAGGGTTTTCATAGTAGGGCGAGTACTAGTGTGAACTTTAAAAAGGTGAGAATGAATTTTTTAAAGACAATTAAGTTATGCATAATATGAGTTAGCAATGTTTTGTTCCTTAAATGCATGATATCAGTCCAATATAACTGTTATAGACTGAAAAGGTGTTAAGGACTGGAAAAATTTACTCAAAGTGAATAACAGCCATGTGATCAAGTTAAGAGGTATGTTATTATACTAGGAAGCTAGATATGATGTTCTTAATCCCAGGGGGGGCTCAAAGGGAAGTTTCATGAGAAGTTTGAGATTCTATTGCTTTCCAAAGTTTGTCATTTTTTCTCTAAAAGGTATGTTCAAGACTCGCAATCCATGGTATGGTATGAAGAGCAAGTATATGCCTAGTTTTGCAAGGTTTTTAGCCTAGATAAGCTGATTTTTGGTCAATAAAAGTGGAGTAATGATGTGGCATGGTAATTCATGTCATTTTTTGCATGCTAAATGTGTTGATGCCCCTGATCAAAGACTATTATAGTACCCTTAAGAAGCTCAAAATAGGGTTGTAGGTAAAGATGTGCTTGTTTGCATGCTTAGGAGTTGGATTCTGAAGTTTTTGCTCCTAAAAATGTATGATTTTTCTTATTTCATTCCTTATTGATGTTTTTCATATGTTTAATTTCCTATTCCATGGGGAGCATGTTTCTTGCATGCTTGAAATGAAGGAAAAAATCATATTTTGGGAAAAATCAAGAGATGGAGCTTTTTTGAGACCTTTGGTTGATGTTTCTAAACAAAACATGAAGGTATGAAGCATAAGAAGGTGAAGAAGGTGAGCTATAGGTATTCCTTTGTCATTAATATGAAAAGGGGAAGAAATTAAGGGTGTTTTCCATTAATGACAAAGAGGGAGATTGTTGGAATGTGGCCCTAATAGGTGTTGTCATTGAAGTAAAAACCACATTAATGAAAAATTGAATGTTTTTTTAAGGTCATATTATGTTTTTCATGGTGCTAACATTATGTTTCAGATGTATATCAGCTGATACATTGGGATTCAGTGATGTGTATTTGGTCTTGCAAGCCTATACAGGTGCCTATGAGATGTAACTTGACAGTGTGAGCTTCTTGGATGCTTGGGAAGTATGTTGTTATGATGGATAGAAGTTATTAGGGGATTTTGGGCACTCACGGTAGTGGCATGGTACATGTACATGTGTTTCACTTTGTTACAACTACTCATTGGAAGTAGGTATGGTTGTTTGGAAGTGTGGAAGAGTGGTTTAGAGCCATATGAGCTCATGAAATATTGAATTTAGGTATATCATGACATATCAAGTATGTTTAGGTCATTTTCAAAGGTTTTGTGCTCATTTATTACATTATTTCAACTGACCCTAGATTCTACAGTGAAAATCCATAAGGTGTAGCTATGCAAATGAGATAGGATGGAGAGATTGAGATACGAAATTGACATTATGATTATTGGATATGTTAGAGGGATGAGTCATAGTGCTCTCACTAAAATTTTAGGTTCCTATGAATATGACTGATTTTGTGTGATAGGGTGAAAAACAGAAGTTGAACTTCATATGCTCGTTGTAAATTTTTTGATTTTCATGGGACATTGTGGCTTTTAGGGAATATTATATGGTGATTTTATAAGTTTTTAAAAAAATAAGGTCAGTTGATCGTCACGTTTTTATGAACGAATGTTAAGAAGATAAAGTGGTCTAAAACCCTAGTTAAATCCTAGCCAGGAGCAGTTGGAAGAAAGTTAAGTATATTGATCCAATTTTTATTGTTTCATAAAAATTTATGATTGGATGTTGTATAGGAATCTGTCATATTTCCATAAATGTATGGTTGAGGTCATGGTCATGAGTGGGCCCCACCTAAAAATAGTAGTTTCTAAAGAAGAAGGTTTTAGGAAAAGATGATCCAAAAGAATAGCATGAAAAAATGATGTTCATGATGTATGGTATTTTTTGTTGATTTACATGGAGTTTTCAAAGCAATTTCATGATTTACATGGTGTTTTGAGTTTCAAATAGGTTGACTAGTCAAAGGGTAGTTTTGGGGTCTCAAATAGCAGGGTTCAGTAAAATGAGCATAACTTGAGCTACATGTGGATTTTTAATATAATTAAAGTTGTGATGGAAATATGATTCAGATATATTTCCATTGATATGTGGTTTCCTAATTATTAGGTCATATGATAGAGTTCATTCTTTGGATAGGAATATTTTTGGCAATTCAAGACAACATGTGTTCTTGTAAAAGTTTGATATTTTTTAATCATGAGATGGATTTAGTGATGTTTTCTATCACATTTAATGTGAATAGGGAAAAAAAATTCATCCAATAAATCTATATTAAGGTCTTTAATGTATGTATAAATGTTTTTATGAGCTAACTTTTGGAAACAACATTTTTGGTAGGTTGCCTTGGTGAAGGAAAAAGTAGTTGTGATTTGAACAGATGGATGTTTCATTGCTTATAAGTGTTATAAAGGTTATTAAACTTCCATTGAGTTTTTACATGGCATGGTTTGGAGCAGTAGAAGTGATTTGGTGTCATTATTAAGTTTCCAGGGTGTTGAAGGGTGTAAGAAACGCCTGTTTTGAGATTTACAAAGTGAACTGGGCCCATTAAATGAAATAATTTGATTGCTTGAGCTAAATTTTGACCATGTATTAATTTAATATAATATTTTAATCATGTGTAAGGGTTTATGGATCATGATAAAGTATGTATTAATGTTAGGGTAATTTTAAGATTGTGCCCATGGGGTTTTGAGCCATTTTTAGCACATGTAAAGAAGGTTCTACCTAGGACGACCTATATGGGTCATATGTAAGTGTTGCAATTCAAAACATAGTGTGTGAGCTAGGGTTTTTGAGATAAAATTGTGATCTCCATCAATTTTGGCAGCAGCAAAATCAGAGATCAAATATCTTCAGGTGGCTGAGTTGGTGTTTGGTCATCCTTAGGGGGTTGTAGCCTCTTTATGGAGTGGGTGCTTCAATAACTTATGAATTAATGTTCCTTGTAGGTTTTTTTCTCTACTAAAATAGGGTTTGGTTCTCCTTGTGGGTTGGTGCTCCTTTTGAAGTTGGTGTTTCACTAAACTTCTTTGCTTTGTGTAATATAAGCATAGTTTCAGTGGATTTTCTTCCCCATGATGGTTTCCAAATTATATCTTGTGTTCAAGTTTATTCTCTATTGATTTCTTATTTGGTTGAATTTTTTATGTTGCTAATCACACATTGATGGATGGATAAATGTTAATGGTACATGTATGATAATCTGAAAATTATTTTAAAGGATTAAAGAACTAATTCACCCCCTTCTCATTTCATTGTGCTTCCAACAAATATATGCTAAGATTTATCCCCAATCATATGTTTTATAACCATTTGGCTTGAGAGTATAACCCAAATACTTTAATCTAGAATTGAGGTTAAATACACTAAACTAAAATATATCTTGAAGGACCTACTCCACCCCCTCCAGGATTAAATTATATTAAATGATAGACTTATTTGTTAGGAAAACTATGGTTAGTGCTTCACATTATATTTTATATTTACTATTGGTAAAGACATGTGAAGGTTATTAAGATAGTAAAATGTAAAAAGGTAAATGTAATTAGTTGTTTATGAAGTTGTTACATAAACAATTTAGGTTTGTTTTATTTTTTATTATTTAAGGAGTGGTTGAAACCATATTTATGGTTTTAACACAGAGACAAATATTTTTTTACACCTATTTTGGTGTGTTTTCTTCTTATATATGGGAGCCTTTTGTAATCAAACTATGATATTTTAATAGAATATCAATCTATCTTTGAATTATGGTGTTGCTCTTGATCTACTTTGAATCCAAAAAACTCATATGTACATTTCATCTGGTATTAGAGTGATCATTTGAGGAGCCACCAGAAACAATTACCATGCATAGGAATTTCCAATGATCAAATCCATCATCCTAAATTTCTCAAGCATTGTCTTAGTATACTTCAAGTAAGAAAAAAATATGTGATTCTATTTCAACCATACTTCCAATCTAAGACAATAGTGCATGAGCTTGAGATCTAGAATGTCGAATGATCGATTAATCTCTTTCTTTGTTTCATCGATCATCTTCACTATGCTTCTAGTGATGACTAGATCGTCGACATAACAAAAACTATCACAATCTCTCCTCCTTTCCTTTTGAGGTAGAGATTGGGATCATATGGATTTCTATGAATCCATGTTGAACAAGATACTCATCAATTTTTATGTGCCAAGCCTGGAGTGCCTGTTTAAGGCCATACAAATATTTCTTGAGTTTATATACCTTTATTTCTTCACTAGGTATGATGAAACCCTTAGCTTGAGTCATGTAGACTTCTTACTATAGATCTTTGTTCAAAAAATTAGTTTTCATGTCCATCTGATGGACTTTCCAACCAAACTGAGTAGCTAGAGAAAATATCAACTTGATCATGTTGATCTTAGCTGTGGGAGAAAATGTATGCTCGTAGTCTATGTATTTCTTTTGTGCATACCCCTTTGCTACCAGTCTTGATTTATACTTGTCTATATTCCCATATACTTTGTACTTTATTTTAAATATCCATCTGCAACTAATGGGTTTCTTCCCCGATGGAAGATCAAAAAGCTTCCAGATGTTATTTTTCATCACTTACTGATACTCAACATCCATGGCATCTTTCCAAGCTTTTGACTGTAGGGATATTTGGACAGTAAAGGGATCAACAAATTCAACAATTTGACTCATCTTGAATCAAATTTTACCTATTCTCGTGCTTTACTGTGATTTTTTGCTCCAGTGGGAGATGTATCCAGTGGAGCATCCAATTTTACATATCGAATCATATTTTTATACCACTTGGGCATACGTTGTATTTTTCTTGTGGGTTTTGGTCTTGTCTGATCTTCACCATCATCCCCATCATCATTTTCATCAGTGAGAACATAAACTTCTAGTTTCACAACAAGTGAAATATCTACATCACGTGAGTCTGTAGAGGGATTCTCACCTTCCTTCTTCTTAAATAACTCAAAATCTTTGTTTGTGTAGAATTTTTTGGTCTTCAGATCCATCAATCTGTACCCAACAGCCTCTTCATTGTAGTCAATGAAGATGAGTTTTTGAGATTTCATATCCAACTTGTTTTTCTTCTGCTTGGATATGTGCATGTTAGCTTTACACCCAAATACTCTGAGGTATGCAATGGATGGCTTCCACTTCGACCATGCTTCATGTGGAGTTACTCCATCAAGAGCAATTGTGGGCACTTTGTTTAGCAAATATATTGTTGTCTTCATTGCTTCTATCCAAAATGTCCTCGCTAGTCTAGAATCATCAATCATGCAATGCACCATCTCCATGATAGAATGGTTTCTTCTCTCAACAACACCATTCTGCTATGGTGTCTGTGAAGGAGGAATCTACCGACAAATCTCATGAGCTTGAAGGTAAGATTTGAACTCATTATTATGAATTCCTCCCTTGATCTGAGTGGAGAGAACTGATATGACGACCAATCTCATTCTCTATAATCACTTTGAACTTTTTGAAGTTATCAAAATCATCACTTTTCTTGCGAAGACAAAATATCCAAATTTTTCTTGAATAATCATCAACACATAGCATGAAATATTGAAACCTAGAATGTCTAGGTTGCATCGGACTGTAAAGATCGATATGAACCAAATCAAGCTTAACTGAATCTCGATAACTACTTTTCTGGAATGAAGTTCTATGGTGTTTACCTATTAGGAAGTGAGGAAACTTATATGTATCCTTCTTGAGAGATGGCAAGCCTCTCACCATGTTGTATTGGGACAGTGTTTTGAGATATTTGAAACTGATGTGACCAAGTCTTTGATTCCATAAATATGTAGAGGAAGAATTATTAGCCACTAGTGTTTGATCATCCTTGTGGAAAAAGTCAAGATGGAACATACGTCCCACATTAGAGGATTTTGTAACAATTTTCGAGCATGTTTATTTGTCTTGAATCAAACACACTTTCTTACCTAAATGGCTATCAAATTCAATCTTCACATTATGATCTAGAAGTTGAATAACTAATAGTAGATTATTTGTTAAGCCATGGACATATAATACATTTGTTAATCTACAATTTCATGAACTAAGAGGTAGAGCAATGTTTCTAATACCTTGTATAGTGCAAGAACAATCATCACCAAATAAACATGGTTTTTTTAAGGTGTGTCCCTCATGGTACTAAACCAATCTCTGTGTCTAGTCATGTGTTGAGTGGCTCCTGAATCAATGTACAAAACAGCACTAGATGACGTGGATGGTTCACTGGAATGAGAAGTGTAGAAAAAGTCCACATTTTCTTAATGATCTTCTTTCTCAACTACATTAATTTTTCAATGGGGTTTTCTTCTCTAGTTCCCCTTCTTCTTCCCTTTCTTGTAGTGTGACTGTGCCTGATAAGACTACTGATTTTGAGGTCCAAAATTCCTTGATGAACATTTCTTTATATGTATTGAACCAAAAATATTTCAACACATTTCCTTTTTTGCATATAGGAGATATCTTATTTTATTTTTCCCCTTGGTGATGTTGTTTTTAGGAATTTTGAGAAGAATTTTCTTTTCCTTATCCTTTCTGATGAGGAGATAGTGTATGATCCTGTATGCATGAGAAGATTAGTTATGTTAATAAACAAGAAACTAGCTAAGTAGTTCCATGATCTAACTAAACCTATCATAAACATCAAAATGAGTGCTAAACAAGATAACTTCTACAATAATGAATGAAACTAAAACACTATCATTTTACTCTAACTACTCTACAATTACTTAAAACATAAATTGAACCTAGTTAAACCTATGAGCAGTCAAGTTAGATTTGTTGTTTTCTTCAATGGAGGTGAAGAGGTCTCTCTAAAATGGCTACAAGGCCAAGTTAGATACCCTCCTACTAACCTACTATGAAGTTATGGATGCAAGATGGAGGAGCTTCAACAATGGAGGATAGCCAAGATCAAATGCCTATTAGCCTGACTAATGCAAATGAGGTAGAATGCCAATATCTCCAAATGTGAGAGAGAAGGACTTGTGAGTGAAGTTGTAAGGTTGAGAGGGAGGGGTGACCCTTCTATTTATAGTTTTCCAAATGGAAGAGTTTGGAATTTGGGTGCATGTGGGACTAAAGCTCAAAAAAGAACTTCTAGATTAGATTAGGATAAACATGCTTTAGGCTCAGTTAAACTAGGTTTAGGCTAGTTAACTAGGGTTTAGGCTAATTAAACTTGATTAGCAAGTGATTAGAGACTCATTGAGAGTTGGAAGGGGTCTGGATAACCAATTTTGACTGATAGATAGCCTACGAAGTCAATAGAAGTGGTCTAGAGAGAACTAGGGAGGTTCTGAATGGTCAAAAGAAGGAATGTTTAGCTAATAAGAGAGATATTAGCCAAATAAGCTGATTATAGGAGGAATACGACTGAGAAGGTGTCATAAATGAGCATTTGAGAGTGGAGCGAAGAAGGGTTGATTAACGAAATGTCATCAATCAATTGAATTGGATGAAATGCTAAGTGTAAGCATGTTTTAGGTGTCTACATGTTCCCCTCTTTGAGGTGGCGTAAGCAATGTCACTTCAAAGAAAGTAGAAAATCATAAACAAGTAGAAAATTTTGAAGGGATAGAAGAAAAATGAGTAGAATGGAGGATGCCCCCTCGATTATCGATGGGGTGATAGAAGAACTCGATTAACGATTAAAAAGATGACAGAAAGAGAATAGAAGAGAGAAAAGTGTGAAGAAGAAGAAAAGAAAGGGGATATAAAATAAAAATGAGTATTAGGAAGAGGGAATGAGCTAACATCCATCCAATTCCTTTTAAACAACTTTATTTTTCATCATATTGCTAAGGATCTTCATCATCGTTCCTTATTAAAAAGAATGAAAAAAAGTGTAGTATGACATGAAAATCCATATACGAACAAATGTCCATTGCTAAAACACCAACTGCATGCACCATACAAAATGCGATGTAATACGAGCAAGTAAAAGATGCCTAACTCCATGTAACATGCAAAATGCAATGCAATACAAGAAAGTAAAAGATGCATAACTTCATGCAACATACAAAATGCAATGCAATACGAGAAAGTAAACAAGCCAACCTAACAGAGAAACATAACATAATGTTTTTGTTATCGAGCTTTAGTTCTGACCTTTACAAATTAATGACAAGGGTTATGATGGTGCCCCAAGCAAGGATACATGAAAGGGGAATAAGGGAGGACACGTGGGTCCTATGAAAAAGCAATGTGCACTATGAAAATAGTACCAAGAAACTCGTTGTGCCCCAGAGTATAGACGAAGTAAGCAGCCTAGCTTTTGTTGATGGAGGTAGATCAAGATGATCCACGAGTAACGCACATGAACATGTGAGAACTAAAGAGTGATGTTTTGTAGGATGATTTTCAATTTTTAGAAGTTTTCTTAAACATATTTGAATGTTTTGATTTTTCTAACATATTTGAATTTTTTATTTTTCTAACATATTTGAATGTTTTTAAATTTTTTAACATATTTTAATGTTTTTTATGATTTTGAAAGGTTTTTGAAACTATGTATAGGAAGACAAGGAAGCATGGATGCCCCTAGTGATAGATGGGATTTACAAGGGCATAAGGCCACGTGCGTGTGAGAAAGGTGAAGATGTGGAAATGCCCCAGCAATTAGGTGGGAGTATTCAAAGGAAAACTCTTCACAGGTAGAAGTGGGACCCAAGGCCATTATGGATAGGTTTAACATGATGATGAATGTAAACCAATGAAGTGCTAGGAAGGAGAAAGGATGCCCCCAACGTAATTTGGCCTAAAAGCACATGATAGAAAGGAAGGAGTAGATTATTTTTGTGAAAGGGGACAAAGGTGTCCAAAAACATGGCAAAAAAACTAATCTTTATACACATGGATGTTCTGAATGAAGTAGAAGAATGATGTTAATGATATGAATGTATCTTTGAAGCCTCACGATGAGGAAGTGATTAGCCAAAGGCACAAATCGTGAGATGAGATAAAGACTAAAGTAAGAGTTTGAGCAAGGTATAAAAAAAGACACTTGGTAACATACTAATCATGTTTATTCATAGAGATCCGGTGTATGTATGTGGAATTTAATTACCTCTTGAAGTGAATATTTAATAGACAACAAGAGAAAACACCCTAGCCAATGTATAGGAATGATTTATTTTGAAAGGCGATTTTTTGAGTGGATGGTGGAAGGATAGCCATACATTGCTTCGCTGCCAACTAGGTGCCCATAGCCCCTACAGAAATGTATTTGATTCTAGTTGCAAAATTTCTCTATTACCAGTTAGGCATCCATATCCCCGATAGATATTATTGGAAATACCCCAAGAGAGAGTAATATATCAATTTTCTTTTGCTTTGTATCTTTTAGATTTTGATTTTTTGATTGATTTTGATTCTTTTGCTTTCTAAAAACTTATTTCAGCGCTCTTGTTTGACAAAGGGTTAAGAACCACTGATGGCTTGATGATAGGATGTGGAAGTGATTATGATGACGACATTAGCTAGTGTCAACAAATATGTCCAAAATTTCTTCACAACAAGATTATTAGCTGTTGAATGTGATAGGATCTCTAAGAGATCAGTCGTTCTTTAATTTACCAAGGTCAAACAAATACCATAGAGATAAATGTCGCGAAATGCATGTGAAAAAGCTAACCACAATATCATCAAAGGGATGAAAATGGTAGAAAGTCTTGCAGAAGAGAAGTAAGGAAGGGAAGAAAGAAACATTCATGTGTACGCAATACCTGATTGCAATGTGTGATCTTTATACCTTTGATTTTTTTCTTATGTTTTCTCAATGTTTTTTGTATTTTTACATTTGTTTTTTTTTTAAAGATTTTTGATAGTTTTTGGAAAGGTGGGACCAACAAATTCACTCTGCATGGTAAGATCCAACAATGATGTTTGTAACTTCCTTGATAAGGGAGACTAGGTGTGTTTGTTTATCAAGCGTAATATTTTCTCTAATCTCAATGATCACGATGATCTCGTACTCAACAAATGACTGCAATTTATCTTGAAATGAGGATTTCTTATGCGGTAGCTTGAGTTCTTGATTCATAGGTTTATGCACTTTGTGCCATAATTGATGGTTATATTGATGTGCATTCTTGAATCATGCTTGATTTACAATTTTGAGATTGTTCGAGTTGTTGGGGGATTTCAAGCACTTGGCAATTTTGACCTGAGCTTGATAATGAGCTTGTTTGAGTTTCTTATAAGAAACTGATGCATGACTTGTCTAATCTTGAGAAGGAGAAGAAAGTGAAATGTGGACATTTAGAATTGATGAAAGAATTGACTGCGGGCTTTCCAAAACCATTAATAGAAGATAAGTATGTGATGGATGAAAAGGATACAGTCCAATAATTGAAGAGGATGGGCTACCAAGAGGTGAGCCACTGATAGAAGATGATGAAGGGTTGCTAAAATACAGCCCTAAGATGGAAGAAATTAGGCTACAAGGACATGGTCCAAGAATATAAGATGATGGTATCCCATAGATGGAAGAGGATGAAGGGCTACTATGACATGGCCAAAGAATAGAAGATAAGGAGCTACCAGAAGGTGACTCATATATGAAAGATAATGGAGGGCTACTAGGATGTGACCCCATAATGGAATAAGATAATGAGGGAATACTAGGGGGTGACCTAAGTATAGATGAGGAGGGACTACTTGGAGGTATCCCATAGATAGAAGAGGATGAAGGGCTACTAAGATGTGGACCCAAGAAGTAGAAGGGAATGGGCTACTAGGAGGTGACCATGGAGGGCTACCTGGGGGTGGATCCAATGATATAAGAATATGATGGGCTACTTAGTGGTCACCCCATGTGAGATTTTGATTAAGGAATGAGGATAGATAATGAATGATTTGGGTAACGACAATATAAAAAATGGATAAATGTTAGACCCCTGACATCTCATCATGATCAGAAGAAGGTGAAGATGGAATGCTAGAAGAAGAGTCCAAGTTCCATGACCTTAGGCTCCTCATCTATATTATGACAAAAGGGATAAACTTATTTTCCCCAATACGCGAGCGTATCAAGTTCTAGAAAAAAATCCTTGTTTGCAATCCTCTAAAGGGATATCATCGTGTAGTCTAATTTTTCCTTCATTCTGAGAGAAATCAATTAGTAGAGGTTGTTGTTCTTTAGCCTATAGAAGGTTGAATAGAAGAAATAGATTCGATAAAAGGGGAATATTGATTGACAGAAGAAGATGACTCAAGAGAGGAAGTAGGATTGGAGGCAAGTGTCTCATGAATGGACGATTTTGATTTGGACCTATGTCATTTTTCTAGAAGATGACGTAATCTAGGTTAGAAACTAGGATCACATAGCCATCCATTAAGTTACAACGTAGGAGTTGAATTAGATGATTGACTAAAGGGAACTCAAGTCATGGAACTCTTCGATGGAGGAAGAGGTCATTGAGATGACTTATGAAGGAGGTCCTGCAAAGAAAGGGGGGACCGTGACTCAAGAACCAAATTAGATGTTTGATCGATAGAACTTGGAGTCACATGAGTCTTTAAAGGAGGAAGACGTCATTGAGGTGATTTGGAATAAAGGTCCTACAAAGGAAGGGAGGAATGTGATTCAAGATTCTATCTAGGGGTATCCAAACAATAGTTAGGATCTGAGTCTTCAGAAGAAGAGTTGGAATCTGAATGGTAGTTTGGATCTGAATCAAAAGAAGAAGAGTGGGGGGGAACCTGAATAATAATTTGGATCAGAATCATCCAAACCATACCACCGACTATGAGCTAAAGGTGGGGAAAGAGGTACCCAAATGGGCCCTCTAGCACGAAGAACCAAATGAGGTTTAGTTATAATGGGAATCTTTTTATTTGAATTGTTAAACCTAGGTTCTGTATTGTAGTAAGTGTGAGAAACCATGTGCAATAGTCAGTCATTTTTTACGTTGTTTAAGCACAAATTTCTAGACGTAGATAGTGTAATAGAACTCCTTCAAAGGGAAGGAAGTGACATGTCGATTCAAGGAAGCATGATGACATCCAAATAGACATTTCGTAAGTATGGAGATGCGTGTGTGATTTTTTGAAGAAGTTCTAAGGAAAATAGACATTGTGATGATGCAATCTCGATGAGATCAAAAAGGATTGCCTAGAAAAAAAAATTTTCAGATGAATGATACACAAGGAACAATCATACAAGTGTGAAACACAAAGCCAATAATTAAGGAAATACTCCCTAAAATTGTGTGTGAAAAATGATAGTTCGATGCAAAGATGATCAAAAAAATGTCAATATTTACGTCAAGCTCAAAATGAACAAGGCGTAAATATTAACAAAGGGTAGATATGACTCCCAATCAAAGGATACCATGATGAGTTTAGCAGCTAACAAGGCCTAAATGTCAAATGGAGAGGATTACAAATGTAAGCCATGTAACCACACCAATTGGACACGTTAATCAAGCTTCACGAAGAAGTGAGATATTGGTGCCAAAGTGGTATCAAAATGACACAAACAAAGTAAGCGACACTCTTCAATATTTTAGACAATGTTTGAATTCAAACTAAGTCAAAGTATACTAAGCATGTGCTAAAATGTGCGCAACATAACACCACAATGCGGATACTTAGATCACGTTTATGAAAAAAAGACATAAGTATCTTAATTGTGTCAAGACAATGCAAACAAGGTAGCACATCAAAGGGAGATCAAATTATGAATCAATCCTAACTATGATGATGATCTTGAAATCAAGATCAAGTGGCCATCAAAGATATAAAGATGCATCCACACACTTTAGACATTTAACAACTCAGACACAAACATGGATGAGCGTAAATGGACAAAAAAGTGGTGAACACTATATATGACAACACTCCCAAAAGATGTCTTCTCTTATCCCAAATGGGCAACAAGAATGTCAAAGGTATAGATCAAAATATGAAAATAAACTAAGCGTTACTTGGGCAAGAGTTTCACCTCGTCCGAAGGTGAGAAAGAAACCAAGATAAGTAACACGTTGTAAACTTCGTGATGAGAAACACTTAGATCTAACTTAAATGGATTTGTTACCATGTTCGAAAAACAAGGCTTTGAATCCAAACAAGTTATCACTTTGTGATGGCTAAGATGTGATAATGGAATAGTAAAGTGGGCTTCTTGACGGAATGGCTTCCCTAATAAGATCTCTTAACTAGGTGTCACAAGTTGTCTTAAGCGAGCTCGATTTACCTAAAAAGTCACGCTAACTAATTTGGGAGTATCTTGGCTTTACTTTACCCCCTTTTGATACAATGAGCAACTAGTGCATTCAGTTGTATCGTCACGGGGGTTGCCATACAGATAACTTGTGACTACTAACTCACAGTGTAAAACTATTCAAGTGGGTAAGCGGAGTGCACTTCTTGATTCATCCACGAGGTTACTTAGCGGTGGATTACTTTAGGGTTCCTGGAACCACTCCCATTGTTATAGCTTAAGGCTGTTATGCCAAAGGGGTTATGTTCCAGTTGAGTGGATAGGGATGTACCCTTTTCTGAAACCTACAATATAATGTGAAGAAGGTGGTGTGTTTTTTATCTTTTTAACTTAAATGTGGTTTTAAGTAGCACACCATTTGGCAACCTGTATGAAAACACGTGTATTAGTGGGTATTGTGTTTTGTTTTTTACTCCTCCTTCTTCTGACAAGCGTTAGGTCTTATATGACAATAAGTGTTAGTAATTTTCCAATTTCACAATATTGATATTAAGAAAGATAACTTTACACCTTGCTTTTGATTCCTGAGATTGTCAAAAGGCGCAAAGGAAGAGCATATGCAATGTGAAAATCCTACTAAAATCACATGGAAATTTTACTTTATCCTTTTGTAGAAGGTAAGTGTTTTTAGCCAACATTCGATACAAGTTTTTATCAAGTGTTTCTGATCTCCAAGATTGCTTTTTGAAGGCAAAATAGGAGAGAGTTTATGAACTTTTTTTTGATCCCAAATCACCTAGGTGCAAGCTAAGAACATACACACTTCGAAAACACCCTTTCTAACTATGAAAACTGAACATACCAAAGACAAAAATATGGATTTAATTTGTTAGTCCAAGAAACCTACATAGTGTAAACCATAAAGATCAAGAAAATTCCTAGATTTTATGACTTTCATTGACTGTTAGAAAAATTTCCAATTTTAACAACAGATGCCTGCAAAATGCCTAAACTGACATAGTTCGATGCATATGTGCCCAAAATGACAATACGCCCCAACCGACGGGTATGCGCCTAACTCAATGGATATGCCTGTGTGCAACAAAATTAGTAAAATCCACAGTATGACACAAAAATACAGACGCATCCAGAGAGACACTCTGACACTTACAACTCGATGTGGATGCTTAGGATTCAACAGAGACATGTCCTAGTGTAAAACAAAACGTTTCAATTTTATACCTGCCCATGGGGTTATTTACACATATGCATACACGAGAGACAGAGATGCTAACCCACCGACTGAGATGCGTGCGCATCCCTGTAGAGAGAAACACATGTCGATGATAAGTACACTCCAAACAGGATGCGTTCCTATTCTGATGGATAACATCTGCACATGTAGGTGTTTTTGCACCTAAAAATGGTGTATGCCCCTTTCAACAACACACTATTTCGATGTACCCTGTCCAGGAATGCGTACAACCTAAAAAACTACAAAATATTCAAATTTTTTTAAGAGCAAACAGGTTAGTTATTAGTCAAAGTGTCCTATTTCTTGTTCAAAACCCACAAAACATATGCAAATGAATGTGATTTAGCTAGTGTTAGAAATATAAATGAGCAAATAGCAAGTTATTTTAACTAAAAAAACTTGAAAATGAACTTCAAAGAACTCAAAATACCTCCATTAATGGAGGATGGACATAAGTCTCCCACCGGACGTGCCAAATGTATGCATGAGAATATTTGTTATGTTAATAAACAAGAAACTAGATAAGTAGTTCCATGATCTAACTAAAACTATCATAAACAACAAGATAAGTGCTAAACAAGATAACTTCTACAATAATGAATTAAACTAAAACACTATCATTTTATCTCTAACTACTCTATGATTACTTAAAAACATAAATTGAACCTAGTTAAACCTATGAGCAATCAAATTAGATTTGTTTTTTGCTTCAATGGAGGTGAAGAGGTCTGTCTAAAATGGCTACAAGGCCAAGTTAGATACCCTCATACTAACCTACTATGAAGTTATGGATGCAAGATGGAGGAGCTTCAACAATGGAGGATAGCCAAGATCAAATGCCTATTAGCTTGGCTAATGCAAATGAGGTCTAATGCCAATATCTCCAAATGTGAGAGAGAATGACTTGGGAGTGAAGTTGTAAGATTGAGAGGGAGGGGTGACCCTTCTATTTATAGTTTTCCAAATGGAATATTTTGGAATTTGGGTGCATGTGGGATTAAAGCTCAAAAAGCACATTTAGCTTAGATTAGGATAAACATGCTTTAGGCTTAGTTAAGCTAGGTTTAGGCTAGTTAAACTTAATTAGTAAGTGATTAGAGACTCGTTGAGAGTTGGGAGGGGTCTAGATAAACAATTGTGACAGATAGATAGCCTACGAAGCCAATAGAAGTGGTCTAGAGAGAACTAGGGAGGTTCTGAATGGTCAAAAGAAGGAATTTTTAGCTAATAAGAGAGATATTAGCCAAATAAGTTGATTATAGGAGGAATACAACTGAGAAGGTGTCGTAAATGGGCATCTGAGAGTGGAGCAAAGAAGGGTTGATTAACGAAATGTTGTCAATTGGTTGAATTAGATGAAATGCTAAGTGTAAGCATGTTTTAGGTGTCTACAACTCCTCTTCATCATATTTTTTACATTACTTCTTCTTGTTGCAGTAGATTCACTAACTTTTCAAAATTAATTATCTAATCTAACAAGTTTAGTATCGTTACAAAAATGTAGTAAGAAGGAGGAAGTGCTCTTAGAACAACGGGCACTAGAGTTGTATCAGTAACCTCCTTTCCCAGGGATAGAAGTGAAGCCCTCAATTCTGCAACTCTCCACAAGAAAGCTTCCACTTGCTTGTTTAGTTTTAATTTTAGTGTATGTAACTGAATCTACAAATTCAATATAGTATTCTTATTTCTAGCCCTGTACACATTACTCAACTTATCCCACTCTTCTTTGGTTATTTTGGCATCTCAAATGTGGGGTTGCGCGTCATCAGATACTGTGAACAAGATTATGACTTTGGCCATGTCAAACTATCTATGTTGTACTAAATCATCTAGAGATCTAGTTGCAAGACCATTTACAATAGGCTGAATCTATAGTCTTCCATACAACATAATTATCTCCTCTTTCGATATGTGAGTCTAGAAGAAAGAACTTAGGGGCATTGGTGCCCATTTTCTGAATCAACTGACAAAGGGTAAGCCTCTTACAACTCCAAGTATAAGGTATCACAATCTATAAATTGTCATTCTGATATACCAAACCTTTCTATATACGCTCTCTTATGATATACCTGTCGGTACATGGAAGAAGCTTACCCTTTTAATACACCCTATGGTACGTGAAAGAGGTGTTAACATACGTGAAAGAATTTGATATGTGGTACCAAGATAGTATTGAAAGGGGTATGTGTAATTATTGACATTGGTTCAAAGAAATATCCTCATACGCGTGTGTAAATTTGCTATATACTCAGATAATTTTAGTGTTTGAATTTATATCGTGCAAATCGTTCACAGATGGATGGGAGGGCTCAAAGTGTGTGCATTGTGTCCTTATTTCTCCCCTTCGATTTATAGGGACGATTCCCATATGATGTTGTTGTAGCTATATTAGACATTAAGTGCACTAGTAATCATGATGGATTTACCTGTAAGTGCTTCCCAGAGGCACTATATATACTGAATGCTATGAAAGAGATCCGAAGATAACGTGAGTGTTACGGAACCAAATTTCATTGTTTTTGTTTTCAAATCTCTGCCCAGTTTTTTTCAGTTACAATGTTTACGATTAACTATGGAAACTTGTAAATTAGTACAATCCACTAAAATATACACTAAAAATATATGATTACATCCAAATGTGCATAAAAATTGAATGGCAGGCAAATTTGTTTTTTGTTTTGCAAGGCCTTGGTGGCCTGCAGAGCTCAGTATGGCTCACTGTGCAAAAAACCACAAAAAACAACTTGAAAAATCCATTTTTAGATACCCCTCCCTATACAAAAATTGCTCAGAATTATTTTTTAAGCAATCTAGGAGAAAAAAATTGACCAAAATTAGTGTTTTTGTAACTAAATTTGGTGGGGGGAAATTATCTATAACTAGGCGGGTTTAATGACAGTTTTCCGCCACTAACTATGGCAGTTGCTGCTAAATATCTACCAAACGTTTTTTAAAATCTATTGTGGCAGGATCGAACTAAGTACCATAACCTCTCAAAGCACTTGTTATAACCAACAAAGTGCTTGATATGCATACCATATGAAGTTTAAATTATTTTATTTAAACAAACAAGAAAATTAGCTAATCTTTTGATAGGTCGATGTGTCAGAGTCTAGTGTGTCCAAGTGGCAGTTGGAGCGTCGCCAGGGGGAGGAGGGGTGGATTAATTTATGTAGAATCTGATTTATTTGTTTATCCATTTCTTTGGAGTATATTGTTTCCACCATTTTGCTTTTGCCACCACTTTGTTTATATTTTTCGTATTATCGTTGTACTATTTCATAGGTATCCTCCACCTTTCTTATTTTTTCTCACAGTTGTGTGCAGGGTGTAGAGTGGAGAGGGTTTTTTCTAGCCTAGCCAATGTAGGTTGTGAATGGCCCAAATTGGATGCCTCTGCCCCTCAGGATTGGTAGAATTCAAAACCGATCTCATCGTTGTGTAGATAAGTTGGCTCGACCAACATAACATGCCAATATAACTCTGTGCTCAATGTCAAAACCCTCCCAATACAAGGATGGGCTTAGTACAGGGGGTAAGAAACCAGCTCAGTTTTATTAGAATTCAATTAGGACCTCTATATTTTGAATAACTCAGTCTTCAATAGCTTACCCTTTTAGCTCGATGGAGTCCTTTGAGACCCAGTACCTCGATCATCAACTCAACTGACTTCGTAGCTCGCTTAGGCAACCTTCTCGCCCAAGTAGCTTGGTCCACAAAGTTGATCTTCTACAATTAAAATTTCTTGATTCTTCCTTTTATTTTTGAATTTATGATTTTCTTTTTTTAAGTCTAATTTTCTTGAATCAGAATTCTTCCAGATGCAGCAATTGTTTCTTGGTGCAGGAGGCACCAGTGCAAAAAACAATTACTTTCCAAACACCTAGAACTAATCAAGAGGTTGTGGGGATGCAGGGATGGGACCAGGAAGTTATAGGAGGTTTCACAGGCTCTCCAAATGTTACAAATGCTTCTCCAAGATCCTCTATCTCTTCTGCACTTTCTCTGCACACCTTCACTGTTCACAGAGACTCCTATAACCTACTCAGATACCAAATATAGAAGAGGACGGAAGCCTCACAAATATATTGATATTCAATCAACATATTACAATAGTGATGGTTGAAATATTTATAGATATTTCATAGCCGAGTACAAACAAATAATAAGTTGCGCATGTGTAACTAGAAACCATACAAGAAACAATACAGATAAATATGATGTTATAACTATGTAACAATAAACACATTCATAGTATAATAAAAAAAAAATTTGAATGGTTATAACAACATAACCAAATAACATAATCTACCTAGTTACCTAAGTAACCAACAAGTTACCGCAGTAATACAAAATTACCTACATAGTATATGCATAAATTAACTATACTAGGTTTTACCTAAGAAACTTTGAAATTCATATCCTAGTTATGCCACCATGGTTATCTATTACATCTTGTAAATATTCTTCCCCATTGTTTTCCAACTTATGTTATTGTTTCAATGGGGTAGGTGCCCTTTAGCATCTTCCATATGCACATATGTAAATAAATGGAATTATGGTTTGATCGACTTCGTGTAACAACCCAATTGTCTTGTGACATTATGAGAACATGTCCCATTTTTAACAGATGCTCAAACTTAATTAATTGCATTCTAAATTGTCTTTTTACTTTTTTAATTGCACATTGTTTTCTTACTTAGACGAAGTGGAATTTTATTTGATCTGCACTAGAACCACATATTAAAGAGCCAAAATTTTATGTCTATAAAGTAAACATTCTGCCTTTGGATGCAGCCGATAAATGATCATCCCACACTCTCATCTCGACAAAAAGTATCTATTTCAACATAGTCCGAGGTCCTCTACCAAATTTGGATCCCTACATGCTCCTATCAATTGTCACATGTGCCCTATAACTCTTGAGGGGGGGCATACACTGGCCATGATATGAGTCACCCCGTACAGCATCTTAACGAGTCCAAATAACAACAGTTGAAGGTTATGCATAATACATAGAAGATAGTGAAACAATAGATTAGAGTTAAAAATGTAATTGCAGATTCTAACTTGGGTCTTCCAGTAACATCCCACAAGCATCCACACACATAAATGCCCAATCATGAGAAGATATTTTTACACTTTAAAGCACCTATGATCCCTCCCACTAAGTGCCTATGTCATGGGGTCAAAATAATATCAGGAAATTACTTCTGTAGATCAACATAAAAAGGATCAATAACAGTTCTAGCAGAGAGCTTTCATAGGATCAGACATTGGCCTCAAAATACAAAATGCATAAGAATCTACATTTACAACCCCCATATGATATATTTAGAACAATATGAAGCACCCTAAAAATGGGACATTTGTTTTACCTATGATACCTATAATGGGCATCATTGGATTCAAGAAGTATTCAAGATATGAGAGTTTTGACTAGACAATCTAATATTCCCAAAACTCTTTTTAATGTGGCCGCCTGAGATTGCCAACAGAAAAAATCCCCAACAAAAGTAATAGGCCCCTTAGACTGTGAGTGCGTAGGGTATATACAAAAAGCATGCTTAGCATGAGATCTCTAGAAAGGACTTGTTCTAATGGCATGAGATCTGCCCAAGGAACTCAGTTGATTTGTATAGTGCAAACTCAAAGCGATTTTCTATCAGGGAGGGTTCAATCTTCATGGATCTAGGTGCACACTTTCCTTTTTAAAAATTTTTACAAACTTTTACTATACTTAAAGTAACAATTTGAAACTATACACATATTTGGCTACTTGTTTGATCTTCTCTAAGCCAGTTATATCCTTAATAGGCAACAAGAATCAACCCCACATTAGCAAAGAACAAGCAAAATTAATAGATACAACACATTGATAATACATAAATGTTCTTACCCCCTAGGGTCTAATGTGAATCTTTCTTAGCTTCCACACTATCATTTTTATCACTTCACACTTTCACTTGATCCCTTTCTCATAAGCTTGAGTCAGACCATCACATTCTACATGAAATATCAAGTATAGCATCTATTACATCTACTTTATGTTATCGAGTATTCACTCAGGCAATTTTGTTTCTAGTCTTCTTTGTGGTCTTTTACACCCTACAGCCCAGTCGGTACTTTACTTTCTTTATCTTTTATGACTTTGGACATCAACGCCCAGCCAGGATGCCAACGCCTGAGGTGCCCTCGTCCCCTCTGGGTGCCCCCGACCTCTTTCTATCTTACTCACTCTTTTTGTGGGCCTCTTTTATCTTTTGGGCATCTTATTTTCTTATGGGTCGGCCTTTTAGTTGTCAATTATGAAATTCAAACAAGGGAATCATATAAATACAAAGTTATGTGACCAAAATAAAGGACCAAGCTCTAAGCATCTATTATCACCACCTAAGGTTGCATCCAAAGGCATCTAAGAGCATCAAAGGCATCCATCTAGCACTCATACAAGGGACAAGGGACTGCATTTTATCTACATACATGCATAGGAGGGGAAGTTCATTTTTCCATCCACACATCTATTTACATTAATACATCTAGCTATCATCTGTTATCACATGTGCTTTGCACAAGGGCTTCCTAGGGCACGATTCTATCACACACGCACAAGAACTACATGGAGTATGAGATGTAGTGCAACGCTCGGTCGTAAGTTCACTCTATTGGGTGACTATCAGGGTCAATCTGACTCCCCATATTGCATCTTTTATTTTTGGGATTTGATGTAGTTTGAGGGTTTTACAGGTCATCTTCTCTTTGTAGGTTACAAGTGAATTTGGTGATCATCCAATGACATACATGTGACCAAAATTGAAGGTTAGTGACACTTGTGTGACACAACAAAAACCAATTTCTGAGCTCATTTTGTAGTCACATGCACCTAACAGAGGTCCCTGGCACCTAGGCACCCCAGTTCCTATTCCAGGTGCCTAGTCCCAGCTCATTTGACAGTTCCATAATTTTATGTGTTCATAGTTGTGACAGTTTTCCCTCTTGTTCATCAGTTTTCCATCCAGATCATACTTCGGGATCAAGTGCAAATCAACTAAGTCTTCTTTCTCTCTCTTGCACTTAGGGTTTCATTTTACTTTAGCTTATTGCTTTGTGTCAGATATGTACTTTAGCATTTATTTATCATACGTGACTCTGCAATTAGGATTTCACAAAATTCCATATTTGTTAAATCATTTGGTGAACCCCATTCGAATACTCTTGGATCCTTCTTTTGCACATTTCTTCTCTTTCATGGATCCTAAGGTTCCTCAAGTCTCTTTGCATGAATTTACTTCAAATGCATCCCACCTTGCAAAGGTTGTTCTTCAAAAATCCCTAGACACTATGTATCTCCCTCGCGATACACCACCTGCTCAAGTAAGTGTTATTTTCGATCGTCTTTCTGATGACTCTATTAGTTCCTAATTCCATCCAATCAATCCATTTAGAAATCAATTCAAGCTTTACATTCTTTATTTCAAGATAAAATTCAAGCTATGGAATCCATGATTACATCTCTTAAATATGAAATCCAACATCTTAAGGATGCTTCTCAAGCCCATGTTAGTTTCTTCTTCTACATCTCATCCTCATTCTATGTCTTCTACATGTGCTCATATCAGTGAACCTCAAGTCTTACCACTCCCCACACCTCTCAAGTTTGATCTCAATGCTAAGCAACAAGATATTCTTCCACATCAACTCCTCACTCATCAATTGATCAACTTTCCATCTACTCATTGTTATCCTCCTTATCGGCTTGCACAATATCAAGGTCATCCATATTGCAATTATCATCGAATTAATGGACATAATGACAATGATTGTTATGCTCTAAAATGAAAAATTGGCCACCTTAAGCATTATGGTCTTATCTCATTTGTTACACAACATACTGTTACATGTTCATCTCCAATTGCTACATCTTAAATGGGTTCCTAAATCTGATTCATCTATGTCTAATGAGCATCATGCCATCACTTCTAATGTTCCTTCTACAGTAAGTCAAGAGCCTCCTATGCAACTTCCTCTCAAAATTGGTCTAACCCCTCCAACTCAAGTTATTATACAAATTACCACCTTCAAACTAAGCAACCACCTCTCAAAATCAGTCCAACTCCTCCTCCTACTAAGTCTTCTATAGCGTTACCAATCAAATAAGCAACCACCTCAAAATTCAATCTAACTCCCTTCCCATCAAGTCTTCTACATCCACATCCAATTCATTTTAAGCAACTATTCCTTATATCAATGGCCAAGTCCATTTTTAAACTCCACCACCATGGCATGGTCCTTCTCACATCATTGCATAGACCTCCATCAAGCTACACACCAATCATTTCTTTCTGCATTGATATCAAATGTATCTATCATCTCTATCATTGATCCCCTTAGCAACTAAGCATTGATACAAATCCTTTGATACATGCATTGTATCATCTTACTCCCCACTCATGTTCTTAAGGTCTCAGCATTATCAACATGTCTTGAGGGGCATCATGTTACTTCACCCCCTTGATACATCTATTACACTTATACCATTACCCTATGACCCACTCTTGTGCTAAGGTTCACACTTGACTATTGAGGGCATACTACATCCATGAACCTCACACACTCACATTTCATGCTTACTGCGCTTCACAATACATATTTCTAGCATTCTATTCTCACACATCATACTACCCTATGATGCACTCTAGTTCCATGGTTCATACTCAACTGCTGAGGGTCTAAATCTGAAATGAACCTCACCACATTCACACTCTTTACACTCTATGCTTCATTGATCTATCTTTCTAGCATCACATTTTCAAACCATTTCCTGATGATGCACTCTTGTTCTATGGTTCATTCTTGACTGTTGAGGGGTATTTTATAAATGAACCTCATCTCATGCTCATACACATCCACTTAGGGGCATGCTAATCTCCTATCACATTCACATTGCATATCATTCCATCTCACTCATTCACAACATATTGCATATCTTGGTTGCACATATTCTTGCTTGCTTATACTTACATGTACACTTTGTTTCACATGTTAGACAAATATTAGTATGTCATTATCTTTATCTATATACACATGCACATTCACTTGGTTTTAGTTGTGAATGCAAACTTTCTACAGATCTTTACATGTAACAATGATGCTTGGCACTGTACCTCTTACCAGTCCCACCGAGGCTCCTGGGGCATCTACTTTCTTACACACTACATGTGTTATTGTTTCATTTTATACTACTTCCTATTCTTACTAGCACACTACTTTCCATTGATACTATACATGCTTTGACATACTTTTTATCTTTCTAACATGCTAACGGGTGCTTCATGTGCAACATTTTCTTTACAGGAACTATTTGCCACCATGGTTGTCTGATACTTTGCTTGACTATTGTTTGCCATTGTTTCTATTGTATGTCCATTGTTTGTGGGCTATGCCCTATGTCTTGTATGATCATTTGTATGCTTTTGGCTGCTTCGGCCCTGATTGTCTTGTGACATTGTGAGTGATGTCCCATGTTTGAAACCCACTTTTCATGGTCTACTTTGTTCTACATTTTGCTTATTTACATTTATCTTCTATAACATGTTGTCAATTTTTTCTACTAACACATGTTTCTAGCCACTTTGTTTGCATGTGCCTTGGTTTCTACCATGCACATTCCCTCCCCCTGCAGGGTATCATTTCAGATTAGATTTTAGGTCCTCTCCTTTGGGCCACATCCTCCTAACAACGTCGCATGCACCCCAAATGAGGGGGGCATACATTGGGTGAATCAGTCACCCCATATAACATCTCAGAGCTTTAGTACAGGCCTGCATAGTACAGGAACATAACAGAGTTACAGTTACAGAATGACCCAGAATTCTGACTTGGGTCCTCAGTTCAGTCATAGACACCAACACCTAGATACAGACACTAGCACCTGGGCACTCTGACCTTTCCTGGGTGCCTATGACCAGGGGGAAGTTACAATTACTTTCTCATATCAACATAGTTTTCAACAGTTCACAGAGTAGTTTTCACAGTACAGGCACAATCCTCCAGCAATCAGAATGCATTCTATCTCCTTTTTCTACTTGGATCAAACTGGGAAACAACACTAGAAACTAAACACAGATCACACCATTGCAGTGGTGTATAAATTCAGGAAGCAATCATGGAAGGAGAATAAAACTAGACCTTTCTCCCCAACACTCTTCTGTCATGGCATGAGATCACCCAAAAACTCACACTTGGCATGAGATCACCCAAAAAACTCATTCTTGGCATGAGATCGCCCAAAAAACTCACTTTTGGCATGAGATCACCCAAAAAACTCACTCTTCTACAACATTTCAGGACATTTTCTATCCTTTTCACTCTTCACGGATTAGGTGCACACTTTCCTTTTACTACTTTTTCACATTTTCACATATTTTACAGAGTTTTCATAACACATGACTTTGACTACTCTTTCACTCTTCTTTTGTAGGTTCATCCTTAATACGCAACAAGAAGTAGCCCTACATCAAGCAACAACAATACAACAACAGGTACAACACGATACAACTCATACGCTTCACCCCTAGGGTCACTTCCTCTTTCTTAGCTTCCACACTTCATTTTTATCACTCCACGCTTTCACTTGTCTCTTCGGCATGCTTATCACCATCACACTCTACATGGTTATCAGGTACACATCTCTTATCTACTTTATGTTATCAAGTATTCACTCAACAACATAAAGTGGGGGAAAATGTAGACACAAAATCACGCACTTGGGTACATTTCTAGGTCCATAAACACATACTTGCATTCATATGATTCCTAAGTGAGAAAACTAATAATTGACAACTATCTTTGGCCTCTTTGCTTTATTTCTGGTTTTTTCTGGTCTTTTACACCCTACAGCCTAGTCAATGGTACTTTATTTCTTTATCTTTTATGACTCTGGACACCAACGCCAGCCAGGATGCAGTGCCCAGGCACCCTCGTCCCCTCTGGGCACCCCTGACCTCTTTCTATCTTACTTGCACTCTTTTGGGCATCTTTTATCTTTTGGGCATCTTATTTTCTTATGGGTCGACCTTTTAGTTATCAATTACGAAATTCAAACAAGGGAATCATATAAATACAAAGCTATGTGACCAAAATAAGTGACCAAGCTCTAAGCATCTATTATCACCACCTAAGGGTTACATCCAAAGGCATTCTAAGAGCATCAAAGGCATTCATCTAGCATTCATTCAAGGGACAAGGGATTACATTTTTTACATACACACATAGGAGGGGAAGTTCATTTTTCCATCCACACATCTATTTACATTGGTACATCTAGTTATCTCCCGTTATCATGTGCACTTGCACAAGGGCTTCCTAGGGCACAATTTCTACACACACACGCACAAGAACTACATGGAGTCTGAGATGTAGTGCAACTCGGTCGTAAGTTCACTCTGTCAGGTGACCGTCGGGGTCAGTCTGACTCCCCATATTGCATCTTTTATTTTTGGGATTTGATGTAGTTTGAGGGTTTTGTAGGTCATCTTCTCTTTATAGGTTACAGGTGAATTCGGCGATCATCCAACAACATACATGTGACCAAAAGTGAAGGTTAGCGACATTTGTGTGACACAACAAAAACCAAATTCTGAGCTCTTGCAAGTCACAGGTGCCAAGCAGAGGTCCCTGGTGCTTAGGTTCCTCGGTCCTATTCCAGGTGCCCTAGTCCCAGCTCATCCAGAAGTTCCAAGATTTTCTATGTTCATTGTGACAATTTTCTCCTCTTATTCATCATTTTCCAGTCCAGAATACTTTGGGATCAATGTGAATCAGCTAAGTATTTCTACTCTCTCTCTTGCACTTAGGGTTTCATATTTCTACTTAGCTTATTGCTTTTGTCAAATCTATACTTTAGCATTTATTTATCATACGTGACTCTGCAATTAGGATTTCACAAATTCTATATTTGCCACCCCCTATAAATTAGTAGTAAATTCATCCCTAATATCAAGAATCAAGAACCTTTGTGAAACATCTAAGGATTTTCCCACCTCCTCAGCGATGTTAATCAGAGAAATATCAGCATTCTTCTCAACGACTCCATCGTAAAATATTGAGACATATGGGTGAACATAGAGTATCCTTCAGATTAGGCAGAGGACCTTAAAATGACTTAAGTTTTGAAGTTCCCTCATGAGAGCCCTTAACAACATATCCATGAACCTTCTGTGAAGGGGACAAGGACTCCACTTCTAGAAAAGACGCCTTTCTCAAAGAACCCTAAACCTCCAAATGTGAGCACCCATCCAAATATCACCCCCAAACCTGTTTCTTGAACTTATTTATTTATCAATGACATGGCCATATGTTGTGGCAACAAGCCAAACATAATGAAATGGAATATTGTAGTAATCCAAAGGCTACACAATAACTGAGTCTCCCACTTGAATATGCAAGTCCTTCGAAGAGATCGAGATGAATCAAGATTTTTACAATTGTCTTAATAGAGCTATATTTATACGAAAGGTCAACAAAAAGTATTTTCCCTATGAAATTTCATAGATCTGTCAAGAACCGATCATGCCACAGCTTGAAAGGTAGTCCTAGGAATTTTACCCAAATCAGAACCCTGTGAGATACCTCCCTCCTAGGCTCAGAACACGGGTGCCAAAGTTTAAGGGTTAGATTGAAAGAAACCATATCAACCTTCCATTTAGAATCTTCACATCATCACTTCAAACCTGAATTTAAACCGAGCCAGCCTCGAATTAACTGATAATGGGCTCCCACGACCTATGCAGCCATGAACGCAGTGAAACATCAACAATTTGGAATCCAAAGAATGTTCTTAAATGATCCTTGCTCATGTATTCCAAGATATTCTCAACCCGAAGCTCTTCCCCAACTGTCATTTTGATGGAGTTGTAACGCTTCTTAACCACATTTCTCTTCTTCTTCGAAAACTTCTCGACACCCATCATCCACCCCTGAGACCAGGCTTAAATCCTTCTTTGTTATGGGAGGAACCATAAAACCATAAAAAATAGCCATATCCAGTGCCTTCCCCACAAAACCCCTCACTACCTTACGTATCAGAGCCAAATGTAGAAAATACAACATCATAATATAGAAACTCAATCATACAAACAACATATTAAAGAGAAAGTTCGTATTGGATATTCCCTTCGGGTTGAGTAATGTCCCCATTATTGTCCTTGCAATTAATCCCTACCTCTGCTATTAGAAGCACAATATTTGGGATGTGATTGCTCCCAAATCTGTAGGTAGAAATAAAACAACCTCCTGTGAGCTGAGAACCTCGGAGGTAATGCCTGCATACCCACCAAATCACCCTCTTCCAAATTCATATCATGTGTAGAAAAATAATCCTCATCCCCCACAAGTGAAGTTTTCATAGAACCTATGTTTAATTCCTCCTCCCCAAAACCCCCGTGAATGTTATATGATAAGGGGTGCACGAAGGATGAAAGATCTAAAGGGATCATACCCATAGTCAAAAAAATTCCCCCTACCTTGAATCGATTTAGGGTTTCAGAGTACTACATGTCGTTTCTCTCCTCCTCTAGCCTTGTACAGACAATCTGACTCCCCTTATCAAATCGTCCACACCACACACACATATATATCATGTTTTATATAAATCATTGGGCCAGTGAATATGCATACACATATTTTTCCTTCTCGATCTTTGAGTAACACTGAAGATTTAATTTTGTAAATATTGCTCTAACATTTTATTGAGTAATTTATTTTGATTGGTTATGTGTCGGGAGTTAATGTCCCTTACATTCTGATGTTTACAACCTATATTTTCTATATAGTATTTAAAGTTATGGAATTTGTTGACCCTTACAATATGTGTAAAAATTTATTTTTGATATACCATTTTTTTCAGTTTTGAAGTATTTTCTATTTGCATTACATTTAGATATTTTTTGTTGTATTGGCTCATCACTTATGATAATATAATTGAAGTAATCCCAAAAAATTACAAGGCCATTAAAAAATAAGGCTTTCTAGGGGGGAGTTATTAGGAAAAATTTAACACTCAACAAAACATTGCATTAAATAGGAAAATCATTTGTATTAATTATTAATATCTAAGTTTGTAACAATGCAACTATGAATAAATTTTAATCTAAATATCAATGTCTACATGAGGCCAAAAATTACCAACTAGAACATAAATTAACTTGAATGACAATTGTTAAAAGGGAAATAAATACATGATGTTTTCAAATTCTATTACAGTCTAGATGTGATTTTTCCCTCGTGTTATATACTTTTCTTGCAATATATGGATGCATTTTTAAAATATTTGTTTTTACCATCAAGTTTTATAGGTTTTACATTAAATATAATTAAAACTATTTTGATTTTGGAATTTGAAAGTTGATTTTTAATTGTTAATTATACATATATCTAGATAACCTAACAACCTTTGTTTATAAGTTTACACATTAATGTATTTTCTTAAGGATTATGTGTCTAGAACATGACCTTTGAAACCATGGTAAAACACATGATTCCTGACACTCTCATATATGTGTGAGTGTCTCTACACATGCGTATGACTATACTTCCCATAGCTTCACACAATTGTTACATGCTTCACTTCACCTTTTTATGCCTCATTCTTCTCTGCTAGGCATCATAATGCAACACTTAAGAGACATGTTTGTTTCACCAAATCTGACATCCAAGTCACAAATTTGAAAACCTTGAGCACCTACTAGAAGATTTAAAACACTCCATGAAACCTAAGAAACATTCCTTGATGCATTTACAAGTCGTCATCATCCTCCAATTCTTCCATTATATTGAGTCAAGAACGTTATGCAAACCATGTAATCTCGACCAGACTTAGCAACCTCCATGCTATATACACCTTGTGTAACAACAATGAATACTCAATGAAAACACTTGTTTTCATACAAATCTCTATTTTACATCAATGACAACACTATGCCAAATAACTATCCCCCTGTGATTTCACGTATGGAATCAGATATTAATGTAAAACACCATATAAGACTTAAACTCCTCCTAAGAAACTCAACATGCTATGGCAACTTATCTTCCCCCTTTTTACATTAAAAGTTTGGAATTGATACTACACTATGATGTATGCTTATCATCTCATGACATAATTCGCATAGTCCTTCATCTCTCTCGTTGCATGATGTGTCAACCTGTACGCATTGATACTTGATGGCTCACTTCTTGAATTTTCAATTACCTATTGAAATACTTTTTTCCCCAAGGATAACTCCCCCTCAAAATCATGACATAATTTCGTAACTAAATCCTTATATGAGACCTTATAGTCATATGAGCATAGTGATACCATAATCAAGGGACGAATGACACATCTAGGATCCCATACCTTGTTCTAACATGGATCTTCAAAATTTGAACCATACGTATATCCCCTATTTCATCTAGGCACCTCAAGGTGGCATCAATGCAATGACCCAACATATGAAATCCGATATAAGTAATTCAAATGGCTCATCAGAACTTTCCTAACATTACTCATTGGAAAATAACAACATTAAAGTATTCATGGATCTCCCAAATAGCTTCCAAATTATCTTGCATCCTTCATATGAACCACACTCAACATAAGAGCAAGAAGCAATGAATATCCTCTTACCTTTCAAAAGACTACCTTGAATACATTACAAATGAATTCAACTTGTACCTTCATCTTATTTTCTCAACTCATAACTCAAAGTCACTCCAAGTACTTGAAAAGAGTCTCAAGGGACTTCAGGGAATGACTTTAGCATCTGAGAGAAAATAAACACTATCTCATGATAGTCTTGTTGGGACCAGCCTCCCCTTTATCTCAAAGTCATACCCCTTATTCAAAATGACTATAAAGCTACTTGACATAAGTTCTCGATAGGGGGTTGCAAGATGCAATATTATCATAAACCTTATTTGCACCTAGCACTTCAAAACAAAATGATTTCTCCTAATATATGGGATCATATTTTGTTCTAATCTTTCAATGTTTTAGCCAGACATTTAGATCCAGTAGGTTCAGTCCAATCTAACCCACGCATTTTATATATCTTCCCATAAGATCTAATCCTTATTCTCTTGAGCTTTATTATAGAAATCAAATTGACTCTTCATGACTTGAAATACATGAGTGCATAATACAAATGTAACCTCAGAACTCTCTGTTAACCCTAAGATACATGACCTCAAGGGAAATTTGCAACATATGAACTTTTGACCAACATATCAGGCAGACCTTTCTCTACTTGAACATAATTAGACAACAAGATTTCTAAACTCTATAAAGCAGGATAAACTATCAACCTTCTTTTACTATCCTACTAGAAGTTGTATGGTTCTGTACATGAGTAACTTTCAGCTATGAATTGCAGGATCACTTAATCTGAGCATATGGCATACCTTCAAAGGACTATTAAAACCCTTTTGGTATAATTGAAACAAGTCCTTCAAGAACACTCAAAATACCTACTCTGATGCAACTCCATGTAATCATCATACCTTCATTGCATTGTAACAATATTGTTTTATCATATCTTTCATTGTTATTTCATTGAACTCTGCAAACCTTCATGACATCAATTTTGGACTGAATGATTAAGGTAGCTCACATTTATCAAGAAATGAATTATACTTTACCTATACCTTCATACAACACTTTTAAGCAAAATGTAGGTCATAAGATATTCTTAAACTAGATCTTTTATACTCATATTATCTCTTGACTTTTATGTCTGTCATAAATTTGGTGAATGAGACAGTTTGATCTTAAACAACCACATTCCATGTATAGGGTTTTGTTCTTTCTTAAATACTCATACGGATTGAAAGCTCAGACCTCACTCCCATATCCTGGGATTTATAAATATTAGCCATAGACATGAATAGATCCCAAAACACTCATCGTCTCGGATAATATACTTGACTTATCCTCTTAATGCCTCTTTCGAGGGCTTCATAGTAACAAAATCTATCTGTTCATTACAGATCATACTTATTACAACGAGTATATCTTCAAATCCTGTATAGACTTCCTTGTCATAACTGTGATAACATAACTCAGATTTATCATGGTAACAACCTTCATTATGGCACCTTATTTTCACTACCCTTCCTCATAAGACTATTTCAACTATTTTGAGAATCTTCTTAGTCACCTAAAGTTGCATAACCCTTTGAAAATTCTACAATTATAACAAGAATACCCTGGAGGTCTTTGCATATCATATTGACATCGTATCATACCTCTCATAATTTCTATAAGACTCGTGATGATATTTTCAATAGAGATAATAATTTTATTAAAATACGTACCTATTGAATGTTTCATGATACAAAATCACTTATGTCACACTCAACAACAAATATTATCTCAAGCATATTGATCCTGCATTATACTATTTTAATGCTTAATTTCCACCACCTAATGACAGGGGTTATTTCTCTCATGTTATGCTACACATGGCCCATGCACTTAAGAATGCAAAGACTATTTCTATGACTTTGATCCAACAAACACCCCTTCTTTTCTTGAATACATGGACTTCAGAATTAGGATTTACTAATGAATAAAGGCCCCTTATTCCTTCTTATCCTGTGTAATACTAGTTTTCCTAACTTCTTGAATGACACTTGACTCAATCTTATTAACTGATTTATGCCCTCTACCCTCGACACATACCCTGGCTTTTGGATCTAGCAATCACACGTTCTTGCCTTGACTTGGAGTGCATTTGATAATAAGACCTTATCAATGATGGGTGACGATTCTTGGTGATGATGTTATCTATAGTTATAATAACAAGATGTATACCTCTTAGTTGATAGACTATGCTTTCCTCCTTTTCTCCATAAATACATATTGTTGAAAGACCTCCTGGCAATCCCTTATTCTATGACCATAATCTGTTCAAAAGAAAAATGATAGAATTAATGCAAATACAAATGATACAATTGAACACCCTTTTGCATTTGGCTACATGTTACAAGTAAATGTATAGGCATATGACATGAGTAACCTATGTTTGAGCTAGCTTATCCTTCTTCATGATCCTATAAGACTCCTGTTCATGTGACAACCTTCATTATCATCTTATTATTGATGTACATGTCTCTTGAATCCTATAAGTGATGCTAGATACAAAGTTCATCAGATGATATATTTTGACTTGCTCAAACATTTCATCCCCTGTGGTTATAGCCTACTCTTCTCAAACCTCTCAAAGTGGCTATTTAAATTGCTAGATACATACTCTAACTTGGTCATCAAAAATATCTACAATCTCTGCTGGCATACTTGATGGATTCATGCTGCTTTGACTTTTAGGGCTTAGATCTTTGTCTTGATGCAATAGTAAACAATGCATCATCCTTGATCTTGAGGGCTGATGTTATGCCCTATCAACTTGATGAATCCATGTTCTATTGTATGTTGCTTATAATTTAACTGCGATGATACCCTACATATTGATCCTACATATGATTCCAACACCTTCATTCACTTATGTTATAGGTCTTGCCACAACCTCTAGTTAGATCAAATTGATTGCCTCTGCTCTAATTTGGTTACACCTACTACATATTCCTATTATTCTCATATCTTTTGTGGAAACTGCATATCCTCCTTCAACTAGATTACTATGAGTTTTTTTTATGTTTTCTTCATCCTTTATTGCCATAGATCTCATACTCTTGATTCTCTTTCCTGTATATATGATTAGCCATATTCTTCCAATGATTCGGATCACCGTAAGCTTTTGCTAAGATTGCTCCAAAGGCTCATGTCTCTAATACCAATCTATTGGAAGCACAAACACTGAGAGGGGAGTGAATTAGTTTACATAAAAAAATTTCATCCATTTTAACCATTAACATTCATCAACCATTCACCATAGCTTATTCATTAAGATTGATAAATATAACACGACCATCAAATCATATCCAAGAATAACATAATAACGCATGGACACCAAATATCTAAGTGGGAAACCCTCAAGTGGAAGAAAACCCACTAAATCAAAACTTTATATACCCATGTTTCAAATATTAGTGAGGCACCAACCCCACAAGGATTACAAAAGCCTATTTTAGTATAGCACCAACCCTACAACTATCACCAACCCCCTATTCTTAGTATAGACACATAACCCTAAAAGGAGTATTAACCCCTAATTTAGTAGAGGTACTAACCCCAAAAAGAGCACCAACCCATAGTTTAGTAGAGCACCAAACCCTACATAGGAGGAACCATATCCCATAGATGATTCAATACCAACCAAAAAAGCCATTTAAAATGAATGACATATATGATTTTTTACTCACACAACTAATGATGACTCTATGAAGATCACTCTTCTTCTATGTCTCTTAAAACAACCTTCTTGTCTTCTTCACTATAGGGATCCTTCACCAAACATGATTAGGTTAAGTAACCTATCTCTCCAGCTATAAAACACACTCAAAATATCATGAGGATCATAGCTTCCCTCTTTTCATGGTCGCTTAGACATTCAACACATCCTCAATCATCCATCTAGCTCACTCATCCTCATGCACACCAATTAGATCTTCTTCTCCAACTAGGTAATGTAAGGATGACCTTATTCAAGCTCACCATTTTTATATCAGTAACATAGAATCATTATCCATAATTTTAAAGGCCTCATATTCTTCAATTCTTCCCTTATATCTCGCTCATACCCTCTTCCAAATTTTGCTACACTCCAATCCGTTGAGAAATATCAAATAAGTCTTCTCAACTTGTGCACCCACATCATGTAGGTAAGAATTCATAGGGAATATATCACAAAATAATAATAAAAACATCATGAGGACATCATACACAAGACCATATAGGTCAGCCATACCACCTTCATACCCAATTTCCTCCGTTAGGTCTCCAATAGGCCTAATTACACTAAAAACCCTTCTCGCCAAAACTAAACCACTTTTTGCCTACATTGTCATCACCAAAGCCTTGAAACTCTTTAGGAACATCATAAAATACTTCATCATGCTTCCACCATACTTGGAAAGCTCTACATCATCATATCATCCCATGAAACCATCTAAAAAACATGCTTGTTCTTGTGTACCAAACCTTAGACCTCAAATATGAGGCAAAAAACCACATCAAATGACCTCAACTATGTAAGTTTTATATATCAATCTAAATATCTAGATATCAGCTACATCACCAAGTTCTCATACTACCAAAAATCATATATTAGATTCTTCAAAACACCTCTGTAAGAAGACTTCCCTGAAACTGGCATTTCATCCCCAAGGACCAATCTTACAAAATAGGTCACACTTGACCATATAAAGGCTCAACCATCATCTAAAGCCATCATGGACATGAAGAAAAACTCCCATGCTTTAATAAATGCTAAATTAGTCACATGTTCCAATGGAAAACTTTTCCATAAACAGAAAAACTTCATAAACTTACCTTTTTGAGTGGGGCCCACATACTATCATAGCCTATAAATCATATCAACAAAAAACTTGAGGAGTCCTATACAACATCCAGTCATCACATTTTCTCATAAAAGAATTTTGGATCACTATACTCAAGTTCTTCCAAGTCGCTACCAAGCTAAGGTTTTGAGAGGTTTTAAAAGTTGTTTACCTTCTTAACGGTTGTTCATAAAAACATGACAATCAAATAACTTAATTCCACTTGGAAAATATTCATGCTATATCTATTCAGCTATCCCCAAGAGCTTGGGTCCCCACGCAAAGCACGCACTCCCCAATGAACATTAGAAAGTCAACTTTTAGCTCAAAAATCTCACCTTTGTGAACTCAGTAGGACTAAAAAACACATATCTTGCAAAATATTCAACATACAGAATTGAAAATCAGACCACACCTTCATATAAAAATTCCAACACATCTCTAATAATCAGCCTTACTCATATAGTTCTACATCATTCCAACCAATCTCATTTAGCCATGCTTTCTTAATGATTGAGTCTAAGACAGACCTATAAACCATGTCAAACACTTGAAGCAGCACTCAAAGACACTTTTGAATGTCCTAAAACTTCATTTTTTCTCCTTATTCACTCACCATGCATATCCATCTACTATGTTCTTCACTTCAACATTCCATACCTCATTCTACTCTTTGGGCCTCAAGAACAAACATCTAGAACATGTTTGTTTCACTAAAATTGATCTTATCATCACTTTTCCAACCTCTAACACCTGATAGGAGCTTCAACACACTGCATGACATCAATGAAAATTTTTAAAACATAACTCCTTTGACATCAATGAAAAAACCATGGTCAACACCTTCTTTCTAAGGTTGATACATACATACCTAAAGACACTAAGGTTTTTTCACATCTCTTGCAACCCTTCCTTCATTTTTTACTATTTATTAACCTTGCACTTATTACACTTGCTTTCACTATTGTTTCTATTATTGTTAACAATGTGTTAACTTTTTTCATTGTGTCTATTGATTGTCTACATGCTCTTATTACTAATACACTTATGATTATTCCATAAGCAGTTAAGCCTTTAGTTTCTATAGGGTTCTCCCCCACCTTATTGATGTTCACATCGAGTAGATATTGTGTTGCCCTTTCCCCCTATACATACCCATTTCAAACAATATAAGAACATTCAAATAATCACATAACACAAAAAAAAAAATCTGTAGACACTAGAAAATACACCTTGCACATAAAGTCCCTTATTCGAAAACATAAAAAAACATTATAAAACACAAAAAGACCAAAAAATCATAAAATTTAACATTAAATGGGGATAAATACATAAGTCACCTACCCATGCACTAACCACTCAACCTTACTGACCATATAATTCTCTGTCCCACCAGGTCACCTACCCTAATGTGGGTCATGCACCAATACACATTGCACCCATGTGCATAGAATGTCCCCTGTTCATCTCGGTTATCTATTAAACCACTTTCAGTCACATCATTAAAACTGACACTTAGCATATTTCATGTGGGTACATGGTATAATGTGATTTGGCTAGGGTTATTTTTTTGATATATATGTATTCTTCAACAGTTGTTGAAAAACATATTCCATTTAAGCTGCAATTTTTAGGATTTGAACATGCGACAACTATTGTTCATTAACACAATCATCTAACCACATGTGAGTTTCATAAGTAACATATGCATTGGCATTGCGATTATCAAACTCATATATTGGTAAAATGTCGGACACTTGTAATGTGATAGCTCACAGCGAGACCCAGTCATGCATAGGTTTGCATATCATTTACTATTGGGGCATGGTCTTAAATAGTGCATTATATTGAGAGATATATCGGCTTGTAGCCTAACTCGTTATGTAAGTGGATTAGGGATTTGACCAAAGTATCGTTCCATGTGAGTAGTAACAAACAACTAAAGCACTTTTCATACTTTGCTTATAATGTGGCACATAGATTAAGATCGGATAATTTTAGTTTTACCCACTTTGACTCTCAAACAACAAGAAACTACAATGTTCCCTCTCTTGCAAGCACATGGTAGCATAACCCCAGGTAGCAAGGAGGTTTGGTTGAATAGTGCATACATGACAAACTAAAACCCATATTACGGATGTACGCTTAGGGCATACTTTTTCATTACATGTTGTGTAGGCCTTAGTGTGGTCACTTCTTGAAAGTTCAAAAAAAATTACCATTTATAAATTCACATTTAATAATCGTCATCACTAATAGGGTTAATGTAGGATTTTTATGTCCCTATAAGTAATTATTTATTTAATATGTAATATTTTAACTTCATGTAGGTCTACTAAAGATCCCTTTAAATTATTACCTATTAAAAGTTGTGATTTAATTAGATCACAACTATTAAAAGTTTACGATTTTTTTACACATAATAAATGGTAGGTTCTCATTTAAGACTTGTATGGCAGTCCAATAGATTACAATTGAGTTGTAACTTTGTTTCTGACATATTATTAAAACACATCTAGTTCATTTCTTTAATGAATGAGATCAAGAATGAGACCCCACAAGTAATTAATGTTAAATGTCTGGTTATTTAAGCAATAATACCCTTTAACATAAGTATAGGAATAGTGCTTCTATAATTAAGCCTTAATAACTTATTATGAGTATTTTTTACCATATGAACCCCAAAGTAATTGGCACACTCGAAAAAATCGTTCAGGGGTTGTCAAATGGGTAACCCCAAGTACCCATTATAACTGGTACTTTTCCTATGATTTCTACATAGCCAACGATTTATCCTTCAAATGTTGAATATAAGTATTGATTGAGTCAATCGTAATAAGATGTATCTGGAAGACATTTATCAATGAATGGTAAAATGATTGCATCATTTGACTAGGAGAGCATTGTCAAAAAGATGGTAATGAAGCAATTGAACTCACCAACCCTTGGTATTTAGAGAGAACCTTTTATATGAATCCAATTAGACCAAACCCCTTTATGCCACCTTGAGATAAAAAAATAGCATTGTTTCTAAGTCGCATCTACGAATGCTTCTATTCTTCACAGACCCTTCTAACACCACCATATTTATTTTTGTCATCCATTTTGAGTTCTGATTTTCCTAGTCTCATTCATAACTGCAGCTATGCTATGATTTTCCTAACTCATATTTTTCCCAGAGTCAATTACAATTGTGACTGACTTTTCACCTTCCAACTCATTCATTCTGCATTTTGCTCTGATTCTTGATTTATCCAAGATCTAGTCACAACTATGATTGACCTATAATTTTCTGGTCTTACCAACTTGTTTACTTTTTCCGCTCATGTTTCAAAGTCCTAGTCACATGTGTGACTGTCACTCCTCATGGATTATAGTCATTTCCATATCCATTCACATCCTAATTTGATTTATCAACACCTTCTTCACTGCATTGTTAATATTTATTCCTAACACTTGGGGGGATTTCCTCCCACAACGGATTATCATACCATTTTCAATGAGCCTATTCATCCCATGGTACCATGCCATCCCTATCCACCACATTTCAAATGGCTTATTTTTGATAAATTTAATCGCACTAAGGACCCCCTACATATCTTTCACTACACATGTCACCTCATCACACATGATGACGCTCTCCTCTTATGCACTTTCCCAATTTCACTCATTGATCATGCACTTGATTGGTACTCACTCCTCCAATAACATAGCATTTACACTTTCACACAACTTGTTGATACTTTTTTTATCTCACTTCTTCATTGATATCGCCTCCAAAACAATGTTTGTTGACCTTCACATGCTTCGACAATCCCATAGTGAGTCTATCATTGAATTTTTCATGCATTAGCATGCTATTGTCCACCACCTTTCATTTCCCCTTAGACAATCCAAACTCATTGAACTCTTTGAAAAAAATTATGTCCCTCACATCTCACACCACTTTCAAAATTCATCCACTATACAAATTTGATGAGGTCACACAAATAGCATAACGCCTCAAGGATGTTCATCTTGGCGTCCTCCCTCCTTATTGCTTATTTTTATTCCCCCACCACCTACCACACCCTTACACTCCCATGTTCACAATGTCATCCAATAAAATTCTCTTCACACTTCATCACATCCTACACCCGCATATTCACATTCCTTATGTCCACTAGAGCTCATAGCTTCATCTAACCCCCCCCGAAAATTTACTCCCTTGAGTGAGTCACTTTCTTCTCTTCTTCACAAGTTGCTTCACTTTGATCTCACCAATCTCCCTCCTGTTGGTGAAATAATTTGTCAATATGGAAAATTAGGTCTTTCCACTAACTTTCTTAGGGCTACGCCCCTCTACATTGAATAGTGCATCTCCCATTATTGAATGTAAACTAATATATTCCTATCTAAATGTTGTGGGTTGGCCAAATAGGTCTGGGATCACATAGGAAACACACCACTAAACTTGTGGAAAAGTGCTTATATGAGGTACAAGGGAGGAAATTACAATGATGAAGGGTGAAGGAGAGAAATTGGGAAAGGAATGTTATTAATGTGAGTAGGCCAATTACAAACATTCACAACCAATAACCGGAGTAGTTGAACATTCAATTAGAAGAAATAAACAATGAAGCCACAAGTGAGACAAACAAAACCCACACAGACACACATTTCTATGAGGCCCATTAATCAAAGATACAAAGATCTTTTTGATCAGTCATGAACTAAAATAAGAAATTATTCTCCTATTCTAGTGTAATCTAATGTTATGCAAAGCAATAAATAATAGCTAAATAAATAAAGGAACTGACCCAATAAACTAAGTAAATAGAAATGTATAACCCTAATATGTAATAGGGTTTACAAAATCCTTAGTTGATTCGATGAAGGTGATGGACTGTGTCTTAGTGTAAACCAGGTGAACAGGAAGAAGAAACGAGCACATAGAAGCTTGTGAAAGTGTAGATCTGAGCTCTCTGACTAGACTGGGGCACCTAAAAAGGGACAGGGGTACCTGTGGGTGCCTTGGTCTGATATCTGGATGCCCTAGTTTACAAAAATGGTCTGAAAACCTCCTTTAAGGTGTCACTGAATGTTTTTTTGTATGTACTTCTTGTCGCACTAATGTCATTATATGATCTCCAATATCACTGCAATACCTGTAATAAGGAATCACCTACAAAACCCCAGAAAAAGCATCAAAACCCTAAAAATAAAGATGCATATGAAGGGGTCAGACTGTCCTCAGACTGTCACAATAGTGGACTTACTAACTGAGTGTTGCACTACATCTCATACCCAATATAGTTCTAGGGGTTTGTGTGTAAATTTTTCCCTAGGTTGTTCTTGTGCTAGTCATACTTGGTGAAGTAGCGAGCAAATAACTAGATGTAGAATATAAGAAATATGTGCATGGAAATAATAGACTCCCCTCCTATGAAGTGTGATGTAGATGAACCGGCCTTGTGTGCCTTTTGATGGAGCTAGATGGATGCAAATGTAGCTTTAGATGCCTTTAATGGATGTAACCTATATGGTGATAGTAAGTGCTTAGTATTTGGTCCTTCATTATGGTCAATTAAATTTATATTTATATGGTTCTCTTGCTCTAATTCCGTAACTAACTCAAAAATGCCGGCCACTAAAAAGATAGAAATCTCAAATGGCTAGAAAGTGCCCAAAAGGTGAGAGTAAAGTGTAAAGAGGACCAGGGCACCCCAAATGGGACTAGGACGCCTGGGGTGCCCCATTCAGAAGCAGGAAGACACATAATGATAATATAGACTAGGCAAGTGAAGGTGTAAGATAGAAAATACGACAGTAAGAAATGTAAAAATGGCCAAAGACAAGGCTTAATTATTACTCTTTTCACTTGCTAACCATATGAATAGTAGTATGAGATTGGGACTAAATATTGACTCAAAGTACATGATTTTGTGTCTACATTTTCCCCCACTTTATGTTGGTGAGTAGAAATATTGGTAACATATAGTAGATAGAGATGCGTACATGATAATCCTTATAGAGTGATGTAGCAAACATGTCAAAGGACTAGACAAAGCATGGAGTAACAAAAAATATGGAGCGTGGAGACTAAAGATGCAAAAGTGTAAAAAAAAGTGATGAGAGTAAACCGAGGGTGGAAAGTGCATGTGTAAATTCCAATATGTGTGGTGTACCGGCATGGTTAGTATCATGTGTGTGATGTACTTGCCATGTGTGTGTTTTTTTTGTTGTTAATGTTGTTGTTGTTAACTGCTTACTTCCCATACGGACGGACCTGCAAAAGAGAAGACAATCAAGTAGTCAAATATGCATGTATATATGTAAAGAAACATGTAAAAATAGTATGAAAATGATAATGAAAAAGGAACATATGTACCTAATCTGTGTAGAGACAAAAGGGTGTAAAAAGGATATCTTGTAACTATCAGTGAACTGTGAGTTTTTTAGCAATCTCACACCATTGTGGTCAAAGAAGTGTAGGGAGAAAGATATGTTATTCTTCAATCTATAACTGCTTCCCTGAGATTGTTGAAGATATCTCTATATTGTCTGGTTTTTTGGGTGATCTAATGCCATTGGCCGAAATAGTGTAGGGAGGAAAGTCCGCTATATCCTCCAATTTGTAACTACTCCCCAGAATGCTAAAGATAATCTACCCTATGAAATTCGTTATGTATGGGGTTCATAGACTGGTCTGAACCCACCTCACTGTAAACTAAACTATGTAATGGATTATGATTATAGACTGTGTATTGGAGACTGAACTGTACTAGTACCATGTGTAAAACCCCAAATGATGCCCCCCTCTTTAGGGGTGCATGCGATGTCATGGATAGGAGAATGTGGCCCTAAAAGAGGACTGATTGAGTATACTGAAACTTTTCTCTGTAGTGGGGAATGTTCTTGGTAAAGACCAAAACACACACAAATAAATGGCTAGAAACAAATGTTAGTACGAACAAGCATGCATGTACATAAACAAGTATAAGCCAAACAAACAATGTATAAGCTAGAACATAAGAAAACAATGTAAACACCCAAGAAGATAATCATAGACCATGAAAACTGGGTTGTAAACATGGCATACCACTCATGGTGTCGCTAGACACTCAAGGCCGTCATGGCTGTAACCAAATAAGTGTGTACACACAACAAAGGGTAAGGCTCGTAAATAATAACAAGAAATAGCACATAAACAAACAAGTATGGAAGAAAATATCCCTGCATAACAAATTTTCACATGAAGCACCCATTAACATGTTATAAAAATAGCAAGTATGTCAAATCAGACATAAACCAAAGTAATGTGCTATGAACAAGAATGGAAGAATAGCACCTTTAGTGTATGAAATGTGGATGCCCCCAGTAGGTAGTGTGTGAAGCATCAGTACTATGTGTGGAAACTTTGTGTCTGTGATCATAACTAGAAAAGGACATGAACGTGCATGTGTGTATGGTAAAGATAATGACATAGAAGATATTTATCTAACATGTGTAGCAAAGTGAACATGTAAAAATAAGTGCAAGAAAGAGTAAATGCAACCATAGAATGTAGTATGTTGTTGATGGATGGAATGAATTGCAAAGTGGGTGATAGGAGTTGCGTTCCCCCCAAGTGAATGGATTTGTATGTAGTGAGGTTCATTTAGTATTCCCCCTCAGTAGTCAAGAATGAACCACAAACAAGAGTGTGTCAACGGGAATTGGTTAAACTATGAATTGTGTGTAGTGCGTTGTAATGAGTGTGTAGTAGTGATATGTGACATAAGAATGAACCGTACATGACCCTATATCCTAAGTGTATATCATGACAAGATGAGTAGCAAGGAGTGGTTATTTAGCCTAAAGCATATACCACTAAACAATGTAAGAGAAAGTGATGATGTAGCCTATCACGAGATGATGCTAGGAGAAGTGGCCCTATAGCCTAAAGCGTATATCACTAATCCTAGGAATTTCACATGAGAAGAAGACCCAAATGATAATGTGTAAGGGTGTCGAGGTCCATTTATGTTGTATACCCTCAGCATTCCAGTATGGAGCTGAGACTAGAGTGCATCATCTGTTAATGAGTGCACTGAGTAGAGGTGAATGTGTAAAATGTGTACTATGTGTGGTAGAATGAATAGTATGTAATGCAGTATATATACATAACCTAAGATGTGTAGCATAGAAAATTTAAGACACGATATAAGATTATATGTATGAGATGTAAAACATGCAATATATGAAAACTATGGGGTGATGTATGTAGCACAAGATGTAGTATGAAAAATGTACAATGTACGAAGATGTACAATGTCTATAGCCTATAATTTAGTGACGATGTGATGACATGCGGTGCCTAACATGTAGTGACTATTGTGCAGTGTGTGTGTTTCATGTGTGGAGAATGCCCTCAACAGTCAGTGTGAACCAAATCACAAGAGTGCTTTATAGGGTAGTGACGATGCTAATGTGTAGATGAAGATGTGTATGTTAGGATGTTGATGTGTGATAATGAGATTATGAAACATGTGTCAATGCTAGAATGGTGGGGGTAGATGTGGGAATGCTATACCACCAGGTATGTGAGTGATGAAGGTCTAATCAAAATACAATAAGTGGATCAATGTAAGAAGTAGTTGCCTTAACAAAAGTGATGGAACGCTGAGGTGATAAAGAAGTGTGACCATCAATTGGTTCATCATCATAATAAGAGGCATCTGGATCCCAATTTTTGAAATAGGTATGATCTATAACAAGCGGCGGAATTACAAGTTCAACTATAGGAGGTGGTTATTGAGCATGACTTGGTGATTTCACAAATACCTTTAATGGAGAAGAATCAAGTTCATCCTTAAAATTAGGTTGTTTATTGATAGTAGATGACTTGAGAGGTGGAGGTATTTTATTGATCTTTAAAGGGTGTTTTATAGTTTGGCTCTATAATACTATAGGTGACTTAGTAGGAGGAATTGTGTGAACTAATTTGGAGAGGTGGTTTATTGACTTGAGTAGATTGCATAGGTGGTGCTTGAGTGACAGAAGAAAGAACACTAAAAGTGATTGTGTGTATGCTCATTATACTAGAAAGTGGGGGAAAATGTAGTCACTAAATCACGCACTTTGAGTCAATATTTAGTCTCGGTATCATGCTACTATTTAGATGGTTCTCAAAGTGAAAAGAGTAATAATTAACCCTTTTCTTTGTCCATTTTTACATATCTAATTATCCTATTTTTCTATCTTACACCTTCACTTGCCCACCTGCTTCTGACTGGGGCACCCCAGGCACCCTATTCCCATATGGGGCGCTTTGTTCCTCTTTACACTTTACACTCACCTTTTGGGCACTTTCTAGCCATTTGAGCTTTCTATATTTTTATTGGTTGGCCTTTTCAGGTTTAATTACAAAACTAGAGCAAGAGAACCATATAAATATACAGTTATGTGACCATAATGAGGGACTAAACATTAAGCACTTACTATCACCATCTAGGTTGCATCCATCAAAGGCATCTAAAGCTAAATTTGCTTCCATCTAGCTCCATCACAAGGCACAAGGTCGGTTCATCTACATCACACTTCATAGCAGGGGAGTCTATTGTTTCCATGCACACATTTATTACATTCTACATCTAGTTATTTTCTCACTACTTCACAAAGTGTGACTAGCACAAGAGCAACCTAGGGCATGATTTGCACACACACACCTAAAAACTACATTGGGTCTAAGATGTAGTGCAGTGCTCAATTAGTAAGTCCACAATTGTGGCATCTGAGGAAAATCTGACCCCCTTCATAATGTGTCTTTCCTTTTTATGGTTTTGATGCTTTATCTGGGGTTTTGCAGGTGATTCCTTATTGCGGGTATTGCAGCAACATTGGAGATCATATAGAAAAATTAGTACAATAGGAAGTACATACAGGAAAACATCCAGTGAAACCTCAAAGTAGGTTTTTAGATTGTTTCCGCAAACCACCACGCACAGATCTCATATCAGGGTGACCACAGGTGCCCCTGTCCCTTTTTAGGTGCCCCAGTCTAGTGAGAGATCTCGAATCTGCACTTTCTAAGGCTTCTATGTGGTCTTTTCTTCCTCCTTTTCATTTGGTTTTCACTGTGACATAGACCAACACCTTCATCGAATTATCTAAGGATTTCCTAACCCCTCTTGCACATTAGGGTTATACATTTCTATTTACCTAGTTGTTTGGGTCATTTCCTTTATTTATTTAGTTGTTATTTACTACTTTACATAACATTAGATTACACTATAATATGAGAATAATTTCTTGTTTTAGTTAATCAATCACTATGCTTGCAAAGTGCATACAAGAAAGAAATATAGGAACACATAGGAAAAGGGGAATGGAAGAAATGTAGTTTTTTTCCTTGTGTAATGATGAAATACAAAGCATCAATCAATCTACCATAATTCACAAATACTACCATGAACTGAAATTTTTCAGGATCCTTTGGAATGGAGAAGTCATCCCAATTTATAGCAATGTGAATTGACCTTTCATCCCCCCAACATGACTCTCCATGTTCTTATTCCACTTGTGACCTTTCAATTGCTCCTAGAAGAGACAAAAAAAGTATTTCTCTTATAATTTTAAGAAAATGATTTTACAATTTACAATATGTCACTTAAGTGGATTGGACAAAATATAATAATTACACTCAATGAAGAATTAGAAAGGGAGAAAGAAGGGGAGAAATAATGAGAGAAGAGGAGAAAAGAGAAATGCTCCGAAGCATGGATGAAGATGCATCCGCCGTTGAAAAAGATTTACTTTAAAGAAGTTAAAGATGGCAATCTATCTCTTTATGACCCTCCACCAAGATGCAATGATGAAAATCTCCTATGAAGACCACTTAAACACCTTTCCTCTTTTGCAGATCCTTGAAATGATGAACCTTTGCCACACTGCTTGAACACACAGAGAAGAGGAGTGATGAGCACCTGAGAAGTAGACCACTGAGAACACTGAAATATGACTGCCCTTATTGATAAAATTATTTTGATCCTTGTTACACTATAACATATTCATGGCCATCCATTCATGTCAGATAAATTTAATGCACTTTGTTCACATGGCCATGACCATGAATATGCCATTGTGAGAGCATTGACAGTGAATGAAACGTGAGACAAAATCCTTATGAACATGGAGCAAGGAAAGGATAATGAAATCAGAACTAATTCCCTCCACCTTTTTATTGTTCCCTCCATGTGAAATGGATTGAAATAGCTTTTGAGGCAAAATTTGTCATTTTCCAATTTTGGCACTTTTTTCTCACCGTAGTGGGAAATGTGGGGGGTTGGCTTGAAACTTGAGTGGGAAACATCTATTAGTACCAAGATCATTTAATAATGTGTGAAGGACTACAATGTGACCACTTTTAGCTCATTTCACCCATTTACTATTTTTAGCATATCTCACATGGGTGTTTATTCTTACCAATTTTTCCACTTTTGGATGTTTTGCACTTGAAGGAATATCTCGAAGTACCGAAAACCATATTTTCCTCAAAATTAATATTTTTCATAGGTGCTTCTGTAGAGGCTTACTAAAAATATAAAGTGGTATTCCTTGTTTCATATTCAACACAAAACCACTTGCAGAAGTTTACAAAATTCATTTCAAGGCTTTGCTCCCAATTTTCAAGAGAATTCGCTTTCCAGATAATTGTAGATATGAGAAAAGGTAATTTTTGCAGGAAAATTCATTTGGCCATAAAAATAGATGAGGGAATTATATGAGGGTGTGAAAATAATCTTCTTGAAGGTGTTCACACACAGAACCTTTAGTTTGAATCTCATGGCAATCAGAGTTCAGGAGCATGAGTTATGAGCAAAACAAAATTTGGGAGTTTAGACACAAAATCAAGCACTTGGGTACATTTCTAGGTCCTAAATACATACTAGCATTCATATGATTCATAAGCAAGAAAACTAGTAATTGATGACTGTCTTTGGCCTCTTTTCTTTGCTTCTTGTTTTCTACTTGGTCTTGTACATCCTTCAGCCCAGTCAAAATTTTGCTTTATCTTTTATGGCTCCAGACACTAGTGCCCAGCCAGGACAGGAGCACCTAGGCACCCTTGTCCCCTCTAGGTACACTTGACCCATTTCTACCTTACTCACTTCTTTTGGGTCTCTTTTATCTTTTGGGAACCTTTTTAACTTATGGGTCGGCCTTCTAGTTGTCAATTATGAAATTCAAACAAGGTAATCATATAAATACATAGTTATGTGTTCAAAATAAGGGACCAAGCTCTAAACACTATTATTATCACCTAATCTTGCACTCAAAAAGCACCTAAAGCACTTCAAAGCATCCATTTTACATTCAATCAAGGGACAAGGGACTGCATTTTCTACATAAAATGCATACGAAGGGGAATTTCTTGATTCCATCCACACATCCTATACATTATTACATTCTAGATCTAGCCCACTATCAAGTGCAACTTGCACAAGGGCATTCTAGGGCATGATTCTTTCACACACTCACCAGAACTACATGAAGTCTGAGATATAGTGCAGCACTCGGTCATAAGTTCACTCTTGGGGTGATCATTGGGGTCAATCCAACCCACCATATTGCATCTTTCTTTTTTGTATTTGATGTGATATTGTGGATTTTATAGATAAATATTTGTTTTACAAGTTACAGGTACCTCGGTGATCATATTGCCATACACAGGTGATCAACACAAGATTTTTGTGACACTTGTGTGACACAGTAAAGATAAAGTTCTAACCATTTTTGTAGTCACAACCACTTGGTAAAGGTCGTCAGTGTCCATTCACCCCTATCCTGTTATGGGCACCTATGTCTGGCCATATTCTTACAGTCTATAATTTATCCTGAGCGTTGACGACACAGTTCACCTCTTATTCATCAATTTTCTTGACTCAGCCCACTTTAGGATCATACGCAAATCAGCTAAGTCATCTTTCTTATATCTCTTACTTAGGGTTTTTTAATTTTCTTTCATATTGCTTATGTCATATTGTATTTAGCAGTTGCATATCATATTGTAAATTCAGTTACTCTACAATCAAGATTTAAACAAAATTCTTATTTTTGTTAAATCGGGGAGATATGGCACAACAAAGGGTATTTTTGTGCTTCAATGTCATGACCGGATCCAAAATATGATTTAATGGCTACCAAGTAAGTTTTTTATGCTTTTAAGTCATGTTTTCAAGTTTTGAGCGGTGTTGAGAATGAGTGAATGCATTTACGGAGTGAGAGATGGATAAAGGAAGTACATGGAGGAGGGAGCAATGGAAGCTTAAAATTTTCTAACTTCTAGTTTTTTATCCTCTTGGGAAGGGGGAAATTTTTTTCCCCATTTTCCCCCTTGGGATGGGATGAAAGGGATAGAAACATATGCCTTAGCACTATGATAAAAAGTGACGATTATCGATTTGTTGGTGCATGAGGGAGAAAAACTAGTTTTTAGCACCCAAGGGCCAAGTTTAGGTCATATGAGAGACCATGTGAGAGAAAGGAGGCGGGGTGAATTTTGTGTCCCCATTTTCCAATATGAAATGGATGAAAGGGTGAAAAAGTGTGCTTTATTCCTATGGTGACAAGTGGTAATATGAGGTTTCATGGAGTGGGGGCTAAAAAAATAGAAAAAAAGAGCTTATTGAAGCTTCCCCAGGGTCATCTGATGGGTCCAAGGGCTCATCTAGGAATGGGGAACATTTTTTTGTCCTCATTGTCCCCTTGGGATGGGAAGAAAGGGACAAAAAAGTGTGCCTCACCCTCATGCTGACACGTGGCACTGGAAAAATTGGCTAAGTGTGGAAGGCTTACCTTGGGAAGGACCTTGAAGATGAAGTTTTCTAGAGCTCCAGGAGGACTTTTTTTATGAAACCTTATATGATTTTGACTCCCAAGAGCCTTCTAAAGAAAATGAGATGGGTCTCAATATCTTATTATTCCTTAAAACCCCTAAAATTATCCTTATTTCTCAAGATCATAAGATGTATCTGCCAAGAATGAGTTGTGGAAAGAAAATTCTAGATCTTGTAAAAAAATATCACCATGTGGGGAATTGAATCAAATTTCCAATGGTATCTTGTTTGGCCTCAAACTCATTTTGGATCTCCCACAATAACCTTCCAAATCTCATGTGTAATTTTGAACTACAAGCTCCTTCACCTTCAAAACCCCCGCTTTCAGTAAACTTGTTCCTAAACCTTAAAATCTTCATTAATTGCTTGAAAAGTGTTCTTAGCTCCTCAATACCACTTCTCAATTAATGGTTTCCTTCAAATCTTTCCCGAAGAATGTACACATGTCTCAAAAAGGCTAAAAATACCCATTTCTAAGTCTACTGAAGTATCTTCCTTGAGAAACAGTACATCGAAAGAAATTCGTGAGTTTGTTTTCATGTTTCAAAAACTTGGGCAAGGTTGCCACAAGACATATTAATACTTGTAATATGGGGATAGGCATGATACAGAAGGAAAAATTATCTGAAGAAATTATTAGGAGGGTTTCGGGAAGACTCGAGGGAAAAAAATTCAATTTTGGCTTAGCTGTCATGTTTGAAAACGTTTAGAATTTTCTTGTTTCACATTTGCATGAAAACACCCCCACCATTGTTATGTTCCTCTCATGGACACATGTTATTACCATCATACTGACATTTATTCCACTGACTAGTGTCCTCAACTTCTCAATATCATTTAGGACCTTCTTAACAAGGGGAACATTACAATTGAACCTCCATCTCCTCTGCCTTCATCTAATAATACTAATCCAATCACTTCACACAATCCTATTCCCACTTCTTATCCATGTGTCATGTCTCACTCATCTGATCCATCATTCCCCACTATATCACAATAATCATGTGAACTTAATGCCTTATCATCTCAATCCAATAGTTAACAATCCACTTCATTACATGTTTCCACCTTAAATTCAACCTCATCTTCGTATTCAACTCCATAATCATGTCCTTCCACTTTGGATGTGGTCTCATCCCCATCATTTTTGGTGTCTTTCACTTTATCTCCACCACTATCTAGTTACCCATCACCATGTGATTCTAGCATGCCCATCACTTCCCTTCCTTCTTCACTTTCTTCAATCATATACCCTCCACTTATCCCATAACCAATTAATACACCTACATCCCACTCTTCATCACATATGGTGTCATGCATCATTTCACCTACCTTAGCACCCTCTTCCACATGTATCTCAATCCCTTCATCATCACTCATTCAAGCACCATTTTTACTTCCACCCCCATCGTTACATCCTATTTCATCTATTGCGGTCATTTCCACTCCTCTTCCTCGTTATTAATATCTACATATTCTTTCATCCCTTCCTCACAAGTCACCTCCACATGCTCCCATTGCTACACCTCCTTTCAATATTTCTACCATAGTCACCCTATTGCATTCATCACCACACATTCAACCACCATATTTATTCACCACTCCTCGTTATGCATTCACATCATCAATCACACCCACATGGCCATTTTTTATTACACTTAGGACTCACAAGCCTTCTCCACATCCAATTACACCTTCCACATCATTTCAATTTTTCCCCACATTCTCACATTGTTTAACATTCTTTCTTATCATACCTCTTCCTAATTCCATAGAATAATATTCCCATCACACCTATTTGTCACAAGATTAACACCATTAGAGCTCACATTTCCTTCAAATATCAATATGTTATCCACTCATCATCCTTACTAATATCATCACTATAATCATCACCTCATATCTGAAAGAGGCCGCAAAAACCTGAAGCATGAGGATCATGAGGGATGACATGAACATACACGGACGTGTGAAAAATAGCATGATGAGATCTTGAGAGGAGAGAGAATCAACCAAAAGAATGCATGTAGAGATGAGAAATGTGTAGAACATCGTTACTTTATTTTCTCCATTGATATATTAGGCATTTCCTCTCCCATCCTTACCATTCTTGCACATCCACCACTTTCTATATGCGATTCATACCCATGCACTATCGTTCTCCAACCTACCACCATTTTATGGATTCTCATTTGGAATTACTTCCTTTACTTATTATCCACATCATCACCCTCCAATCCCTTTCATTTATCTCATAAATCTCTTTCTTTTATACATCATGCCTCTCACTCACCTAGTCCCTTATACGAACTAGAGGGAAATTTCATTTTTCTTTACCATCAAAATTCTTACATGCATCCTTACATTATGTATTCTCTTCATCATAGCTAGGATTTAAAACACGTAACCTGATTCTCTACACAAACACCCATTTTCTATCATCAGCTGAAAAAAACCTTCAAACACACACTTCCACTTGCTAAACATCTCGAAAAATCCAAAAACATATTGCAATAAACAATACTTTCTCACTAGACGTTTTTCCATGATTTACTTCCACTCATTCATATTTCATTCCAATTCTTGGTTCACTGCTACATACCTCATTTATAGTTTTTTCAAATTTACATTTCTTTTTTTGTTTCACAATTTTTCACGAACTCTTTGATTATCTTGTTGTCACATTTTTATGAGTTGATATAAGTTACTATAGTTGCTTGAAATTTGTCTCTCATTGCTTAGTTACTTAATAATGATTTTCCTCCTCGAGATCCATGTATGCACTTACAAACTTAACAACATTGTATTGAAGATCCTATGGACATTATTTTTTTATGCTTCACCACTTTCATTGTCTCCATCAGTCACTTCCACTCCCGCCATCAAGCCACTAGTGATTCGAAACCCATTGAAAAACTGATGAGAGTTGCTATATCATTTCAAAAAATTTGATCAAACATAAAGGAAAAATAAAAATTCACAAGTAGAAAAAAAAGAAAAGTGACAATATCAATCATACTCTATCAAAGGTTCTTTCCAATATCTCAACCAGGGATATGGATGCCTAACTAGTAGTAGAGAAATGTATGTGACTTAGAATCAAATGTACTTTTCATTGGGGCTATAGACACCTGGCTAGTAGTGGAGCAATGCACAACTTGTAATTTCATTATATTTCATTAATCATCAATCGACTTGTTCCAATCACACCTACACATTGGCACTTTTGTTTTCACTCACTATCTCGCTTATGGATATTCACTTCAAGCAGTAATCAATTAACTCACATAGCACAAACACAAGATCTCGATAAGTCACATGGCTTAGTATGTCACCTGGTACAGTTCTAGACCTTGTCTAAATATCCCTTTTTATCTCACAAAAAATCTTATGTTTAAAATATTTAAGTTCATCATGTATCTGCAAACATGTTTATCACTCTAGTTGTATTCATATGCCAACAACCATAACTTTTGTAAATTCATCATCACAACCAATTCATAATGAATTTTTACAATTCACCTATGTTAGACATTTGTTTCCTTGGGAATATACACCCTTTTTCGTCATCATCATTTTTTTGAATTATTTCATTTTATATTTGTCCCCTAATTACATAATTTTCATTAAAATACATTCTTCAATTTTTTTTATGTAATTTAAATTTCTGATCATTTTTCCATTACCACCATGTCATCCTCCTTATTCAAGCTACTATCCATCTATTCACTCACATCACATCTGAAGCCCATCCCTCAAAAGACCTCGCCCATCTCTCCACTTTCATATAAAATTTCAAAAACTTTCAAATCATCACCAAACTACACCCTCACGCTCTACTCACTCTCACCAAATCATCCCTAGATATTCGCCCTAATGAATCGCTCGAGCTGATTTCACCTCCTTCTGACCCAACCATCTCCCTTCCCACCCACTAGCTTATACTCCCTTCCCGAGTCATCCTTAATGAATTACCCTAAGCCACTTATCTAAGCCACTCCCCAAATTTCCCTTACCTACCCAGTTGAGTCATGCTCATGACCCCGACTCACCCAACCATTCACTTAATGCTACCTCACCTCGAGATCACCCTACCCTTTTCCTCCCAACCACACTGTTGTTTCACACGTGTGAGCTTGGCCATCTTGGATCACTAATCCCTCTCACTACCCCGTGCATCCTCTCACCCCACTAAAATCAGCCAACCCTAACGTAAACAACCAACTCAACTCACTTACACTCTACCCCAACTGCCCCCATCGATTCTTCCTCTCTTTGTATTTTACTTACACCCTACTCAAATATCCCATCCCTAACCTTGGGTAGTGCTTGTGATTCTCGCACTTCACTTCCTCATCTCTCACATCCCACAATCCCTGAATCACCACAAACCAAATCACTCCACCTCCTTGCAAATTCCCTAAACCATACCAAGTCACATGTGTGACTCGACCAACTCCATCCCTTCCTCCCTCGAGCTAACCATTCCCTCAAGTCATTTTTGTGAATGATCTCTCTCTCCTCGCTAAGCTCCCCTCTCTTTCATTTCCTGGCTCACCTACTAAATCCACTCCCCTCACTACCCACACTTGGTTCGCTACACCCAAACTCACCATGGATTATCGAGTCACTAGCAAGACTCAGAAAATCTTGTGCCTAACTCCTAACCTTCTTCTCATTCTACGCACTGACATCTCTTACCCTTGCATCGTGAGTTGCACTCATAGCCCATTAAGTCACAAACACCACTCACTTGATTATGGCCCACCCCTAGCCTATTTTTGAATGCCACCATTTTCAGTTGTTCGTGTGACTGGCTTACCTATCTTCCATGTTACTCACTCATCGCACCTACCCTATGCCCTCCTCACATTACTCACCTTTCTCTCACCACTCTAACTCCCTACACCCCTCCCACCTTCCCTTTTCCCATTCATTACAATGACTCCCCTCCGAGCTCCCCTTTCCCCTTGGATTTAACCCTGAGTCACAATGGAGACTCCACTCAAGCCTCATGACTTGCTCTCCCTGAGCCCTCCCTGAGCTGCTAACTTGTTGTTGAGCCCGGAAAGTCACAAATGTAACTCACTTAACTCACCTTCACCGACTCACCACCCAACCCACCAATCCACACAATCTGCCCCTTTCAATTCCCCTCACTCCAACACTCCCCCTACTCGTGCCTTGATTCAATTTTGTGACTTGCCTACCCAATAGCCAGATCATCCACACTCTCGATCTAACTCATCGAGCCACCCCAAACAGCTCACTAGCCCTACCATCTCACCTTTCACCCAGTTCACCCTGCCAACTCGACCAAATCTCCTCCAGCTCATCCATCTCATCCTCCACCTCTTCCAACTCAGCCATCTTTCCCTCAACTCAACCCACCTTGTCATGTATCTCATTGTCTCACATGCCTAGTTCATTTTTCGTCAAATTCCCATCACTCGACTCAATGTATTAACACTTGCATCTTATTTAGTACATACACATCATCACTTGTTTACATGCACACGACTACCAAAACCTTATCATCACTTGTACTCAACATTCTTTCACTAAGGATCATTTTCTACCTTGTCTTCAATTGCCACTTTTCATCCCGCATTATGTTGAGGCAACTTGCAGTTTAGAAAATTTTCACTTGAGGGGGAATCATGCACAACCCTTCTCATCTGATTCTATGACAATAAATAAACAATCATCTTAGTCAACCGAATCTATAGTATTTTCCTCACGAAATAAACATATTGATCCCTTCATAGACTCTGGCTGAAGTGGCCCATTGATCGTATTTCCAAGTTCATGTCTATCTATTCAACCATCTAAGTTTGCAACTATGGAAACCATCGTTATAGGATTAAATGACCTGCATCTCATCTTCAGTTTTTATGTTACATATTGCCTACTGCAACACACATCCTAAAATGGGGGGAAATTTAGACACTAGAAAATTCACTTTATGCGTAAGGTACCTTATTCAAAAACACAAAAACATTATCAAACACAAAAAGACCAAACAAATCATAAAACCCCAAAAATGGGGATAAAAGACAATTCACCATCCATTTACTAACCCTCACCCACTCACATTTAATTTTGTCCCATCACACCTACCCATGTACATTCCCAATGCACATTTTCACCCATGTGTGTCCCACTCCCATATGCATTCCAAATCTATAAAACCACCCACACCCATATCATTTCATCTCTTTTAGAAACTATTTACATCATATACTTGAGTTTCCTTTCTCTCTTGCTCGAATATCTTGGTTTTACAGATTTTGAAGAAGAAAAGGTGAAACACAAAGGATATATCTAACTTATTGAAACACTATTCTAGAAAAATCTCAACACATGCAAGAATCACAAATGCGATTGGCTTGTTATCTTTGTGTGATTATCGGTGAAACACAAATGTGATTATCTTGCGATATGAGATGGGGATAATTGTAATTTAATTTAGTGTTTTGTAATTTTAATCAATAAAATTTCTTTTATCTCCTTAAAAGGGCTAGGGATTTGATGGAGGCAAGTCTCCTAACCACAAAAAATAACTAACATTTTTCAAATGTGCTTGTGTGTAGATTTAGATTCAGATCAGAAATATTTTTACCCACTTTATTCAATGAAAGAAACTATAATTGTCCCTCTCTTCACAATGGAAATGTAAGCCCATTTTGTTATAGTAGCTGATTTTTGGTTTTCATGTTAACTAATCCATTTTACAGGTGATTAAAATCTAGGCATACACATTTAAATATTTACAAAAACAAAAAATCAAGACCCACATGTAACTTGATGTGTTAGCTTGTTACTTTACATACGTTGTTTGTCGTATCAGTTTGATAGATAATATTTTCTATATACTCTTTACGTGCATGTGTTCAGAAGGTATGTTGAGTTTGATGTCAAGCATACAAAGATTAATACATGATGACAATGTCAATTTAGTCCCTACCCAGTTGACCCTGATATTATGGGGGCATCTCCCACACTATATAGGTGATTTTGTTTTATTATAGTTACTTTCACTTCCTCATTATGTTCAATACTTTATATTGTGTATATGTTATATTTTGGACTAACAAGGATAATATATGTGCCTTGTGTAACACTAATTTATCTTGATCTATGGGCCTTTTAGATAATATTTACTACTTATTCTCACTTACTTAATTCCTTTTTTGCTTGATTACGTACTATTTGATTGATTAATTTATTATTTCCTCTTTGTATTTGACCTATGTGAATTTACTATGCTTTTCTTGGGACACTTTTATGGTCCATGTTTGTGGCTTTATGCCTCTATTGTGTGTGACATTGTTTACATGTGTAATTACGTGTACACTTTCTCTTTTGTATGTATACTATGTGCCTTCTCTGTGATAGTATTATGACACTTTGGTGTCCCTTGTTTTTATTTGTATGCCTTAATATGAGCCTTTTACATGATATTACTTATGTAATTGTATTTTATCTTATTTGTATAGTTATTTACCTCTATGCTTGTTTATCTTCTATATGTTTGTTATTGTGATTGTTAATTGATGCATGTTGCTATTTTTTGGCACCATGGTCTCCATCTTGCATTCTCCCTTTATAGGAGTATGATCTTAATAGTGGCCAATGCGATAACCTTCCATTTGATCCAACACAAATTACTATACTTATCCAACATGGGTGTTGGGACCCCAAAATATTGGCCAAGTACACAAAAGGCACGTAGGCGCACAAGGCTTAGTTTAAGGAAGGGTGTGTAAGGAGAAGGCGCGTAAGATAGGGTTTAAGGACAGGTTTAAGAAAACCTGTGGCGCGCACGCGGACAAAGTTGAGATTTCAAGACTTAGCCATATTGGGAATTTTGGGTAGGACATGAGAAAAGTAGTGACCCGACTGTGCATGCAGAGTGGATAAGGTGCCAGCCTGGCAACAGTGATGGCCTAATGAAAGGAATATGCCCTATGATAGAAGGTTCTAGAAGACATCATGGCAAAAAGTGGAGAGCTCAGGCTTGGAGAAGCATTCTCCCATGGAGGACCACATTCAGACACTTGGCATCAAATCTAAGGCTGCATAAGGATGAGTTGGTACTTTGGGATGCCTATATATACAAGTGCCTACAGGAAGAAAAGAGAGATGAACATCAGATAGAGAGATATGAGAGGAGAATAGAGAGCAGAGCTCTACAAAAAATACTGTGAGAAATATGAGGGATTGGGTAGAAGCTAGATAAGGAAGTAATGTATTAAGGGGCTGGGTTTTTAATTTTTTATTTGTGTGGATGAAGGACATGATCTCAGCTGTGATGTATGACTTCAGTCTAATCAAGTTGTGGTAGTCTAAATGTATTCATTGAATGTAATGAGATTATAAACATGAATGAGTATGAATGTAATTGATTCAGTTCATATCTATATCTATTCATTTTTATTCATGGATGTTATGGAATAGGTGTAAATCCTTATCTATTTTCCTTTCTGTTGTAGTTCTATTTGTTATCAGTAAGAACCCTCTGTTTGGAATGGATACATTTTTCTAAAGGTCATTCTAAGCCCTATGATAATTTTATGTCTCATTTCCACCTTTATTCATTAAGTTCTTGACATATATGATGGTTTCCCACTTAACTCACATAAAAGAGAGACTCGGCACCCTCACACGTGCCTTGGGTGAGTGCCCAATGTCCGCTGGGTGATAGGTCGGCGCACATGATATTCCCTTATTCTTTGGTAGGTGTAAAAATGACTACATATTGGTTTCATTTCCAGGACCTCTTTTCAAAGTTGTAGTGGGAAATGACATACATTATGATCTGTGAAATGAATGATGATAGAGTGTTTAACCTTGGAAAGTGTTGAAACATGGTTTAAAAGCATGAAGGATGAATTTTCTCAAAGATTCAGTACTGGACCTGGTTTTGATGCATGTATATGGGTAGAAGAGAACATCTACCATCATTTATATTAAACTTTATTTCTGTTTCTTCCCAGTAGAACTATATGAATGGCTCTCGGCGTATGCATCTATATCAAGATGGTATTATAGATCATGCGCATGTGGACCTAGGAAGAATACCATAGGCTGTAGGATGTAGATTTGATGTGGAATCATGTTATGGATCATTGGTGGAAAGGTGTGTTGACTAGCTACACCCTATAGTACCCCATTTCTACATATTCTTGTCCAGAAGTTGCTGAGTTTGAGTTTTTGTGGGAGCCTAGAGGATCATTTCTACGTACTATCCCCTCTGGCCATGAAGATCTTGATTTTTACATTGAGTTTAGAGGCATTTCCAATGGCCGGCTAAACCATTTTGAGTGTTGGGTGAGGAATTCTAGGGTGGAGGAAGATGGCAGATATTACAATGGAGAAAGAAAGGGAGGAGAGACAACTCAACTATAGTGAAGCGCGTGAAAGGGAGATTTCTAGACAATGCGAGGTTGTAAGTATGATGGATGTATGGAGGTAGACATTTCGAGGAAGGATTTGAGGTTCACATAAAGGATGTGGAACCTTGAGCATTCTTTGCTACCCCATCTTGGCAAACACGTAAGAGAGACCCCTTTGGCTTTTGCTGAGAGTTCTTCACATGGAGAGAGAAGAGTCGTTGGCATGCATCTGAACCCACCTAGTGAAAAAACCCTGACACTTGGTTTTCTAGATCAAGGGGAGAATATCGTTAACCCAATTGGTATTGGTGGAAGTGACCAATCTTCACCTAGGAGATATAATTTATCATTTGGAACTTCTCATGGTTACACATACCATTCTAGTGTTAGGAGGAATTTTTAGACAGAGTACAGGTATGCAAGCTTTCGGTCTCGCATCTGGGAGTGGCGTGTGGTACATTTTTGGTAGTGGGGAATTATCACAGATTGTTGGTGTGTAGTTTAGTGGAACTTTGGGGACCCTTGGCATGACCACTACAGGACCTGGTGGATCTAGTGGATCAGGTGGAACATGAATTGGTGGGTCTGGTGGATCTAGTGGCTTAGAAGGAATAGGACCTGGTTGATCCAGTGGATCTAGTGGCTCACGAGGAACAGGACTTGGGAGATCTAGTGGATCTACTAGCTCAGGAGGCACATGACCTAGTGGATCTTGTGATAGAGGAAACACCAGAGGGAACCAAGGCTCTGAATTTGGAGGACAAGGGCCCTAACCACCTCCTCAAGTTTTTTTTGATGTTGTCTTTACATTTTCCAAATTACAGATGTATTGAAGATGTTGTAGAGCATGTTCATGAGTGTGAGCTGCTATGGTGTGCAAAGGGGGGTCATAACCCCAGAGTGGAAGGCAAGTCAGTTTGTAATGGCATTGCAAGGGCACATGCATAGCTGGTATAGGAAATATGACCCTCATCAAATGGTGGTGGATTATATTGCTTTAAAGAATGCCTTCTTGGCAGAATTACACATCCATGAGTTTGAACAGAAGAGCATCAGTGCCTTGAAGGAGATTCAATAGGGAATGGTGGAGAGTGTATGGGAGTATAATGCATGGTTCAAAACCCTCCTGTCAAAATTTTCATATGATATTCACCATTCAAAGCATGCTCAATGTTTTTTTGGGGGGTTGATAACACCTTTTAGAAGATCTCTATCTCATAAAACTTTCACAGGTCCGCATGAGATGTTGGAAGCTTCTCTGTGCACCGGAGTTGTTGGAAGTGTTGATACTAGTGTTAGCCCATTTTTGGAATCTCAAATCATTTCTTTGGCTAAACAACTGGAGAAATTGTCTACAAACTCAGCTCATGAGAGTCGCAGTGGAATGTGGTGTATATATTGTGAAGTAGAATGGCATGTCAAGGATAGTTTCCCCCGAAATATAGTACGCCACTATAACAGTAGACTTTGAAATTTTTCATGGGGACCATGATGCAAGTAGATGCCCCTTGTTACAACATGTAATTCGGAAGAATGTGTCTTGCTACTATAAGATTTGTACCTCTACAACCCATGATACTAAGGATTAAAGGCTTATTGATCAAATACATGAGGTCATTGATCATGGGGTGCGCTAGACCAACATTTCCAATACTTTTAAGAATGATGATCACCGTTATGAAGAGCACACAAATGGAGGCATGTGTGAAAAGGGGATATCACAAAGGATTATGTGGTTGTGATAATCATGGAGGAGGAAGAAGTGAGTTCCCACGTGGAACCTATTTTAATTATGGGTCTACAGAGCATTACAAACGAGGGTTCCCAGATCTATTGAAGTGCTCATGGTGCAGGAAGAAGCACAAGTATGAGGAGTGCCCTGAGTTGTTTGAGCATATGAATCAATAACACCAGAAAGACAAGGGCATTGTAATGGTAAGAATTAAAAAGGTTGACACACAATAGATGCCATGGGTCACACGTGATGTAGGATTAGAACCTATTATGGTAACAACAAGAGCAGAGATTGAACACACAAAGGAAATATCGAGGAAGAAGAACCTAATTTCAAGGGAAGAAGTCATACATGGGAAGTACCCAGACCCTACGCATAAAAAAGAGGTATATCAACATACTTATCCTAGATGTAGCTTGTGCACGCATGTTTAGAAGAAAGAAATCCAGGTCTAAGATGGTCTATGTCAGGAGGGATGATGCAGAGATGGAAATTTGGAGGTTAGCCAAAAGATGACCTCTGAGGCTCACATAAAGTGATGGATAGTGCTGATGAAGAGAATGCATGCTTATCATGAGCCTCTAAAAAAAAGAAGCTTATTATTGGATTAAAGGCAGAACCCAAGGAAGCTATCATTAGAGATTACTGGTTGGAGGAGGAGGTGTATAAGATCATTGATCTTTTTACGTGAGTTTGAGGATTTATTCTTACACATGTATCATGAAACTCAAAGGTGTTCACCATTCCTTGGGGGAAATGAGAATTAAGTTAAAGGAAGGTGCATGCCCAGACCAGAAGACACCATACTGAATGAACCCTAATATGCACATTAAGGTCAAGGAAGAAATAGATAAGATGATAGCGTCAAGCATTATTAAAGTTGTTGAAGAGTCGAAGTAGATAAGCCCAATGGTGATTAGTATAAAAAATGATTAAAGGATAAGGATATGTGTTGATTATAGGGATCTGAATGCAATGTGTATGATTGATCCTTTCCCAACCTCTTTTGCTGAAGAAATCTTGGAAAGAGTGCTAGGGTGTAAAGTCTAGTCTTTCATGGATGGGTTCTCAGGCTATCACCAGGTGAGGATTGCAAAGACTAGAGAAAGACAAACCTTATCCACTGAGTGGGGAAGTTTTTCCTATATGATCATGCCTTTTGGGTTGAATAACCCTATCTGTTATGTTCTCACGCATTGTAGTACATGCCCTTATAGGAATTCATCCATAAGTTTCTCCAGGTTTACCTTGATGATTGGACCATATATGGACTGGTCAAGGACCATTGTGACAATCTAAGATTGATTTTTGAAAGGTTTTGGTAGTTGAGGATATCCCTCAACATCAAGAAGTGTGTATTTTCTACCATTGTTGGGACACATCATATGAAGGCACAGAAGCTTTGCAACCTGTCCCGCTTACTGGGGATCCTACCAAAATTGTAGTGATTATGGGATTGGGGGAGCCAACTAGTCAAAGTGTAGTACATGGGTTTCTTGGACACACAAGATACTATCAGATGTTCATCAAGGGGTATGCCAATATTTTCATGCCTTTAGAAGAGTTTCTCAAACATAAATGTTCCTTCCATTCAAGAGAGGCGCAACAGAAGGCGTTTGACACATTGAAGGATATACTTGTCACCCCACCTATATTACATTTCCCCTCTTGGGATAAGCCCTTCCATGATCATGTGGATGCCTCCAGAATTACCATTGAGGTAGTGCTTGCATATCCTAGTGAGGGAATTGTTGATCACCCCCTATGCTTTGCAAGTAGGAAGTTGACAACAAAAGAGAAGAATTACACTACGACTGAGTGTGAGGCATTGTCTATGATCTATGTGCTTCATAATTTTAGAAAGTATCTATTGAAAACTCTCTTTATCTTCTACACTGACCATATGGCATTAAAAAACTTGGTGAACAAGCCCATCCTACAAGGTTACATATGTTGGTGGGTGATGTTATTCCAAGAGTTCGAGTTCACGGTGGTTGTCAAATGAGGAAAGAGAAATTCCAGACCTGACCATTTGTCTAGGATTGATTCAAGGGAGGACACGTAAAGCATTAAAGACACCATGCCAGATGTGTAGTTCTTTAGGTTGCAGTGTGCACCCTCATACTTGGAGGATATTGTTTTGTTCCTTAAAATAGGTATGGCACCATAAGTGATGAAAACATTAGAGAAAAAACAACTAGCCATACGTGTCATGCCCTACATGTTGATCAGTGGGGACTTATACAAACTAGGGCATGATGAAGTTTTACGTAGGTGTGTACTAGAGCATGAGCACTTTGCCATCATAGAGGAAGCACATGAAGGAAGTGCGGGTGGAAATTATGCAGGCAACGCCATTGCACATAAAATATTAATGACAGGATTGTGGTGGGAAACTCTGTATAAAGATTACAAGGAGTATTATAAAGCGTGTGACCATTTTCAACGCATTGGAAAGCCAGGAATGAGAGATGAAATGCCTTTGCACTCTATCCCTATTGCTGAACCTTTTGAGAAATGGGCAATAGAATTTGTAGGCCTTATTACACCAGCAACAAGTAGGACTAGATCATGCTAAGTAATCACTTGCATTGGACTATTCGACAATATGGGCAGAGGCAGCCCCAACTAAAAACTGTACATCAGCTACAGCAGGAATAATTTTATGGGAGAACATTATCATGAGGTATGGATGCCCTTTAAGTTTAACCAATGATAGGGGTACACATTTCTTGAATGATACCGTGAGGATCTTGTTAGCAGAGTTCATGGTGGCTCATCACAATAACTACACCTTATCACCCACAATAAAATGTAACCATAGTATCATTTAAAAAAATATTGAGTCATACCCTGACAAACATTTGTGATGTCGGAAGACAAGATTGGGATGACAAGGTATCATCCATATTATGGGCTTATAGGACAACTTATAAAAGGCTAAAAAAGGCCACACCATTTCACTAGGTGTTTGGCATGGAGGTTGTCCTTCTGGTTGAATTCATGTTACCTTCGCTATGAATAGTGTGTGTAGGAGGGATGGATGATGAGCAAGTGCTAGAAGAAAGGATTGATAAATTAATTAAGTCTAGATGAAACACAATCATTCGCTAGGTTGAGCCAAACAACAGAAAAAGAAAAGCAAAAAGCATGGCATGATCGCCACATTAAGAACAAGAAGTTTGAGGTTGGGCAGATGGTCTTAGTATATGATTCTAAGTTTCTACGCCATCCTGGGAAGTTAAAAGTGCGATTGGTTGGGTCCCTACATCATCTTGTACATCTTTGATTCAGGCGTGTGCCAGTTATAAGCACTAGATGGGATGAGATTGCTAGGACACTTCAATGGGAGTAGGCTGAAGCCCTACTATAAATAAGTCTTCTTGGTGTTTGTAAATAAGGCAGTATTGCCAGTTAGTTTAGGATTTCCCTTAATGCATTTTTTTATTTTGTTGTTTTTCCCTTTCTCGTTGTTGTTTTGTTTTACACCTTGAGCATCCGGTAATATCATTACTTTTTGAAGGTTATGAATGCACAGAGGATGGCACATCATTTTAGTGTGGGGTGGTAAGGTGGAATTGAAGTATGAAGTGCCAGGAAGGATTGCATAGGAAAGCCCAGTTGAATGGCCCTGTGAAGAAAGTACATGCAAGGAAAGGTGAAAAAGGATGGTTGGTGTCAGGATAAAATCTACATTGGGATCCATGTACAAGAGAGGAAGAAGCACAAAGCAACATGAGGTAGGCGAGAGAAAAAATCATGACAGAAGAAGTGCCTTCGGTGCTGGTTACGTGCGCGCAAGAGTCTCCTATCAAGATGGATTGGTTGTGCATGCCAGAAGGTTGGAGAATTGTTCTACGTAAGGTTGGGCACGTGAGTTAAAGCGCTAAAGTCGGGTTTGTTTGAAAAAGATGCATTAAGTGTTAAAGTACGGTGGTAGGTAAGGTAGCATTTAATGTTACAAAGCGGGAAAAACTATAAATAGAAGGTCGAGGCATTTCATTATTTACTTTGCGTATACGAAGAAAGAAGTGCTTGTTGCATCATTACAAACTAGGGCTTCCAGAACTGATCCGTGTGAAGAAAAATTTGAAGAGTTTGAGCATGAGTAACTAGTTTGGATTTGTAAACCAGAAGGAAGGGATTTCACGAGCATAAGAGAAGTTGTGAGAAGGCATCGTCTTGTGAAGGAATTATCCCAGTTAGGGTTTGAAAAACTAGGGCACCGGTTTAAGAGGTTTTCTTCACAAGTTTGAGATCTTAAGGTTGGAAGAAGTGGAAGAGCAGAGTAACAAGAAGAGATTGAAGTGATAAGAGGACCTAGATAATGGCACCCAAGAAACCAACCATGTCACCCAAGAAGCCAAAGGGGAAGGGGCAAGGGTAAGGGCAGAGAGCCAGCAGTAACCACCAAAAGCATGAATGAGGAGTGGTATGCAGAAATGCAGTACCCAGATGGGGTTTTGCTTGGGAAGGAGTGGGAATCCCATTTGAGAAAGATGGTAGTGAGTGATTATAACCATCACACAAGCACAATAGAGAAGGAAATGGCACTGGAGTTAGTGTGCCCGACGAATAAAAGGACACCAGAGGGTTTTCCCATCTATAGTGATGAGGTAAAAGTGAAGTTAGAGAAGGCAGGGTTATTGCAACTCTATGAGTTTCCCTACTTTGGAAAGCCTAAGTGCCTCTATCAGTGGCTAATGTCACGCACGTGCATGAGGACCACTTTTACTTCACGGGGCGCAAGATGCGCATAACCCCTCAGCTGATTTCTGAAGTTTACAAGCCTCATCTGTGAACGGAGACAACATAGATGATGACCTGAGTGACAAGGAAGCCATCAAAGCAACCATCACTGCATATGATTACAAGAAGGGGTCAAGGTATTTTGATATTGTGGAAATCCCAAATCCCGTCATGAGAATGGCCGCGCACCTGGTCACAAAGTTAAATGATCAAGAAAGGTGGACGCAGGTGAATAAGGCCTGGTTGAATGTATGCAGAGAAAATATCAGAGGGCACAATCTACAATTTATCGGCCTTCATTGCAGATGAGATAATCAGCAGCGCACAGGAAGGAGACAAGATACTCTTTGGAAATGTCCTCCTGACAATTGTATTTTCAGAGATAGGAGTGCCTGACGTAGCAGAAAAGTTTGTTTGGGAGTATCTGGCTAAAGATCCCTCACCCGCGAAAATATTTTCAAAGTATACATGTGAAACAATGATAGCCTCCCACAAGGCGCACCTGGACAAGTGGTATAAGCACTTAAGGGATGCATTTGGGGCAGAGTGGAGAATCCCAGAACAACTACCATGCTTACAACAGGGAGAAGCTGAGTTTGCTTATGTACCAACACTTCTGTATAGGCTAGATTCAAGTTGGTGGATGAAACCATGAGCCCATGGTGTAAACTCCCATTCTCCTTCACCGCCCAGTACTTACCAAGCGGGAGTTAACAGGTTCAAAGAAGCAAAGAGACTAAGGTTTGACCTTAGTGAAGTTGATCAGGACCACAGGGAGTTGCGCAGGATGTTGGTCTACCCCAAGAAGCATGCGTACGTGGAAAAGTATGTAGCACATGAAGTCAGAATGATGAAACCCCTGACTCTAACAATTGCAGGAAATTCCACAGTGGCACATGTATATCTCTGCATTAGGCCAAAATTCAAGAAAGGTGCATACCTGGAGAATGATGTCTCCATACCTGAAGATCCCATGGGTAGAAGAAAGCCCAGGCTCAAGAAAAGGGAGAGAGAAGAAGAAAAAGCACCAAGTGTGTAGACTACCCAGCCAGTAAGCGCACCAGTGGCAAGCACCAAACCTAGCACCTATACACGCAGGAAGAAATCCCTGGTAAAGGAGAAGACCCCAGAAGAAGAGGTGCCAGAGCAACCCCTCGCCAAGGAGAAGTCACCAGAGGAAGCAGAGAAGGCTGGATCCCCTGCCGAAGAGTCACCTCTCAGAAAGAAGTAGAGGATAGAAGAGGAAGTCTGACTCGGAGGAGATGGAGAGCTTGGAGAAATACATAGGTGAAAAGGATGATGACGATGAAGAAGATGATCCTAAAAGAGATCAAGAGCCACTTGTCTTCAGCGTGCATGATTCAAAAGAAGAGGGAGCATAGAAGAAGAACATGGAGTTCCTTTTCATGTGGCGCAAGGGTAGCTAGGAGAAGGAAGGGACCTAGGACATGGGAAGAAGTGAGGAGGTTGGCGCATAGAAGTAGAAAACTCCAAGCCTTATGCAGGAGCAAGTAAATGAGGTGGTAGAAAGAGAAGCAACGAAAATAATTGAGGCCTTAGTAGAACAAGAATTGGAGCGCAAGTGCTGACATAGTGATGGAAGAGGATAAGGAGGAAAGCATTGAGAAAGAACAAGTCAGTATGGGAGGAGGTCCCAGTCTAATGGTGAGTTTCCCCAAAGCCATGCGCTCGGGAAGGAAGAGCCTTGATACAGAATGAGGACAGGTCATGGGCTATGTTGATGACCAAAGGAAGGTGTTACAATGCATTTCCAGAGCATTGTACCCATGAAATAACTTCTAGCTATGGAGTCATTTGACGAGGAGGGCGCGTACCCCAGGACAAGGAAGATGCTCTCTTGGGTGTTTGAGTCCCATATTGACGAGCTAGAGTTTGAAGTATACCAAGGGGAAATCATGTCAGTACCGAAGTCTAAGGGAACCAACCCCTTGGTAAATGCCCAGAAACTCTCAGATGAGCAGTTATGTAATGCGTTGAACAAGGTCGCGGTCGAGACTGAGGCTAGGCTCTTTGGAAGAAATGACAGAGTAAGATTTCTAGAGGAAAAGCTAGAAAAGAAGGAAGAGGAGCTAGCTAAGAAGACTAAGGGCTTGAAACAAGAAGAGTTGATCAGCGTGCACAGCTGAAGCACAAACTAAGGGATGAGAAGGTGAAGGTGCATGAAATATACAAAAATATGGACTCTATCACAAGCACCATTATGTTGAAGCATCCAGACCTAATGCCGCCCACGTAGAAGTACGGATCCGCTCTTGAATGCTTAGAAGATCTGACGTGCATCCTCACCATGGAGAGACAACCATTGGCCCTGGAGTCTATGGAAGAAGTAGGCAGCATGCTTGGAGAGGGAGGAAAAATTGAAAGTGGTAGCAATCATTGCTGAGTATAACAAGGTACTTGTGGATGTCAAGATTGTTACCCAATCTGTTGAGGCTCAGCGTATGATAATTGCGTAGACAGGGATAGAGTGGCGAGCATCGTTGGTCGCCACTCACAAAGCAGAGCTGAAGGAGTTTCAAGAGAAGAATAAGGGAAATAGGGTGGAAAGGGACATAATCCTTGCTGAGGTCAAAAAGAAATCTGAGGCCATTGAAACCTTAAGGGGTTCAATCAAAAACCAGTTGAAGGAACTGTACCCATAGATTACTAGAAGGATGGACACACTTGAAGACATGAGCAAGGAGTTGGAGAAAATTTTTGACACTATGAATGCTCAAGGAGATGGACTAAGTTTTGGGGAGGTAAGCACCCTAGTCGGCGACCTCTGTCAGAGAGTGCAGAATGAAGTTGATGCCTGGAACAAGCTGGAGGCCGACCTAAAAATACTTCCCACTCCTTTTGCAGCAATGCCATTACTTCCCCATTCTTTTATTCTTTCCCAAATTCCTTCATCCCCTTATTCTTTTTCCAAATTCTTTTATTCTTAACATACTGTAATTCTTTATTCATTGGAGAAGTGTTCCTCGTGGACAGAGAACAGGTGTAGTGTGGGGTGATGTTGGGACCCCAAAATATTGGCTAAGTACACAAAGGCACATAGGCACGCAAGGCCTAGTTGAAGAAGGGTGCGCAAGGAGAAGGCATGCAGGACATGGTTTAAGGAAGGGTTTAAGAAAACCCATGGCATGCACGTGGACAAAGCCAAGGTTTCAAGACTTAGCCATATTGGGCATTTTGGGCAGGACACGAGAAAAGCGTGACCCGACTGCACATGCGGAGTGGATAAGGTGTCAACCTGGCAACGTGATGCCCACGAAAGGAATATGCCCTGAGATAGAAGGTTCTAGAAGACATCATGGAAAAAAGTGGAGAGCTCAGGCCTAGAGAAGCATGCTCCCATGGAGGACCACATTCAGACACTTGGCATCAGATCTGAGGCCGCAGAAGGATGAGTTGGCACTTTGGGATGCCTATATATGCAAGCGCCCGCAGGAGAAAAAGAGAGATAGATCAGATAGACGAGAAGGAGAATATAGAGAGTGGAGCTCTGCAGAAATACTGCGAGAACTCTGTGGGATTGGGTAGAGGCTATATAAAGAAGTAATGTATTAAGGGGTTGGGATATAAATTTTTCTTTGTATGGATGAAGGACATGATCCCTGCTGTGATGTATGACTTCGGTCTAATCAAGCTGTGGTAGTCTAATGGATCCATTGAATGTAATGAGGTTACAAACATGAATGAGTATGAATGTAATTGATTCGGTTCATATCTATATCTTTTCATTTTTGTTCATGGATGTTATGGAATAGATGTAAATCCTTATGTATTTTCCTTTCTGTTGTAGTTCTATTTGTTATCTGTAAGTACCTTCTGTTTGGAATGAATACATTTGTCTAGAGGCCATTCTGAGCCCTATGATGATTGTATGTCTCATTTCCACCTTTATTCATTAAGTTCATGACATAGATGATGGTTTCCCACTTAACTCAAATAAAAGAGAGACTTGGTGCCCACGCGTGCCTCAGGTGAGTGCCTAGTGCCCATTGGGTGATAGGCTGATGTGCATGGGATTTCTTTCCTTTGTGATGGGTGTAAAAATGACTACATCTTAGTTCTATTGCTTTTCTCATATGGGCAGGATATTTGACCCATAGGTTTATGGGATGGTTTTGGCCCATGGTTTTGATACCCATGGACCTTTGTAAAACTACTTAAGCAGTTGTCTATATATATGGTTTTGTGTATATGGTAGGTATAATGCATCTTTGCAGATGTGTTTTGAATTTGGGTGTGAATTCTGTAGAGTTTGTTGAGCATAGCTCCAAACGGATCTGGGTATTTTATTGAGAGAGCAATGGCTTATAATAAAATATGAGCAAGTGGATTCTTGGTGGATGTAGCCCAAATTAGGTGAACCATGTTAAATATTATCTCTTTGTGTTGTGTTATTTTATTCTGGCACTTTTATTTGAGATCTGTAATATTTTCTACATATTAGTTTCTACTATTGCGATTCTGTGAGGGATTATTCTACATATTTTATCCCTTATTTCCTAACAATTGGTATTAGAGCATGGTTTGGTTTGCTGAAGTGTTGAATCACAATCTAGGAAAGTTTTATCTTGATTGGGAGCTATGGCAGATGATGGAAGATCAAGGGTTGATAAATTCAACGGGTAGAAATTTCAGTCTTTTGAAGATGCAGATGGAAGATTACCTTTATCATAAGGATCTTTATATTTTGATGTCTGACAAGGTGAACAAACCCTCGAGCATGTACGAATGTGGAATGTGATTTTCTAGATAGGAACAGGGATAATTTTAGTGGCGAATATTCATAATATGGCAAAATTTTCATTTTAGGAAAATTTGAAAAGGTGATTTTTGCGGAGCGGGTCGGTGTCCTATTCGCCTAAGATTTACAGTATATTTTTAATGGGTCAGATTTGCCTTCATTTGAAAACATGTCCTATAAAAACCTAGGTGATTCACCGAGTAGTATACTATGGTACTACCACAAGTAGCTTACCAAATTACCAATACCGTTTTAATTTTGAACTTCACATACTCTTAAGCACTAGAGATTGTTGTTAGCCTGTTAGGGTTAGTTTTTGACGCATGACAGTTGGATATAGTTGATGCACGACAAAGATGTATTGTAGATGCGTGACAAAGAGATATTGCAGACGCGTGACAAGGGGGTAAGTAGTTGACATGCGAGAGGAATAGAGTCTGATGCGCAACAGAGACATTGATGCCTTGTTGATGTGTGACAGAGAAAGTTTGGCAAGCAACACGGGCGTAAGCAGTTGAGATCCGTGCGACATAGACAGAGCTAGATGCATGGTGGAGCCATTTGACACCTTGGTGAATGCAGTGTTACAGACAGTTGACACCTTTTTGACGTTATGCGATCAAGAGGAGACATTGAGATCTGCATCAACAAGGGCCATTAGCCACACGTCAACAAGGAGTCGTTGACGTGCGTCAATTTTATCCCTTGTTGACGCACGTCAATCAGAGCCTTGTTGATGGCGTGCTCAATGGCCCTTGTTGACACGCATCAATTTGATGTCAATGAGCTCTTGAAGCTGATGTGTGTCAATGAGGTGTTAGTTTGATGAAAATCTGTAGTCTCTCTAGCTCAAAAAACTCACAAAAATTCAATTTTGGAAACACTGTCAAGTTCACCTTTCACTGAAACCGGTTCCGGAGGATAGGTGACACCAGGTATTTTCCACCTCCAGCATTTTCTAGAGGTGTCTTAAAATGAACCCTGGCTGGATAGGAAGGCACTTGGGACAATCCGGTTGTGTCTTGCATCTTCGGTATTATTTAATGTTTCAAAGGAAAAGACTACAAAAGAACTAATGGATGCATTAGGGAAGTTGTATGAAAAACCCTCTGCCTCTAATAAGATATTTTTAATGAAAAATTTGTTTAATATGAAGATGTTTGAGAATGGTTCAGTAGAAGATCATTTAAATGATTTTAATACAATTGTAAATATGCTAGCTTCGGTTACAATAGAATTTGATGAAGAAGTTAGGGCTTTATTAGTTCTGTGCTCTTTACCTGAGAGTTGGAATAGCCTGGTAATGGCAGTAAGCAACTCGGTTCCAGCTAACTCAAAGTTGAAGTTTGAGGATGTTGTAGGGGTGATTCTAAGTGAGGAAATGTGAAGAAAAATCTCTGGTGAATCTTCTACTTCAGGGAATGCTTTGACAGTGGAAACTAGAGGGAGACAAAAGAATAGAGGAAGCCGTGGAAAATCAAAGGATCGGGCAAGGTCAAAATCCAAAAGCAAGATAGTATGTTGGCACTGTGGAAAGTATGGGCATGCAAAGAAGGATTGGGAGCTTCAGGACAAGAAGAAACAACAGGAAGAAAACAAGGAGGCAAATGTGGCAACGGGTAATGTATGTCAGGATGTTTTGATTCTTTCTTTGCACAATATTACTGAATCTTGGGTTTTAGATTCGGGGGCTTCTTTCCATGCTACTCCACATAGGCATTATTTTGTTGATTATGTTCAAGGAGATTTTGGGCATGTTTTTCTTGGTGATGATGAGCCTTGTAACATAGTTGGAAAAGGTTTTGTGTTCAGGTTAAGATGCAGAATGGGAATACTTGGCTATTGAAGGATGTCAGACATGTGCCTACATTAAGATGAAATTTGATATCGGCAGGGCAGTTGGGAAGTGATGGTTGTATTGTGATATTTACAGTAGACTCTTGGAAGGTTACCAAGGGTGCTCTTGTGGTGGCAAGAGGTAAGAAGGTTGGAACCTTGTATTTAACCACTTATAGCACTAATGTTTGTAATCTTGTGGCTTCAGAAGTAGATACAACATTGTGGCACTATAGGCTCGGTCATATGAGCCATAAGGGCATGGAGATCATAAAGAAGGATTTGCCCATATATACAGAAACAAGTTTGGAGTTTCTGTGAGGACTGCATATATGGGAAACAAAAGTGAGTAAGGTTTCTCAAGGTTGGACCTACAAAGAAAGAGAGTAAGTTAGAGCTGGTGCATTCTGATGTGTGGGGGCCGGCTCAGATATCATCTCTTGGGGGTTCAAGTTATTATGTTACTTTTATTGATGATGCAACAAGGAAAGTTTGGGTTTATTGTATTAGAAACAAATCTGATGTATTTGACACTTTTGTTAAATGGAAAGCCTTGGTAGAGAATGAAACAGGTCTTAAGCTAAAATGTCTCAGGTCAGATAATGGAGGGGAGTATTGCATAACAATGAATTTGATGATTACTATTCTAAGAATGGAATCCATAGGAAAAGATGGTTCCAGGAACTCCGCAGCAGAATGGGGTGTCAGAAAGGATGAACAGAACAATAATGGAACGTGCTAGGAGCATGAGGTTACATGCATAGGACTGCCTCTTTCTTTTTGGGCAGAAGTGGTGAGCACAACTGTGTACTTGATAAATAGAGGACCCTCAAGTGCCTTGGATGGAGGCATACCTAAGGAGGCTTGGTATGGTAAGAAAGTTGATTATTCATTTCTTAGAGTCTTTGGATGTGAGGTGTTTGTCCATATAGACAAGGATGATAGGACCAAGATAGAGGCTAAATCAGAAAAATGTACTTTCATTGGTTATGGTGGTGATGACTTTGGATATAAATGTTGGAGTATTAAGGACAAGAAAATCATTCGATCTAGGGATGTGGTCTTTAATGAGAAATTCATGTATAAGCAGCAGTTGCAGGAAAATAGGGAAGAATCCAAGAAAGAATATGCAGCAGTAGAGGATCTTCCGGATGGGAAAGTGACACATGAATCAGTTCAGGAACCTCCTCAACAGGAACCCCAAACTCCTATATTGAGGAGGTCTTCTAGGGTAAGAAGAGAACCTGAATTTTTTTCTCCTTCTCTTTATTATTTATTACTCACTGATAGTGGAGAGCTAGAGAGATTTGATGAAGCAATGCAGGTAGATGCCAGGAAGAAGTGGGAGCAAGCCATGGATGAGGAGCATCAGGCTCTCATGGAGAACTAGACATGGGATTTGGTGAAGCTACCCGAAGGAAAAAGAGCATTACAGAATAAGTGGGTGTTCAAAGTCAAAGAGGAAGAAGGAGGAAAGAAAAGATACAAGGCCTGGTTGGTGGTCAAGGGGTTTGCACAGAAAAAAGGTATAGATTTTGATGAGATTTTTTCTCCTGTAGTAAAAATGACTTCTATTAGAACTATTCTAGGAATAGTTGTAGCAGAAGACTTGCACTTAGAACAATCTTGATGTAAAGACTACATTTCTCCATGGTGATTTGGAGGAGGAACTATATATGCAGCAACTAGAGGGCTATGAGGTCAAAGGTAAAGAGGAGATGGTGTGCAAACTGAAGAAGAGCTTGTATGGCTTGAAACAAGCTCCACGTCAATGGTATAAGAAATTTGATAGCTTCATGATGGAGCAAGGTTATATTAGATGTCCATTCTAACCATTGCGTGTATACAAAGAAATTTGAGGATGGAAGTTATATTATCCTGTGTTTGTATGTGGATGACATGTTGGTTGCAGGTAAAAACATGCAGGAAATAAAAGTACTCAAGAAGCAGCTAAGTGAATCCTTTGCTATGAAGGATTTGGGGGCAGCCAAAAAAATCCTTGGTATGAGGATATCTCAGGATAGGAAGGAACGGAAGCTGACTTTATCTCAGGAAGAGTACATTAAGAAGGTCTTGGAGAGGTTTAATATGCAGGATGCTAAACCAGTTGGGACTCCTTTGGCAGGCCATTTCAAGTTATCAAAGGAGCAGTGTCCCAAGACAGAGCAGGAGAGAAACCAGATGTCCAAGGTACCTTACTCATCAGCAGTTGGCAATTTGATGTATGTCATGGTGTGCACCAAGCTGATATTTCCCATGCAGTGGGAGCGGTGAGTAGATTTATGAGGGATCCAGGTAGAGATCACTGGCAGGCAGTAAAGTGGATCCTTTGGTATTTGAGAGGGACCATGGGGATAGTTTTGTGCTACAGTGGATCAGACACCACTTTACATGGTTATGTAGATTCAGATATGGCTGGAGATGTAGACAATGGGAGGAGCACGACAGGTTATATTTACACTATAGGTGGGACAACAGTGAGCTGGATTTCACAACTACAGAAGTTGGTGGCTTTGTCAACCAAGGAGGTTGAGTATGTTGCTGCCACAGAGGAAAGCAAAGAGATGATTTGGCTACAACAATTTATTTGAGGAGTTAGGGCATAAGCAAGAGGAAGGGAAAGCTATATAGTGATAGTCAGAGTGTTATACACCTAGCTAAGAACTCTACTTTCCACTTTAGGATGAAGCATATACATCTTAGGTACCATTTCATCATGACAACTTTGGAGGAAGAAAATTTGAAGATGGAGGAGATTCATACCAGTCAGAATCAAGAAGACATGATGACCAAGGTGGTCACAAGGGAAAATACTGAAGTTGTGTTCAACTTTGGTTGGTCTTCACAGAAATTAGTGAAGGGTTGAGAAGCTTGCACAGAGGAAAACTAGTCTCCAAGTGGGATATTGTTAGGTTTGTGGAGCATATTTTTATGTGTGAAAATGTTGAATACTGTACACTAACAGTAATGGCTTGTACACTTTCCATAGTTTTTTGACCTCGAAAAATGTGCCCTATATACCAGGGAACCACGTTATGATTTTTGTGTTGCTCATATGGGTTCTGGATTTTTGATCCATAGGTTTATGGGACGGTTTTGGCCCATGGTTTTGATACCCGTGGTTTTGTAAAATTTCTTAAGAGCATTTTTCTACTTATGTGGTTTTGTGCATATGGTAGGTTTAATGTAACCTTGTAGATGTGTTTGAATTCGGGTATGAATTATGTAGATTTTGTTGAGCATAGCTCCAAAATGATTTGGGTATTGTATTGAGAAAGTGGTGGCTTGTAATAAAATCTGAGCAAGTGATTCTTGGTGGATGTAGCCCAAATTGGGTGAACCACGTTAAATATTGTCTCTTTGTGTTGTGTTATTTTTATTCTACAATTTTATTTGAGATCTCTAATATTTTCTTGCATATTAGTTTGTACTGTTGCAATTCTGTGAGGGATTATTCTATATATTTTATCTCTTATTTCCAAATAGGATTCTTATCATGCACATAAATGTTGGCCATGTTTGCTTGACATAAGCCTACCGCCACCTATAGTTTACACGGGTGTTTCTAAATCCCCCAGATTGAAACTAATTGGATCAAGAACGTACCTAGGTATTCCCCCTCACTATAATTCATATGGATACCCTCAATAGTGAACTAGCTGAAAGTGTGTTCTCGATATGTCGTACTAACTGAAGCAATGTGACATTCCCTTATTTTGTGCCTCCCACTCCATACCAGAACATTGTTCCCTTGTAAGATTTCAACATTATTCCAAATCATGGTAGGCGGACATGTTCTCAAGCTTGGAAATAGCTCATATTCTTAGCCACATGGGATGCCTTATATCTTACAATCTGTTTATTGTTGCACCATATTAGCCTCCTATGCCCTACTCCAGTTCCCACAAGGGGTCATCCAAAACACCTTGCCAAAGTCCTACGACATTGGTGTACCAACATATTCCAAGATATCTTAAGGAGGCCTTGGAATTTACTATACGAAGCATAATTTTCTGTAAAAATCTTTCTGATTTTCCAAATTTTATAGGGGAGGGGAATCAAAATTTTGATGCATTTTAAGAAATATGTAAATTGTCATCAGAAATTTGCTACTCCTATGAAATTATGCGCTCAAAGCTATGATATTAATAATCAATCATCTAAGACCCTTGAGGGAATCACTTTGATTGGTATTATAGTGATACCTGAATCCTCCATAAACTGGATTAAGTTAACTCATATTTGAGTTCATAAAGGCAACTACAACATGAACCCAAATTTTACAGACTTTTAGAACAAGTAATCAAGGATGCCTTTTATGTCTACATTTAAAGCAAGAGCATAACATGATTTTCCATGCCTACTTCATTCAAAGGTTTGCAATGAAATGTCAACTTTTTTTGGTGAGTTCTCCAATATGGATCCACACCAATGGAGATATTTTGAATTGTTCCTGTCATTCCCTTAATTAGGAAACAAAGGCCAATAAGTCTAGAAGTTCCCTATTAGAAGCTAATAAATGAAATTGGATGAGGAGCTACAAGGGTACTCTAATTGAATCAAGTGGCAATAAATAATGGTTGGAAGACCTACCCGTTCAAATGGGAGATTAATCAGTCCCTCCCAGGGTAATTCAATTTACCCCAATTAATTCCAACAGGTAATAAAGGACCTAGGTTGTCCTCAATATATTGGGTCAACCGTGGTGTTAACCAATGGACTTATGCAAGTTACTTCTTTAAAGCCACACCAAATATGAATGTTAACGTTAACACTTCAAATGTAGCTAGATAAGTGTGAATAACAATTGCAAATGGAAATGATAGAGGAGTAAAAATTTATAAAAGCCTTCCATCAACATGGTGGTTTTCAATCATAAGCCAATCCACCTCCAAATGAACAAGTTCAAAAAACCTAAGGCCCCCATCAATTCCCAAATAGGTATCAAAATAAATATCAAAACCTAAGGGAAGAATTTTCGAACTTTAATTATAACATACTTGCATGCCTAATAGTTAAACAACAATTGGAACTTTGGACTGTAACAAAACATTGATTCAAATAACTTGAGATTATGATCCTAACCTTTATTTTGGCATGCTCCATAGGGTCCGAGGGAATGATGCTAGAACTTGTCGATATTGTAATAAGTTCATAAACCCCTTACCAAAGGACCGAAGACAACTCTTCATTGAGATGTTTTTGTAAAATCCTACAGCACTAACGCAGAAAGGTGGCATGGGGCCAGTTTCCCCCAAAAAAAATTCATCTTAGGATGTTTAATGACCCTCTTCCTATGCATCCTGACACCAAAAAATTAAACTTCCACGATACAAACAAGGGTAACCCAGTGGAAAAATGACTATGAAACTTCCAATTCTTCAAACCCATTAGTAGCACCACCATTTGATAGTCAGAAACAAACCAAGATCATGTCTCTCATTGAATTAGACACTAAAACTCAAAGTAATACAACTACAAGAACCCATGATTTTTTTTATTAAGGGAAAATAGTTTTGAAGGGACTATAACCTGTATACAAAAGGGCTCAAAAGCTAGATATCATAGGTGAGAGAAACAACCCAAAGAAGGGAAAGAAAACCAACCTAAGAGGGCTCATCAGCCAGATAAAACAACAAAATAGAAGAAAGGATCCAGACGTAAAATGATTCAAAAAGTAGCAAAAGAGATCAAAAAGCAAACAAAATATTACTCAACCATGATTACAAGAACCCATGATTACTCAATGCATCTTATTCCCCTTTACCCATCTAGGATGGATGACACTTGAAAACTTCTGAGTTGGTAGGTATATATGATATATTTATGGATTTAACCAAGACCTTTTCTCACATCCCCTTCTTGGATTTGTTGAATAACTCTCTTGCTCATTGAGCCACTTTGTTAGAAGTGTTGGGTGTTGGTCACTTGATTAATTTTACCCATTTGTCAAAGGAATAATTCAACCATATAGAATTTGACATCTATCCTCCTCAGTAGCCTGAAAGATATGTTGGATTCATCTTTGACATCATTATTATTCCCACCAATGTCAAGTTGGCACATAAAGGTGACCAAACGTTGTATTTACAAGTCTATATCTATAATAACTATGTTAAATTTGTAATTATTAGTGATGGGGTAAATTTTATTATTGTCCCCTTTTTCATTCCTCCAAAATTTAGGCTATGGGGAAACAAATTGTTCCTCAACTAAAAATATGGTGAGAGGTAATGACAGTCTCAAAGCAACGTCCATAGGGACAATATTACTCCTAGTTACTCTTGGGCCCAAGATGGTTCTAACCAAGTTTTATATTATAGATAGGGAAACCAACTATAATATGATCCTTGGTTGGCCTTACATCCATCGGATGAAGGCAATCCCTTCCATGTTGTTTTAGGAAGTCAAATATGACATTTGGGGGAAGCCTTTGTCTCTCAAGGTGACCCAAAAACCTTTCAATATTCACCTACCAAACTTAAAGAAGAAACCTAGGTCCCATACCAAGTTCTAACTACCCACCAATCAGGTGAAAAAACCTAAAGATACAATGTCAAAGTCTAAATTGATTCCCATGACAGGACTAGAACCTCCATTTTAACTGAGGGGGTTGTTGTAACTAAAGATGAAACTATTGTGTTTGAGATAATATCAACCAAAACCACAACTAATTTTTTTGAGATGTTGGAAAATTATTATCCTATTCTTCTTCCTTTCAAATCATTGGTAATAGAAAATTCTCTAGGACTCGTTGTTCTTCCATCCATATATATTTGCATGGTTAAGGTATCAGAAGTGGAGGAAGAAGATACTAGAAATGATCAAATATCAATCTTCCCTAAAAAATATTGGAAGCTCAACTATGATGGAGCAAAGTGTTGTTTTGGTGTTAGGGCAAGCATGATCCTCACTTCCCCAGAAGGGAAGGTTATGCTTTTTTCCTTTAAGCTCAATTTCGAATACACGAATAATGGTGTCGAGTATGAGGCTCTCCTTCTTAGTCTCATTATAGCCAAGAGAATGGGTGCTTTAAAAATGAGAGTTTTCACCAACCAAGTTTCAAAAGTTTACGAGACTAGAGTGGAGCACCTGTAACTCTATAAGACTATCATGATTAACCTAAGAAAAGGTTTTGAATTCATATCCATTGAATCTATCCTAAGAAAACATAACCTTTTATATGATTCCATGGCTACTTCCACTTCTCACTTTTGTTCAAGTGGAGATTTCGAAGATACTGAATTCACTGTTTCAATCTGAATTGACACCCTAGTTCAAAAAATGCCTATAATCTAATTCTATCATATGTTGAGACTAAGAATGAGCTTTTCACCTTAGATTATGTGAAGAATGATGAAGCCATACTAGGTTACCTTAATGCATATACTAACCTTCATACAATGCATCATAAGAGGGGTTTCATTCTCATACCTCACTCCTCCTATTTTGGAGATCATACGATGTACCCTTCCTCTTCAGAATTCCTTGAGATCTATAAAGTACAGGAGGAAGGAGAACTAAAAACTACATCCAACCCATCCCAAGATTGAAGAAGGAAATGCCTTCTTAATCAAATGAACCATCAATATAAATATCAGGATGGATAAACACCCTAAGATATTGTTTTAACTACATAAGAAGTGTAAATTCATATGAAGGTTCTCAAGGAAAATTCAAAATCCTTGTAGACACAAAATTTGTGTCTTACGACCCCTTGTGACCCGCATCTCATTTTGCAACCTAACCCCATCACCTAAACCTTACACAATTATTTATTAATTACCTTGTAATTGATAAATCCACGTCACCTTACTTGCCACCTCATTTTTCCACCTCATCATGACCTAGCCCTAACCCTAAACTAAACTAATTAAGACCTAAAACTCGGTTTACATCTACACTCATGACTAATGCCCCCTTACTTGCACCCAAAACCGACCTTCTAGTCTACTTGACCAAGCCCGTAACTAATCTCTTGGGAGAAAATCAAGGAAAGTGGGCTATTTTACTAAAAATAGCCACTTTTTCCTAACCAATACCGGTTCCTACTTGACCGCCGTCGGTTACGTAACTGCCATCGGTTCCCTGTAAATGACCTCCCCAAACCAAAAACAAAGGTCGAAGGATTTTTGGATCAGAGAGAGAGCATCAGGAGTGATCAAGAGAATCCGGATCTTTACTTGGCTGAGCAGAGACAAGTGAAGAGACAAGAAGAGTTTGCAGCAAAAGGAGATCAAGCCCAAGGCTGCAACTGGATACTCAGAGTGCCTGTGATACTCATCTGATCATTGGGAGGGAGACATCTTATCTTCTGGGTGTCAGGCCATACTACCTTGAGTTCTGCCTTTGTCATCATAGTTCTTGGACCTGCATCCTCGTCAATAACCAGTAAGTTACATCCTGTGCATGTCCTCATTTAATAATACTTCTTAGACTTTTGAATCACAGTCTGTTATAAATCTAATCCTAGATCCGCTACCTGGCAACATATTTTACCTAACTATCCTTCACTTAGTTCTCATCACCTCATTACCTAATATCGTTCATATACTAGCCTTACAAACAACACAGCTACCCTACAACAACAACCACACCTTTAACAACCCACAGATCCTAGCCCCTACCATAGCGGTTAGCAGTAACCGGCATCGGTTATCCTGACTACAACCAGAAATCAGCCTTTCCCCCCTACTTGTTTCAACAAGGTAACTTAATTGATATTTTACAATCTTCTGTGTTAATTCATATTAGCAGGGAAACTGACCACCATCGAAAGGAAGTTTTATATTTCCTGGACCCAAGGAAGTTTCCCTCATTTATTGTCTAATCAAAATCTTGTGGTCTTGTGTTCTTATTTGCAGGTAGTCCTTCCAAGACAAAAAGGGGTTCTTCGCAATCGACCTGATCTCTCTCTATGGTACGCACACACCATCTTGACATTCAACAGGTATTCCTCCTAGCCCTAACCCTTATCTGTTTCTAAAAGGAATGAAAGGATAGAAGCAACTCTATTCCCAAAAGTTGAAACATTCAGAGAGAGAGAGAGAGAGAGAGAGAGAGAGAGAGAGAGAGAGAGAGAGAGAGAGATGAGTGTGGGTGCCATGATTTAACATTTGAGTTTTACTTGAAGTAAAAGTATGGATGCCTCCAAATTTAACCACTAACTCATTTTACGAACCTTTTTGACTCTTGGAAAATTTTCCAAAAAATTCTCCGCCACCCCGAAACCCTGCTATTCTTCATGTGCAACCTTTGGTGATTGGCTCTCTGGCAGGCCTCTGCTTTTTAATTTTCCATTGCCTCCGACCACTTTTCCCAACAAGACACGTGGTGCAATTTTTCATTCAGCATGCGGATCCTAAAATCCAAATTTCTTTTCCTAATTTGATGCCCTTAAGATTTTGTTGGCCACCATGGACATAATGGCAATTGCATCTTTTGGTGCGGTCGCGAGTAGGCTTCCATTCAATTATTTTCCATCTTTTGGCAAAAAGGAAAATTTCCCTCCACCCCTCCACCTTCTGGAATGCTCTGAGGACACATGTTCAGTGGCTTTTGATTCATTAGTGGGCCTTCGGGCCAAGATATCCCATTTACACCAACTTTGAAAAAAAATTCAACTTCCTCTCGCCGCTCCGATCTCTGAAAACCTCGACGACACATGGCCTTCTCCTATTGGCGAGCGGGCCTTCGAGCCAAAAAACTTCTTTGTGCACCCCACCAATACTTGGTGAAAATTCTAAGTTACCTTTATTCCACAGGTTCCAATGAACCATGTGGCACACTTCCATATTGGTCCGCAGACCTCCCATGGGAAAATTTCTCCTCCAAAACTCTGCCAAGCCATAACTTGAAAAATACAAGGAGTTAGAGGCAAAATTTTACCTTTCTGGAAACCTAAGAAGATTCTCTATATAATGAAACTATTTCCAGAAACATTTTGAGTGCCTATTAGATTATGAAGCCCAACTTTACTGAAGCACCCAAGGAAGGAAGAAATGAAGCCTAGTTAGAAAAACTAAGCAAGGGGCTTATTTTGGATAACAATTTTGGTGACTCTAGGGGTTATCTACCTGTAACATGGATGAAGTTACCAGTTGATATGAAGCTCTAAATCATTGGGCATGGAGTCATCAAAAATACTGATTTTGCAATACCCCCAACTGATTAGAGAATTCCTAAGGAGGAAGATTGTGAGAGTAGAACTTCATGTTATCTAGAACATGGCCTGCAAAAATGCATGTTTCAAGTGAAACAAGCTTGTGCCAAAGCACTTAGGGAAATTAGCAAACTAAGCTACAATAAAACAATGTGCACAAGCACTTAGAAGGAATGAAAATATAAGCTAATCTATACAAGGTGGAGAGCTTCCTTTCTAGTAGCAATGCTTTAGATGGATTCCATTAACTGGAATCTACAGTTCTTCACTATCCAATGTAGACAATTGGAAGGCATTGTTGTTCTTACATCTTGTGACCATATAGGGGCTACTCTAAATGGCATCAAAATTTGAATGTCTTCCTGGCTTTGCTCGACCTATGTATCCCATTTTAACACTAGATCTCCAACTTGGAAGGTTCTAGCCTTGGCTTTCTTATCAAAACACTCTCTTGATCAAGGCTTGATCCTTCTCGATATGCATATGGGCTGACCTAACCTCTCAATTTCTTCGATCTCCATGAGTTCTACATATCTTATCTCCATTGCTCCAAACTTGGATGTACTCTAATTGTTTGATAAGTCTCTAATGCATTGGTAATTCAATTGATATTGGTAGTATTGTCTTCCTTACTAGAGACCAATTCTGTATGGTGAAATACTTTTTGACCTTTTAGGATTGATCATATCTAGCCCATAGGGTTGATTTTAGTTTTGTATGCCAAGTCCTTTTATTTTCATCCAAGAGTTCTCCTTGATAATCCTTAACAGTAGGTTCTTGCTGGTTAGACTCAGCATGTCCGTTTCCTTGGGGGAAATGATTTTGCTGAGGTTATTATGTCAATACCATTATTTATACAGCCCAATCAAATACCTTTGATGCCAATGAAATGCCAAAGTAATTTTCAAATATGATTTTAGAACGGTATACCAAATCTTGGTTGTTAATGCCTTCATAGAAGTCTAGAATACTAGATTCATTTGCGGTGAAGTAACTTTAGGATCCACTTGTGTCCTTGGCTTGAGTTTGGGTTAATGACTCCAATGAAGTCCAAACCCCATTGCATGAATGGTTGGTCAACTGAAATTGGGTGCAATGGAAGGGCAACCAATCTCTCCTTGCCTGTGAAGAATGCACAACTCTTGCAACTCTTGATCCATGCATAACAATCACTGAATACCTTGGGCCAATAATAGCCAGCCTTCATGATCTTGAGGGCTCTCACCCTTGGAGAAAAATGACCTCCATCTGTCCCACCATGGAAATCTTCCAATGTTCTATTGATTTGGTTCATCTCAATACATCTCAACAGCACTCCATTTACATCTTTCTTGAACAAAACACCATCAACAAGTGCATACAAAACAGCCTACAATCTGAAGTGTCTTCTCTTGGTTTGGTTCATCTCTGGAGGGCATAGGCCTGTGTGTATGAAGTGCATTATGTTTTTGGGTCTAGCAAGGAGTGATTACACTATCCTTCTCTTCTTGAATGCCTCTTTGTTCTTGGCTATCTTGTAGCACCAAAACAACATCTTTCTCATTGTTTGTTTCCATTGATTTTCTCAAGCCTAGCTATTCACATAATCCCTTTCCTCAGACCAGCTTGGTGACTTTGATCATGAGTAATACACCCTGCATGTTTTTCATTTAAATATTTTTTGAGGAGGAAGTCTCTCACTCCCACATGAGAAACCACCAGTTGAACCTTGTTGTTTGAAACTATATGCTTAAATTTCTTCAAGCTCCTAATCAGTGCAATAACTTGCTTCTCAATGAAAGAATATCTTACCTCATAGTCCTCCAGGCTTTGGCTAAAGAAAACAATTGGCTGCTCTACATTTTCTTTGTTATGTTGTACTAAAATTGTAGAAATTGTATCATCACCTCCAAATGCATAAAGGATAAAATCTTTAGAGAAATCTAGGTTAATGAGAGTTGGAGCTTGTGAGATGGCTTCTTTAATTACCTCAAAACTTTCCTTACCTGTAGCTATCCATTCGAAAGCCATGCTTCTCTTTAACATCATGGTTATTGGCTTGACAAGGGCTACAAAATCTGGGACAAACCTCTAAAAAAATTGATCCTACCCAAGAAACGTTGGATGGATTTCATATGACTTGGTAATGGCAGTGCTTTTATTGCTTCAACCATATCCGGATCAATTGCTAATCCTTCTTTGGAAACAATATGGCCAAGGAGATTTCCCTCATGAGCTAGGAAAATACATTTCTTGGGATTCAAGGACACCCCAAATCTTCTAAATCTTTGGAACACTTGTCTCAAATGAAAGAGATGATATGTTGTACTTTTAGAAAAAACAGTGATATTATCTAAGTATACCAGCACCATCTTGTTGATCAATCCCTTGAACACCATGTCCATTGCCCTTTTGAAGGTAGCTCAAGCGTTGGAAATCCTAAATGGCATTTTTATATATGTATAAGTTCCCCATTTGGTGGTGAATGCAGTCTTGAACTAATCATCCTCCTTTACCGATGATCTAATTATACCCTGAATAATCATTCTAACAATGAAAACCTCTCAAAGCTAACAACAACTTGCAAAATATGCTCCATAGAAGGAAGTGGGTAATGATCCTTGAGAGATGCTCTATTCAAATCTTTGAAGTCTACACACAATCTGATTTCTCCACTCATCTTTCTAACTGGAACCAAGTTTTCTACCCAACTAGAATGCTTGATGGGAAATATGATACTTGCCTCTATTAACTTATTCAATTCCTTCTTCATGAGAGGCTCCATGTGTGGATTGACTTCCCTTTGTTTTTGCCTGATGGGTTTAGCACTTAGATCCAATTTAATTGTTTGTTAAGCAAGCTTGGGATTGAAACCTCTCAAGTCTTTATAGCTCCAAGCAAATATGTTTGGGAAATCTTGGTAAAGTTGCATGAATTCATACCTTTCTTGCTCAGTCGCCACTTTACCAATTTGAAGTGACTTGCCTTCTCCAACCAAGATGGCCACTGAATCTTCTCCCTTGACTTGGATATTTGCTTTCTCCTTCCTCAATTGATCATTAGGATTAAAAATGGACTCCAAAGTGACAAGTCCTTTTGGAAATTTGTTTGTTCTCAGCTGTACTACCTGATCACCATACTATTGTTCTAATTTTTCCTGATTTTTGGTTGAGAACTTAGCTTCTTGCAAGAAATTGATGATTTATTGGTCACTTTCAAACACTTTCCAACTTACATTATTTTCTGGCACTGATGGCCTTACAATCACATGAATTCTTGGTTGTGCTTTGTCTTCCTTAATACTTTCAACAACATCAAAGGCTGCTCCAACTATTGCAAGCTTGTCAGCAGCTTGGTTCTCTTTCCTAGGGATGGAATTGATGCCAAAGCCTTCAAAATCTTCTATGAGGTCCCACACCCTATTCTTATAACACTTGAGTAGATCATTTTTGGTAGCATGTTGCCCTTTAACTTGATTAACAATCAGCTCATTATCACCAAAGACTTGTAAGTTTTTGATACCTCTCCTGATTAACCAATGCAATCCTTGTATCAAAGATTTATATTCAGTAGTGTTGTTAGAACATGAAAATTGAAATATAAAAGCTAAATAGTATTTGATGCCTTGGGGTGAAACAAGCATAGCTCCCCCACCTACACCTTGTCTACTTCTTGATCCATTAAAAAATAACTGCCATGCCTCATTATCATCTCTATGGTCTAGCTTGGTGATGTTAAGAATAGGTTGGTTTTCTTCATGTATGTAATAAACTCCTAGCTCAGATTCTTCTATTTCTTACTAGGGATAAAAATCATGTACCTTGCTTACCCATTCATCAAGAGTCAAATCTAGGATGTTTCCAACTTTGGTGTCAGCTTCATCTATGCTTGGATAATCCTCTTGATCAAATGTTGAATAGTTGGTATTGATTTGGCTTGGAGTATGAGGTTCAATATGAAAGTTTCTAATAGGTTCATATCTAATTGTGGCCTTAGTTCCATATCTGGTTCTAAACAACATGTGTGACCAATCAGCAGATAAGTAGCCTCCAATTTTATCTGTGAAATCCCTTGACAAACATAAGGCAAAGAGTGGTGGAAAATCTATCACTGACACATCTTGCAAAACAGTAACATTCGGGCATGCATGCAAAGTAAGATTCAAATCTTTAATTACTCCCACTGTTGTTACTATTATCCCATCTAGTTATACCACCCCTTTGGATATGACTTCATATTAGAGATCCAGTTGATCATCTATTTTCTTGGGCATCACAGAACTACTTGCCCCAGAATAAATCATACAACTGTGTACTAACTTATCTCCAATGATCAATGAAACATAGAATGGAGGGGGGCTTCAAAATTTTGCCTTGTTATCCCCCATGTTTCTCCTCAGGCTGAGCAGTATTTGTGAGTACCCTCTCTTGCACATGAGCTTTTTGATTCGAAATTGACCAATCCTTCATGGCAGCTTGTAGGAGGTCCCTTTGGCCTAGGATGGATAGTGATTCCCACATAGATATATTCACATTTTTCTTCTTCATTTGATCAATGATGTTGAATGGGGATGAAACATCTATTTTTTGTCCCTTGGCCTACACATTCTTTTCTTACACATGGGCAACAACAACTAACATTTGAGTTGGTCTAGAAGGTGGCTTGGGCTGTCCTTGCATGTTTGGAACTGCATTCTACTTGCCAGCACTTTTTGGAGTGGTGGAAGGTTGTGGATCACCTAGAGTTAATGACTTCCCTTCACCAATATTCCTCTTTTTTGACCTTGTGTTAGCTGCTACATTCTGAGACATTGTTTGATTCATTCCACAAAAATCCTTAGCATGCCAATTCACTAGTGTAGTCTCATTTGGAGTTGTATTTTGTTGAGATGTTCCTTGTTGTTGGTTTGTTTCTTGGCTCACCTCACCCTCTACGCCAATTTTTGTCACCATCAAAGCTTGGTTCAAGGCACCATTGAAGCACATGGACTAGTTGTGGGGTTCATTGCATAGGAAACACCACTCATACTCTTGAGCTATATTGTTTTGCACTGGCACTAAGGCTTTAGACGCAGATGCAACATTGGGGTTATAGGACTGAAATGGTCTATTAGTAGGAGGCCTTACTTGATTTTGATTTGTAACTGGATTGGGTGGCCTATTAGGCTGATATGGTTGCCTATTAGGTTGAGCTTGAGGCTGATAAGAAGGTATAAAACTTTGGGCATGCTGCCTCTTAAGTGTAACCAGCTCATTGCCTAAATTTTGTAATTGTTTCATGACTTCTTGAACTTCATTTGAGGTACTAGAGGATGAAGTAGAAGTCTCATTTGAAACCTGATTTCTAGGAGTGGGGATAGGAGCTATAGTAGGTGCTTGACTAGTACTTGGATTTTCTAAATTTGGATACAAGGGCATGGGAGGCCTAGGAGCCAACTTACTAGCTTGAATCAAACAATTCTCAGCTCTAATGGAAATGTTATAAGCTGCAAGTATAGTTGTACCTCCTATGGATTGAATTAACATGGAAATATCAGAATTTAAAGCTTTGAGATAGTATAGAAAATCACCTTCAGCTGTTGGCCTTACTGCCACTAGAATTCTATCCCAAGTTCTTTGAAATCTGAAGTTGAAGTCAGTTAGCTACTCATTGGGAGCTCTCTTGATAGTTGTCAATTGTTCCAATAGAGATAAGTTATCTCCCTTTTCTCCAAACTACTCATGGAGATCTATGCATAACTAATTCCAATTTTGGATAGAACCAGCCCCAAGGATTCTAAACCATTGCAATGCTTTCCCTTTGAATGAAGATGCCAATAATTTGACAGTAATTTACATCTCAATAATCTCATGGATTGCACAAACATTAGCAATGTCTTTGACATGATCACCAGGAGTGGTCTGATTTTCTCCAGTAAAGTATGGAATGTTCTTGAATGCTGCAGCTAGAACTAGAATTTGTGCATTGAGGGCAAGTGGGATGTTGCCAGTGAAATTGACATAAGGGTTGGGTTGTGCCATTCTAATTGGCCTGAGAACCCTTGTTGATTGAGTGAAAGGTCTAGAAGGTGGAGGATTTGATAGAGTTCTGTTTGGTGGAGATGGATACCTTTGAATCCTCCTTCCTCTATGCCTTCTTCCAGGAGATAGTTGTAGATATTTAGACAACCCTTCTTCTCTGGCTCTTGACCTTGTGTTGATTGTTCTCATGAATATTCAAACTATGACTGCTGAAACCAGTTGATGTTTTCTCTTTGGAGTCGCCAGATGTGCATATCAGGGCTCTTTTGAGGAAGAAACTTGCAACAAATGCACATCAACTTTGTTGCAATGAAGATGAAGACCTATAAGGTCCCATCAGGCGTGCCAAAACTGTTGGTGCAAATCAGCAACACCCCTAGATGTTTATCAGATTTCTAGATTGATAATGGACATCCAGTGTGACTGGACAACATTGAATCTTTTCCCCAAGTGTGGGACTTGTAAAAATGGGAAAAGAATCTCTAGATTAGAGGATGGTTCCTCAACTCCTCTAATCAGATGTATTGCTTGAAAATTGCAGAGGTTTAAACTCAAAATCCTACTCTAAATTCTAAGGGGACAGAGATGAAAGATGAAAAAGAAATAAAACTAAGACTAACAAGGTGATACACCAAAGGAGTGGTGAAAATTTACTTCTGCAAATTGACACAGATTAAGGGAATGCAACAAAACATCATGCACAAACTGATAAAATGTAATGAAATATTAGAAATGAAGTAAACAACACAAGAAGAGGACTTAAACTCATTCACAGAGCTTGCATTGTCATTTCCAATATCAAAAATACATGCACTACAATGGCAGAGGCAGAAAACATGTTGCAATTCTGATAAAGGTCTGATATTCCACAAAATCACTTTCTAGGGTGAAAGAGGGAGTCTGCAAAACACAAAAATTTCCAACCTTTTACAAAATGAGCCAGATCTGGCTTTTAACAATGAAAATTTGAGCCCAGGAAGAAGAAACATGGGAAAACATGAAAGGATGGTTCAACCACCAACCAAATTGCATTAAAATAGCATGGGTATCCTTGAAGGTTCATTCCCCAATGTTTTTAACCATGTTGGGAGAGAATGCGAGCCATACTTCATCAAAATGGTGGTTGAGATGTCAGTTTTGTTTCTTTTCCCCATGTCAGAGGTGTTTTCCATTATCTCTCTCCAAATTTCACCAAAACAAAAAATTTATCCCTCCATCGTGTAGATAATTTCACCATCTTTCCAACGCCACTAAGAATTCAAAAATTCGAGCTCTAGATCAAAATTTATGCCCCTCTGAAGATTTAGGGCAAAACAGGATGAAAATCGGGTCGGCAAGCCGAAAGTTCAAAATTTTCCCTCCTTTTTTGACTTTGGGAAAATTTCCCAAAAAATTTATGCCACCTGAAGTTATGATGCCATGTTGCATGTCTTGATTGGATGCTAGCCTTCCCCTTACCATTTTACGCCTTTTTGGTTTTTTGGAAAATTTTCCAAAAAACTTTTGTTGGCCCGACGCTCTGAGGACAGGTGGCATGTTCTTATTGGCCCTTGGGGCGCGCTTCCAAATTTTCCTTTGACTCTGACCATTTCCCTAAATGGGACACATGGCACCCCTTCATTGGTATGGGCCTGAACAAGTTCTTTTCCCTCTACAGACCCAGCTTAAGGTTTTCGCTAGCCACATGGACACGTGGCACGCTCTGATTGGCACGGGCCATCAGGAACGGAGTTTCATTGCGTTATTTTCCACACTTTGGTGAAAGGGAAAATTTCCCTCCATGCCTGCACCTCCCACCACTCTAAGGACATGTGGTCGGTTTTGGTTGTCTCACGGGCCTTCGCTCCAAAATTTCTCATTGCGCCAACTTTGGAATTTTTTCAAATTTCTCCCCGCCGAGCCGAACTCCGACAAGCCTCTGGACACGTGGCCTCCTCCTATTTTCTAGTGAGCCTTCAGGCCAAAAAATTCCTTTGACTACCCTGACTGATCCTTAGAAAAAATTTAAAATCTCCCCCGCTCCCTACCATTCCAATGCCACATGGCAACTTCCTATTGGTCACAGACCTCCCTGGGGAAATTTCCCTCCCAAACTCCGCCAAGCCATAACTTTCAAAATACAAGGAGTTAGAAGGAAAAATTTACCTTTCTGGAAAGCTGAGAATATTCTCTATCTGATAAAACCATTGCTAGAAAATTTTGAGTGCCTATAAAGTGAAAAAATTTGACTGAGGCACTAGGAAGGAAGAATGAAGGGGAGTTAGACAAAATAAGCAAGGGGCTTACTTTGGATAACAAGGACATTTTAGTGGTATTAGAGAAATCACCTTGCCAATTGTGGGGTTATATTTGTTGCATTGTATTCTCATTCAAGGCAATGATAGAGATTTTTGATACTATAAGAGAGAAGAAAATGTACAAAATAAACATAAGAATGGTTTTTATAACCAAATTTGGAGTCAAAGATAGAGAAAGAGTATGTACAAATAGCTGATAGTTATCTCGATGATGTGCAGATGGATAGGATTTTCCAAGGAAAAGAGTAGTTGACTGATATGATGGCTCAACTAGCCCGTACCATGAAAACTATGCATGCACTCAAGAACTCTAATGGGGAAGGGATTACTTCAAGAGCCAACAATGCACAGTGAACAATTATTGGATCTACAATTAGGCCTTTCTAGTCTAATTTCATTTGTAGGGAGGAATTGATTCCATAGATGAAATTTTAACATTCATTGATGGATGGTATGGTTGCCACTTATACAGAATACAAGTATTTTCCATCATAAATTAAGGAAGAAATGTCTCTGAAAATTCATACAGATAAAGATAAATAAAGAGGTACCAAGAGTTGATATGAGGCCAAGGTCTAACTAGAGAGATATTCGACAAGCTTTAGGTAAATTGGCATCATCTACATATGATGGATCTAGCAAGAGTACAACTTGTGATTAGATATAGAAGTTGGACACATACCTTTCTCTTTGGCCTATGATGGAAGATGAGGCCATCAATTATGTAACCCTAAACCTTAAGGGAACTGTACATAAGTGGTGGTACTATGGGTTGGTCACATAAGGGAAAAATCTCATCAACTCTTATGAAGATTTCAACGAGAGGTTGATTGGTAGGTTTGACCGGACTTATCTGAAGATTCATTTCAAAGTGTTAACAAAACTAAAGTAATATAATAAAATGGAGGATTATGTGGTTGAATTTCAAAAATTATTAGTAATGGTTTTGTATGTAACTGAGAGGAAATTAGTGGTTCTATTTTTTGAAGGGTTGGCTGATCCACTCAGGGGTTTAGTCAAATCTTTCAACCATGTCTTTCTTCAAAAATATATTAAGGCATTATATCTTGAGACAAAAATTCTAAAAGGAAAATTTTCACCTATAAGAAAACAAAAAACCACATCCTTTATGCGGCCAAGGAAAAAATCAACACCATATGGACAACAAAGGAAGTCATATCAGCAAGGGGCTTTCCAACAAAAAGAGTAGCCAAAAGCAAGCAAACAAATGGAAACTAGGAATGAGTTAAGGAGGAAGAATTTAAGTTTCACATGCAAGGATCCATGGATTTCAGGACACCGTTGTATTTGAAAAGGATAAGTCCAATACATAGAAGTAATTTCTGATGGAGAATCAGAATCAAAAGAAGTTGAATCGGAAGGGGAAGCACAAGAGCATAGAGGCTGAAGCTATGGATGGTAACCTTGCAATTTTATCAATTGCTTCAAGATATCACCCTTTTAGAGTGAGAGGAGTATTGCAATAAATAGGGTAGTTGTATTAATTGATAGTGGGGAAACTCACAACTTCATTGATGAAGGATTGGTGTATCTAGGATGGGATTGAAATTAGAATATTTCAAAGGCTTTATTGTGACAGTGGCGGATGGCTTCACCATCTCATGTACCAAGAAAATTCAGTAGTTGAACACCTTGGGAAGGCATAAAATTGATGATGATTTATATGTATTTGGTATTGGTGAGATTGGAATAGTCCTTAAGGTACAGTGGCTACATTCTCTAGCAGAATTCACCCAAAATTACCAAACCATGGAGCTGAAGTTTAAATCAACTAGTAAGGAAGTAGTGTTGTGTGGAATGCCCAAAGTATCCGCTACGGTGGCCTTAGATAAGAGAATGGAAATGAATTTTAATAATAGGTAGGTCACTTGGGTAGCATAATGTTTTGCAAGTTCTACAATAAAATTTTCATAACAATGGTCATATCATAAGGATATTCAGATCTTAATTGATAAACATGCTAAGGTTTTCAATGTTATACCTCATAAATTGCCCCTGGATAAAGGTTTTTAGCATATTATTGAGTCAGAAACCGACACTAAAGTCCTAATAGCTACTCCCTACTACCATCCTAAAGCATATAAGGAGGAAATTGAGAAGGCCATTAAAGAACTATTAGAGACGGGACATATCAATGGTTTAATCAAATCTTTCAACCCTGTCTTTCTTCAAAAAGATATCAAGAAGGCATTACATCTTGAGACAAAAATTCCAAAAGGAAAATTTTCACCTATAGGAAAACAAAAAACCACATCCTTTATGCGGCTAAGGAAAAAATCAACACCATATGGACAACAAAGGAAGTCATATCAGTAAGGGGCTTTCCAACAAAAAGAGCAGCCAAAAGTGAGCAAACAAATGGAAACTAGGAATGAGTTAAGGAGGAAGAATTTAAGTTTCACATGCAAGGATCCATGGATTTCAGGACACCGTTGTATTTGAAAAGGATAATTCCAATACATAGAATTGATTTCTGATGGAGAATCAAAATCAAAAGAAGTTGAATCGGAAGGGGAAGCATAAGAGCATAGAGGTTGAAGCTATGGATGGTAACCTTGCAACATTATCAAGTTCTTCAAGATATCACCCTTTTAGAGTGAGAGGAGTATTGCAAGAAATAGGGTAGTTGTGTTAATTGATAGTGGGGAAACTCACAACTTCATTGATGAAGGATTGGTATCTAGGATGGGATTGAAATTAGAATGTTTCAAAGGCTTTAATGTGACAGTGGCAGATGGCTTCACCATCTCATGTACCAAGAAAATTCAATAGTTGAACACATTGGGAAGGCATAAAATTGATGATAACTTATATGTATTTGGTATTGGTGAGACTGGAATAGTCATTAAGGTACAATGGCTACATTCTCTAGCAGAATTCACCCAAAATTACCAAACCATGGAGCTGAAGTTTAAATCAACTAGTAAGGAAGTAGTGTTGTGTGGAATGCCCAATGTATCCCCTATGGTGGTCTTAGATAAGAGAATGGAAATGAATTTTAATAATAGGTAGGTCACTTGGGTAGCATAATGTTTTGTGAGTTCTACAATAAAATTTTCATAACAACGGCCGTATCATAAGGATATTCAGATCTTAGTTGATAAACATGCTAAGGTTTTCAATGTTATACCTCATAAATTACCCCTGGATAAAGGTTTTTAGCATATTATTGAGTCAGAAACTGACACTAAATTCGTAATAGCTACTCCCTACTGCCATCCTAAATCATATAAGGAGGAAATTGAGAAGGCCATTAAAAATCTATTAGAGATAGGACATATCAAGGGTTTAATCAAATCTTTCAACCCTGTCTTTCTTCGAAAAGATATTAAGAAGGTATTACATCTTGAGACAAAAATTCCAAAAGGAAAATTTTCACCTATAGGAAAACAAAGAACCACATCCTTTATGCAGCCAAGGAAAAAATCAACACCATATGGACAACAAAGGAAGTCATATTAGCAAGGGGCTTTCCAACAAAAAGAGCAGCCAAAAGCGAGCAAACAAATGGAAACTAGGAATGAGTTAAGGAGGAAGAATTTAAGTTTCACATGCAAGGATCCATGGACTTCAAGACACCGTTGTATATGAAAAGGATAAGTCCATTACATAGAAGTGATTTTTGATGGAGAATCAAAATCAAAAGAATTTGAATCGGAAGGGGAAGCACAAGAGCATAGAGGTTGAAGCTATGGATGGTAACCTTGAAACATTATCAAGTGCTTCTAGATATCACCCTTTTAGAGTGAGAGGAGTATTACAAGAAATAGGGTAGTTGTGTTAATTGATAGTGGGGAAACTCACAACTTCATTGATGAAGGATTGGTATCTAGGATGGGATTGAAATTAGAATATTTTAAAGGCTTTAATGTGACAATGGCGAATGGCTTCACCATCTCATGTACCAAGAAATTCAATAGTTAAACACCTTGGGAAGGCATAAAATTGATGATAATTTATATGTATTTGGTATTGGTGAGACTGGAATAGTCCTTAAGGTACAATGGCTACATTCTCTAGCAGAATTCACCCAAAATTACCAAACCATGGAGCTGAAGTTTAAATATACTGGTAAGGAAGTAGTGTTGTGTGGAATGCCCAATGTATCCCCTACGGTGGTCTTAGATAAGAGAATGGAAATGACTTTCAATAATAGGTAGGTCACTTGGGTAGCATAATTTTTTGTGAGTTCTACAATAAAAATTTCATAACAATGGTCGTATCATAAGGATATTCATCTTATAGTTAATAAACATGCTAAGTTTTTCAGTGTTATACCTCATAAATTACCCCTAGATAAAGGTTTTTAGCATATTATTGAGTTGGAAACTGACAATAAAGTTGTAATAACTACTCCCTACCGCCATCCTAAACCATACAAGGAGGAAATTGATAAGGCCATTAAAGAACTATTGGAGATGGGACATATCAGGCCTAGTTCTATTCCTTTCACTTCTTCAAGGTTTCTAGTGAAGAAGAAGGATGGAACTATGAGGATTTGCATTTTCTACCACCTTTTAAAACAAGAAGAAAATAAAAAATAGGTATTTATACCTAGAATTGATGAGCTACATAGAGCTATATACTACTCAAAGATTGACTCTAGGGCCAGATATCACCAAATTCAAGTAAGAGATGAAGATGTTCAAAAGACAACTTTTAGATGTCACTTTGGACATTTCAAGTTTTTTGTTATGCCATTTGGGTTAACTAATGCATGAACAACTTTCCAATCATGTATGAATCATTTTTAGCAAATACTTGAAGAAATTTATCTTGGTATTTTTTGATGACATCTTGGTATATAGGAGAATGAGGGAAGAACGTATTCAACACTTGGATATAGTGCTAGGAATTTTGGAACAACATACACTTTTTGCAAAAAAATCTAAGTGTGAATTTTGTATGTCTAAAATTTAATATTTGGGCCACGTGATAAACAACCAATGGTTCAGGTTGATCATAAAAATATCTTGTGCATCTTGGATTGGCCACCTCCTACAACTATGACACATTTGAGGGGATTTTTTAGTTTTTACAACTATTATAGAAGGTTTGTCAAGGAGTTTTCTCAACTTGATATCCCATTAATAGGTTTGAACAAAAAAGGGAACTTTCAGCTAGTCTAAATAGCCCAAACATTATTTGATAAACTCAAAGAGGTGATGATTTCGTGTCTCGTACTTGTTGTCCTAGATTTCTCCACTCCTTTTGTGCTGGAATGTGACACTTTCAGTGAGGTTGTAGGAGATGTTTTATGCAAAAGGGGAATCCCATTTCCTTTGAGAGCTGAAATGTCAAAGGTTTGGAGCATGGGTTATCTATATATGTCAAATAAATGTTGGCCATCATGCACGCACTGACCATATTTAGGCAATATTTTATTTGTGTCAGGTTTGTTATCAAGACAAATCACAATAGTTTTAAGTTCTTTCATGGCCAAATCAATTTGAATGATATTCAAAACAATTGGGTGAGTAAATTTTAATCTTATTACTTTGACATTAAATATGTTAAAGGGAAAAACAATTTTTTTATTGATGCATTGTCTGGGAAGGCAATTCTTTGTTACATGTTTTTAATTACAACTGATTGGAAGGTTGTTATAACAACTAAATATGTAAAGAATGAATTTGTTATTTATTTTCTTGAATGGAAAATTCAAAATCACAATTAAAAAGTATTGTATGATCTCATTCTATACAAGAATAAGATTTATTTAGTCTAGGAGTCAAGGATGAAGAATAAGATTTTAAAGAATATACATGATATAGCCTTGGCTAGGCATGTAGAGTATTTCAAGTCATACAAACAAGTAAGGGAAAGGTTCTTTTAGAAGGTATTCAAGGGATAAGTCTATAAATACATTCAGGAGTGCCTAATTTTCTAATAGAATAAAGTTGAGCAATATTTTCCAGCAATATTTTTGCATCCCTTACCCATCCCAACTCAGAAATGGGAAAACATCTCTATGGATTTCATCACTCGACTCCCCATAGTTCAAAGTAAGAGTTACATGTTTGTGGTGGTTAATAGACTCAACAAATATTCTCACTATTTTTCACTTCCAACCAAGTACAATTCACCTTTAGTAGTTGATCTCTTTTTCATGGAAGTTTTTAAACTTCACAGGCTTCCTAAGAACATCATAAGTGACAGGGATAACAGGTTCATGAGCTTATTTTGGTAGGATCTATTTTGGTTGACTGACACATAAGTGACTCTTAGTACTAGATATCATCCAAAAACCAATGGGAAAACATATATAGTGAATAAATGGATTGAGGGCTACCTAAGGAATTATGTAGCAGGACAACAATTAGTTTGGATCAAATGGCTACACATGGGTGAACATTTCTACAATACATCATATAACATGTCCATTGGTATGAATCCTTTTAGATATTTGTATGGATATGATGAACTTTATTTTTCTAACTTGTTCACGATAGATAGTATAGTTCCTAAAGCCCAATATTTGGTACAACAAATTCATGATATCTTGGAGGTGCTCAAAGAGAACCTCAAACATGCCCAAAATTAGCAGAAGTTGTGTGCAGACAAACACCATAGAGAGGAATTTTGAAGTGAGAGATATTGTATTTTTGAGGTTACAACCATGTAAATATTCTTCCCTTAAACCTTGTTTTTATGGCCCCTACAAATTTTAGAGGAGAGTTGAAGATGTTTCATATGAGTTAGAGTTGCCTGAGCATAACTGGATCTGCAAATTTTTTCCATGTTTCGTGCCTTAAAAAGGAACTAGGAAAACATAGCATTCATTTAACTAATTACCACCTTTAGATGATGAGGGAAAGTTGATTCCAATTCCAAAGGCTATCATTGATGTAAGGTAAAAGAAACTAAGGAACAAGAGCATAAAAGAATATTTGGTACATTAGAAGGATCTACCTATTGAGGATGTTACATGGGAAGGTGTTGCAATTTTGGTACACCCTAGCTTGCAATTACTTGAGGAAAAAAACTTTTAAGAGGGCAGTACTATAATGTCCCCTTTTTGAAATTAATGCAGAAAGAAGACCTTTGGCCTATTCCATGAATTCTTATAGGCTAAACGGGTGGAGAAAAAGGAAATAAGATAATAATATGACTAAGTGAGCCAAAAAATGATATTATAAAGGAAACATGAGTTATTATTATTAAAATAAAGGGGACTCTCTATTTTAAGTGACTTACTGCTAAAATAGATAATAAGAAAGTCACTTTAAAAATTAAAAGTGCAAATATCCCACATGGAGCGCTCCACTTGGAAAATGGAGACGAAGGATTATAAAAGGAATTAAGGGGAGGTTTCATTGATATTTTTTCTACACACATCTCTCTAAATTGTGATTTTGAGTATTTTTCGTACTAAACCACTATTAAGGATGAAAACCCTCTTCAATGATTACATTTGGGGATGAAAACCCTCAACATCTACTAGGTGACTTCATTCAAAGGCCACATTTGAGCACATATTTAGATCATCAAAGCTAAGGTACCATTCTCCAAGGTTGGATTAGGGTTTTAAGGGAAAATTTAGTAGATTTGAGGGATTTTTACAGTTCTAAAGTACTGCTACAATACCATTTCTATAGTACACTAAAATACCACTACTACAATATGCTACAGTACCCTGTCATTTGTGAGTTTTCAATATTAATACCAACTTTGATAAATTATGGTTTTGTAATTTAGTCATGAAGAATGTACGAATGTTAATTAGTAGTTAATGCAGAAATATCAACATTGGTTTTATACTTTCCAATTGTTTGTGAAAATGTAAATGTGTGGTTTAATGTTTACTAAATGTTTTCAAATATGTTAATGAATTCTTGTGATAGTTACGGTTATTCCTAAGTACTGAAATAAAAAACAATGTGTTGATTTTATGTCTGCCAACTGTTTGGGCAATTTCCAATGACTAGAAAATAAAAAAATTGCATGGGTTATTGACTTATATTGAAAGGGGACATTTAAACCTCTTTTTGGGGGCCTTTGGGAAAATATACCATGGTACATCTTCTTGGTTTTCTGTAATGCACACTCAATTCCTCTCCTACTTTGGATTCTCCTTTGTCAAAAATTGGGGACTGATCACCTTGATCCTTTTGCAGCTCAATGCAAATATTAATTGCAAAGCATAACAAGAAAGAGAGATCCTCCCTCAACAAAGTGAATGAGTGTATTCCTTCCATGATTTTTCTCTCTTTACTTTACAAAATTCATTTTTTAAAATTATGTATGCTTTTTCACAAATGAGATTACAATTCAATTTCGTCTATGGAAACTAACTATACTCTATGTTACAAGTATCACCACGGAACATGCCAACACCGATGCAAGAACAACATATTAGAAAAGAAAAAGTGTGTGCACACACTCATGTATGTTTTTCCTTCAAGTACACAACTTTCAATTCCACACTTAAAGGGGGGAAATGTAGACAATCAGATTTGGTAACTTATTCTTTTACAACGACAAGTTTGGCTTTGTTCCTATACTATGACTTATACATACATTCTAATCCATTCATGAAAACTCGGTTATCTAAAGCAGTATTTTTTCCATAGGGATCTTTCCCAAAATTTGACTCAGTCATCACTAAATCCCTGTATGGGACCCTACAATACAAGACTAAGCCATACCATTTTTTGGGTCGACTTGTATAGTCATGTACCCTCTCTTCTAATGAATCCTTTCTTAATTTTATTACCTTCTATGCATCATTTCATCTCCTCTAAGCTGGCCTTAATGCAATGCCTAACTTGTGGAGCCTATATAAGCAAGTCACATGCACTTGAAAACTCACTTGGCATTCTCAAGCACTCCCATTATAAAAATCAACAATAAAGCACTCAAGGCTCTCCTAAATCTTCCAAAATTAAATGCATACCCTTTAGAGTAGCCACAACACATGTCTAAAGCACTCAAACTAGGTTAAAGAGTCTAGTTTCCTCCATCACCAAGAATTCAAAGGTCTTAGAGCTATATCTTGATAAGAGAAAGTCACTCCAAGCTTTGTCAAAGGTATTAATGGATAAAGGGAATGGTTTAGCATCTGAAGCACATAACATTATATCACTACCATATTGGTAAATCTCTATTTTATATATAGCTATGCCCATTAATCGTTGTGTTAAGAGACAGAAAGGAACGATAAGGGATTGGATTAGATTACCTACACTACTTGCACCCACACTAGGAGAAAGAAATACATAAGGCTTTCTCCTTCTCGAGGGGATGTGATTGGTTTAGTAGGAATTAGCTATCAGGGTTAGTACAACCTCACCCATACATGAATTTCACCTTGTATCTAATCATTTTATGAAGTTTTTTGTAGGTATCTAGGGTTTTCTGTTTGTCGTTGTTCATTACACATGATACCAAATTTGTGAAACATCTAGCGACAAAAAATGAGCTCAATTCCAAAAAAAAATAGGTACCCAAAGTTACAAATCCATGTTATTCACAGGTTTCAAACCGTATAAAGCAAGATCAGACCATACTATACCCTAACATGAGTTATATGATTCATACAAGAGTAGTTTCTAGCTACAGTCTTAAGAATGAAGCATCTCTAGGTTCAAATCACCCCTTTCAACAAATTTACACACCTATATCACTTTTATACCCCTATAAACAACTAAATGCTCATCCCTTATTGCATTTCATGTTATTATTTCATAGTTTTATCATTGTTTACTATATGTTGTAGCTCATAATTGCACCCTTGGGATTTGATCATCGTAGATCAAAGAATTCTAGACAACATTGGATTGTTTCCAAGTGTGGGACCTTGTAAGATGAAACAATCCTTCAAAGAAGGATGGGTCCTCACCTATTCTAATGCTAACCTACTCCTATACTAAACCCACTCTAACGTATCCAAGTAACCAAGGAGAGAGGGAGAGGAAAACATAACGAAATCCTAAGCTAAGAGTGGTGATAACACCAAGAAAGGGTTTGATCAATCTCCTTTGAAGTTTCATACAAGGAAGGAGACCAGTTGCAAGGTATAGGGAGCATATTCTTGCCACATTTTAGCCATGTAGCTAAATCAACTCATAACCATGTTTGTTTTGACACAATTGACAAAAAAATCTGTAAAACACCATACATACACAACAAAATTGAAGAGTAGATTTAGGGCACAAATTACATCATATTACTAGTATTTAAATGCACAAACTACTACGATAAATATTAGAGGCAAAAATGATTCACAAAAATCATTCCTAGGTCTAAGGCTCCTCAATTCTGTTACAATTTTGACATTATAGCATTGCCAAGCCAAAGAGGGATAATTACAATGAAAAATATAGCAATATTTATAGAATGGAGGAGAGGAGAGGGGATTGAAAGATGTCATAGGATTAATGACCTTCTAAACTGTGTAACTCTACTTTGAAACTTCCTCTAATAGGTTGATTCATTCCTCATGATTTCTCATGCCTCTGGTGTTGCCTTGACATGCAAGAAAACTCAAAATAATGTGATTCTAGGCGAGAAAATTCTTGAAATCAAAGGAAACCCATAAAATATAGAGGTAGATGCAATTAAAACATTTTAAAATGCCCAAAACAACTTACACAGGTTTTTATTTCTCATCATTTCAGTTTAGCTTCGAGGAATATGCCATTTGGAAGAAATCTGGAGGGTCCCAAGGCGAGAGAAGATCAAAATGCATTATTAAAATGCTCCGAACATTTTTCCTGTTTAATAGTGACATACGGCCCCCAGTTTTTTTCCTTGTTTTTCACCCTCTTAACCTCATCAATCTCTACTTCTAGTAATACCATCATGAAGAGCTCCTCAAAACCTTTCCAATGGTACCAATGTTATATGATTTGGAGTTGGAGGAAGAAAGTTATTACTCTCTAAAGATTTAGGGCTCGAGTGAAATGAGTAGTGCTTTTGTGAAATGTGGTAGTCCTTTATTGGGTGTGGGGGTTCCCATGTATCTTATTACTTGTTTATTTCCTTCGTCATGCATTTTATTTCCTTCATCCACTTGTGCAGCCCACGTGTTTATCTTTTTGGCTACATGTGCAGCTTCCCTATCTTCCTACTCCCTTCCGGACCCAAAATTTATTAAATTTTGGCTCATTCTATGGACTTTACATATGCAGGATCCCATCTTCTCAAAAATTTATGGAAAGGCAATGCCTGACACTATGAACTATCATTTATTTACACTATTTTTTCCTCCCTAACTCGTCCCTACCTAGCCCGTGTGTGTTGCCTTGGCCGCTGACTTTCCTCACACTGACCTGAAATTTTATGTTACATGGTTTATTTCATGACCTCACATTTCTTAGATCCCATTTGCATTAGGGAGGCCCAAAATCTCACCATGTGTCCAATATTTTATGTCTGATATGTGCCATGTAGCTCACTTCAAACCCCATTACGCATCCTCACCTTGACCGCTTGACCCTCACCCTGAACCCCATGGTTTATACATTACACCTTATTTTGTGGCCTCACATCCATGAGAGTGATTTGGCATTGAAGAGCCGTGGAATAGGTGATACTTGGTCGATCCTTATTCGTTGAATGCAACACTACCCCTACTTCACACCCGACGATTTAAATATTCACGTTTATTCTGCAACCTCACGTCCATTGGAGCTCGAAAGCTATGAGAGGTGCCAAAATTGTGCCATGTAGACCCTCCTTTTGGCACCATTTTTTATTTGAAATGCTCCCCGCTACACTTTATATCTAACCCGCTAAAGTCCAAGTTTTAAACCCCACGAGTTTAATTAAAATGTTGAGCATGTATTTTGATAGGCATTTGAACGTTTTTTCTCCTTTTTTAATGCTAAGTCCAATGTTAAAGCTTGTAAGTTATCAAAATAGCCCCGGAGGCTAGTTTAGATAACATTTTTAATGACCTCTAAGGGATATTTTCCTGCTAGATAATTGACCAGTAGCTTTGAGCATCCATTGGGCATAGAGTTGAGCTTAAAAAACCTTGAAAATTGATGTCAAATTTAATAACTCGACCTTGAGCCATATGTAGCACAAAGTGAAATTAGAATTGATCTTCTCTAGTTAAAGTTAATCTATGGAGCTCTAAACCATTTGATCCCACCATTAAACCTACTCAACTGATTTTGGGAGTTTTTTATTAACTTGTATGTCCCAAATTTCTAGATTTTAACCAAGCAAAGAGGACCGAGAACTTTGAATTGGAATTGATCTTGGGGATGAATGATTGAACTTTATAAACTACCCCCCATGAGTACGGGGCCCTCTCCAGTCTAATTTTCACCTGATTTTTTTCTTTCCACGAAGCAAAGGCGGCGGGAGACCGATCGGAGCGGAAAAAGAAGACGCACGAATGTAACCACAACAAAAGGCCTGTTAAAAAACTATGTACAAACTGAAAAATAAAAAATCATCATTTTTTAACCGAATATGTGAAGTGTGCACAATACACATATTTTGCAATAATCACACCTGGCTACACTATTTTTTAACCCAAAAGCAAGGGGAGGGTTAAACGAAACTTGAAACCGTATTAGAGAAGTAGCTTCCCTTCCTTAAATTGGACCATGTAAATTAATTTGGCTATAACATGAATTGGTAGATAGGAAGTTCCAAACATTTCTGCAACTTAAACAAAAACATAGGAATCAAACCTAGGAAAACAAGGACATATACCTCTTCAAATCTATTTGCATTTGGCTATGAGAGGTGTTTGGGATATCCTTGGTATATTGAAGCTCTTCCTCATGTTTTAAAGTGAGCATGACTAGTTGCAACTCCATGGGTGGCTCTAGACTAGCTAGATATTTGATTGGGCATGGGTTTATCCTTTGAGTTTGTGCATTTCTTTAAAGCTCAATCCCACTAATGGGATCATCATGTAGACTTTCTTGATGAATGAGAATATTTATAGGCTAGATTTTTCTCTTTTGTGCCTCTACAAACAAATATGTTTCCTCCATGATGACTTCTAATTTGGCAATGGGGTCATCATTCTTCTCTTCTTCATCTTTAAGCATGAAGTTTGAAAGATCAAAATCTCCCTCTTGCTCCTCATCACAATTGGTTTTAGCAACAGGTTCTTTTTTGATGTTATCCTCTAATGCAAGTTCAACATCAGATTCTTCAAAAAATGAAGGTAAGGATTGGTTTGCAATTTCACCATCAAAAGAAAACAAGAAGCTTCTTATGATTTCTTCTTCATCCAAATATGTAGAATCTAATTTATCTTAAAGCATGAAGTTTGAAAGATCAAAATCCTCCTCTTTAGTTGATTCTTGTGACGAAAAACCAACATCATCTAAGGGTATGGTGTCAACACACAAACTACATTCAGAATAAAGAGATTGTTGATCATGTCCCTCTTGTGCTTGTTCTTCTGAAAAATCATCCTCCACCTTGTGCTCTTCAATCCCATCCTCTGTTATGGATTTAAACATTTATAGCATTGGATTAGATTCAAAATTTGAACCCCAATTCTTCAAGTTTTGCATGAGTTCTTCTCTGCTAGGTTCTCCAATGAGATGCCCTCCATAACAAATGTTATTATTTTCTTCTTCCCAAAATGGATTTGGGAAGGTGGGAGGAGGGGTGGGCTGGTTTTCAACATGATTTTCCAATGAGGGGGAATGTGTGAAATATTCTTGTGGAGGAGATGAGGATTTGGGAGGAGAGAGGGTGGAAAAATGAAGATGGGATGGAAGGGGAGGAGTTGAAGAAGTGGAATCCTTGGGAGGATCATGCAAAAAGTTAGGAATGTGGAAAGTAAGATGAGATGATGTAGGTTTGGGAGGAGAAATGGGAGGGGTGTAAGATGCTAGTGTAGGGTTGCCCCATTGACAAGGTTTCCTACCACGAGATTGATGAGCCTCCATTTGTTGAACTCATTATGTTATTTAAGGTATCATTTCAATCGTAAAATCTAGCTTCTGCTCAGGGCCAACACATTTTGGCATAGGGCCACCCCATGGATAAGGGACCATAAAGCCAATTATTTATGCCTTGATATGCAATGTGGCCCTGATATGCACCATGTTTTCCTCCATCATTAGAATATTCCTCTAGACATCAACATCCACCATGAAATTTCCATCATCACCTACATAACCCTATTCTTAACAAACATTTTGGTTGTAAGAATACCCATATGGATCAGTGGGGGTTGGGTTATATGCATATTCATTATGATAGGGCTCATAGAATTCATTTGGAGGATTTTGAAAATATGGGGATGGAGGAACTGATACTATTCTTAGGAAAAAGGATTCTAATGAGGGAATGAATTTATGATTGCACAACTTCATGGATGGGAAAATGGAAGAAAGAAGAATGGAAATGAATGAAAGAAAGAAGGGAATGGTCTCTCAACTCAAAGAATGTTTGAATAAATGGATTTGTAAGATGTGCTTAAACATGCATCCAAAGGTTGAATCCCACCAAGAACACATAAAACTTGGTGAAATGTTGCAATGGAACACTTGGAATATAAGGCTTTCAATACCTGTTCCACCAAGCATGCCAAAAACTATTGTAGCTCGCAGGTGCATCCTTAGGATTTGATCATGGAAGATCAAGGAATTTTGGACAACATTGGATTGTTTCCAAGTGTGGTACCTTGCAAGATGAAACAATCCTCCAGAGAAGGTTGGTCCCTCACCTGTTCTAATGTTAAACTACTCCTAGACTAAACCTTCTCTAACATATCCAAGTAACCAAGGAGAGAGGGAGAGGAAAACATAATGAAATCCTAAGCTAAAAGTGGTGATAACACTAAGAAAGGGTTTGATCACTCTCCTTTAAAGTTTCAAAGAAGGAAGGAGATCTATTGCAAGGTAGAAGGGGAATATTCTTGCCACATTTCAGCCCTATAAGTAAATCAACTCACAACCCTATTTGTTTTGACAAAATTGATGTAAAAATATGCAAAACATCATGCATACAAAACAAAATTGAAGAGCAGAAGGCAAGAACACAACAATAGACATAGATGGCTGGTTTAGGCCACAATTTAAATCATATTACTAGTTTTTTAATGCACAAACTGCTACAATCAAGCTTGGAGATAAAAATGCTTCAAAAAATGCATGCCTAGGTCTGCAACTCCTTAGTTCTGTTACAATTTTTACATTATGACATTGTCGAGCTAGAGAGGGATAATTACAATGAAAAACATAGCAATATTTATATAATGGAGGAGAGCAGAAGGAATCAAAATATGAGATAGGATAAATTACCTCTTAAACCATGTAACTCTACTTTGAAATTGTTTCACCACAATATTGCATATAAAATAGATAGGGTAAGGTAAGGTGAGGAGTAATACATATGAATTCTAAGAAGGTTACACACATTATAGAAGACTAGACTGATTGTGAAGAGACTCATTTTTAACTAGGAAAGACTACCTATAGAAACACAATCAATACCACTAAGTAGAGTCAAATAGCATATAGGTTAGTCAACTTCCTAGTCGTAAGTTAGATTTGGGGAAATGTGAATGCTTCCTTGAAGGGTTTTCAATCCACTATTCCAATAATACACTTTAATGCAAAGAAATAACAACAAAAGAAAGGTCTTATGGTAGTAACACGATTTAGGTATCTCACATTTGCTAACAACAAACTAGATTTAAGATATATATTGAATATGCATTTAAATATAGAAATATATTGAATATGCATTTAAATATAGAAAAGGTAGTGAAGTTTTCAAGGATGACAATTGTAGAAAAGGTATATTAAGGAGGTCTACATGAGATTGGGTGAGGATTTTGGGAAGGTTTTGAGTGAGTTGGACAAGATTGTTATTCTAGGATAAATTACTACTCACAGTGATCAGTATCGGTTGGGTGAACCGATGTAGATACTTGGCAATAGATGACGTCTGGTTGGGTGACTGACGCCGGTAAGGGGCAATTAGATGCAAAACGTTAAAATGGGCTGATTAGGAAGCTATCTATGACTTACACATAGAGAGCTGGAAAGGGCTTACGCCAGGTGTTGGGATTTATGCCAAGACTCGGAGATGATAAAATAGGTAGTTGAAAAGGGTACTAAGGTTAAATGGGAAAGTGGTTAGCTAGAGGTGATCTATGGAGGATATCCAAGAGAGATTGAAGTTGGAATAAAGTCAGATAAATGATTAATAACCAAAAACACTGAGAAGAAATCACAAGGTAGAGATTACTTACTTATAGATTGGCTAGTTGGTTGTAGAAGGAATAATTTTGGTTGAAGGAGATACGAGTCCCGATCTCGGTGAAACATCATGAAGAACAGGATATAGACTTTCCTGTGAGTGATCATCCAATGCTCTGGAACAGGTTGTTGAGGTTTGGGTGGGGGTTAGGAATGTCCTAGGAATGATATTTTGTTTATCGTGAGGTTGTTTGGATGCTCGAGATGTTCCAATGCTCAGAATGTCCCCTTAGCTCAAAATTCCAGATTCTGGAACCAAACTTGAATGCAAAGGGTTGGAAATTGATTACTTTAATGAAACCGATGATGGTTAGGTGTCCAGCATGATGGCCAACGAATAAACCGACATGGGCTTAGGGAGAAAAGGTAGTTGATTTTTACTAAAAAATAGCATATTCTCTCCTATTTTTGGTGTTGATAAAGGTTGGTTATTGACTAAGGAATCTTGGTATTTCTTACTAAATGATCATGGGAATAATGTAGGTTGGAGAAGTGGTTAGTCATTAAGATCTAGAATGAGTCTTATTTAGGTTTTAGAAATAGGTCATGGTTAATTAGGGCAAATTATGACCTAGAGTTAAGTCTAGGTTATGACCTAGGGTTAAGTGGTTAGGGTTAGGGAATGGGTTCCAAGGTTTGGTGGTGAAGTGAGGTGCCGAGGTGAGGTGGCTAGGTGAGGTAGAAACTAATTTAATTTAGGTAATTAAATTACTAATGATGTGAGGTAATTAATTAACTTCATATGAAGTGATTTAAATTAATTATAATGTGTCAAAGGGTCCATGATTTGGGGACTTTGTTGAATTAATTAAGTCGTAAGGGGGCTTAGAGGGTTGCGACCCAATTTTAAGGTGTCTATATTTGCCCATTTTTGTCATGTAACTAGTATTGATAAGTGACGATGACAAAAAACAAGATGTGGTTGCCTCATAGGTATGGGTGAAGGTTAGGTTTCCCCTAGGTATGGGTGGAGGTGATCCCCCTCAAAATAGGAAGTGATGAAGGAAGTCAGGAAAAATTGGTGATGGGTTTGATAAAGTTGTAGGTGATGAAAATTTTGGTATGGTGTGGGAATAGGCACTGGTGATATTGGTTTGAGTAATAGATAGGGGAATTAACATGTACACACACATTTCTAGAATGTGACAATGGCACAAGGCTAAAGAGCTCACAAAAATATACATCATCAAAGGTCGATAATTTATCCAAATAAGGTTTACAAGGTCTAAGAATATAAGGTATAGGAAGTTCTCCTGGAAACATAATGAGGCGAGGTGCAAGAATGAGCATAGGCGTGTTTTGAAGAACCAAAAGTTTTGGTCTATTTGAGATAAATATCATGGCATAAGGTAAGGAAAGGTTGATACTCTAAACAACACAAGTAATATCATCACAAGGTACATAGCGAGTAAGTGAATTCAAGTTTAAAATGGAGAAAATTTGGTGTGGGTGCACAGGTAAGGTTGTGGGTATAGTTACGAGGTGTAGGTAAAAATGTGCCTCTAAGTACAATTATGGAGGTGAATTAGGCTAGTAAGTCTATTAGGTGAGACTATGTATGGTTGTGGTAAGGTTGTGGAAGCAAGAAAATGGCATCTGCAGTAAACATCTTGGAAAAAATTAGGTAGAATTGGTTTAGGTAAGGTGACTAATATCAGGTTAAAGAGGAACTAATGCCAGTAAGGGTGACCGACACTGGTCACCTATGACATGATTAGACTGATGTCGGCATCGGGTCTGAGTCTATTTTGAGGTTAAAATGAAAAATATGCATGTGGAAAATAGATCATTTGAGCATATTTAATTTCGTGAAAAGGACTGGTGAGAGAGAAATAAATTGTGAAGAAAATGTTAAAAAAATTGTCTACTTAAGTGTGTTTGGAAAGAGTTTAGTGGTTTTCGGACTAGATTGTACATGCCCATGAGATCTACCCCAGATTGAGGTGAGTGGTGGAGAGGTTAGAAGAGGTTGATTGAGACAAGACAAAGACAAGAGAGGGCTCAAGGGGAGGTTAGAGTTCATATACCAAAGATCCCATCATGGAGGCAGGCACTACGTAGAGGTAGCATTTGAGCTCTGTTTTTGTTTTCTGGTGAAGAATAAGGTAGAAAAAATTTAAATTTTAGTTTTTGAAATTTGATCGGAAATTGTCATGAAAATCAGGTAAATATTGTATTTTTTTAATTGGGTGAAATTGGGTATAAATTGAGGGTTAAACCATGAATTAATTAGGGTATAAAATACAATCTATAGGGTGCATTGGGGTGGGTAGTTTAGTTGTTTTATGAAAGTTTTGTTGAAATTGGGGACGTGGGGGTTTCAACCCTAGAGCTGAATCCTCAACCAACCGATGATGGTTAGTTATCCACTAGCGTTGGAAGTCTTGACCGGTGTCAACAATGTGATAAAGGAGTACCAGTATCAGTCATGAGGTAATCAATACTAGTTTACTTGTGAAAAGTGACCAAATTTGTGGAAAATAGGATAAATTGGGGAGGCCAAAAGGTAAGGGAAAGGTGAGTAGGGGTGTCCTAGGTTAGGAATAGAGGGATTTAGGGGTGGGAAGATTGGGTAGGATGAATTAAGAAGGGGTAGGGTCAGATTGGGTAGGAATAAGATGAGATGAGGTAAGTTAGGGCAATAGGTGAAGGTGGGAAATGAAGAAAGGTATAGAGTTAAGCAAGAATATAGAAGGAAAGGAAAATAGTGTAAGGGAGTTGGGTCGAAGGGTAAAAATGATAAGGAAAAGTACAATGTAGATCTAGGTATGGAAAGGATAAATGATTAACTTGGTTTGAATGTTGAGGATGTAGGCACAAAAACTTATGACTGATGAGAGATAGACTACTGCCCCTATTAGTGAATATGAGACCCAGCATCATAGAGGATGAGTGGGATCACATGAGGGATGTTGGGGCTGGGTGCACTATTAGACGGTATAGGTGGATAGTTCGAGATCATAACATGATGGTTGTCCCTCATCGATAGATGGGACCCCACATGACCAACACATTCCACCTACCTACCGGGGAGATGACTAATCACATTAGAGGATGTCTACATCGGATCTTGAGGCTACCTATTGTTGGGGAGCCATTCTATCAAGTGTCTCGTCGGATGTAGTCGTTTGATCATATGGTTATAATTTTTGGAGAGGTGATGACTGGAGATTTGTCTTATCACAGTGATAGCATTAGTTATGGAGAGATGTATGCAATGCACATCCACAGGAGATTAGATTAGCAGTGTTGATGATGGTGGGGATTGGATTGTTTTGCCCTTCCAGAGTCTCATAGGGTGGGAGATTTCCACGAGGCACTGATGGGAGTGTTAGAGGATATGATTAATCAAGAGAGTCTTTCTTTGCATGGGCATCAGCTTTCCTAGTACAGTTTTACAGGGGAGTTGTGGGCATATAGGAGGATTCAGTGATTTGGTTTGTGTTACACCTATCTTCTTCATTTTTGGGCCTACGAGCATATAGTATGTCTGCATCCACCAGGCCTTCCACTGTGACAAGGATTGGTACATAGGGGTCTATAGAGTAGGCTTCAGATGGTGGATTCAGATAGGGGCACATGTGAGGGTGGACGACGTGGTGTCACAAGATGTGACATATTACAGGTGTGTGTTAGATGGCATATATAGTAGTTGATATCTTGTGGAGGCATTATATCTAGGTTAACCTTCATTTGGAGGTATACAGTAGAGGAGTTGGCATGTTTATAGGAAGTGTGATGGATACAGGGACGTAGACTTGAGAGAGCATGAGATGATACCAGTTGACCGGGTCAGACGTCAGTTCAGGATATGAAAGGATATGCCTCCACCCTTCCTACAGTACCTCAGGGATGATGTAGAGAGACCTTTATCTCCACCACATCTGACAGATCCAATAGTAGGTAGAGGAGCATGTGGCAGATAAGAGTATATATGATGCAGGCTATATAGATATGGATATGGGTGGTGCTGGATATCCCAGCTATAGGAAGCAATCCGTCAAGGCTAGGACAAGCTAATTTGGCTATTGTTATAGTTGAGAGGGATAAATTACAAGGATAGGTGGTGACTACATACAGGGCCAATGTCATGGTATTATGGATAGGGACAGAGCGTAGTAGGCCAGCTTAGGGGACACATGGTGGCTACCCTCATACACCTGATAGCTAGCAGGTAACATAGGGAATGGAGGTCACAAGATGGGTACTGATATAGGCACAAGGCTGGCCTTGTTACTAGGATTCCAGGCTCACAGGTTAGTTGTGTTACAAGCTAGCAGGTGTCCATAGGTTACATTATGGACAGTTAGGCAGTAGCATAAGGCATAGTTTTATGAGGCACCAATGGTGGGGGACACGAGAGTGGTACCCCTCCTTCACTTCCCAGTAGGGCACAAGATGGTAACACAGTTAAAGGGATCCACAGAGACCAGTATAGGTACATGGGACAACAGGGTCCACTAGCAATTCAGGGACAAGAGTAGTATAGTGTATGGCACCACCTACAGGTGATATGACTATGGACACAAGTATAGGAGAGGTTGTGGTAGAGGCCAGGTAATCCTATGAGGATTTGTTGACAGATAATATGTATCCATTTTTTTAGTTATGCCACATATAGAGCCTGCATGTAGTCAAATGTGAGATGTATATAGATTATATGGATATAGTACTAACAGTTCATAGTGTATCATATCACATGGGCATGTAAAGATATGACTAGTTCACGAAGACATAGGCTAGTGAGGAGATGTGGATAGAGTATATACAGAGGTTTCATATCCCTCCTATTGTATATCATGAAAACTAGATGAAACATATGGCCTGCATGCCAAAGAGGCGAGATGTACATGAGAGTTTTTGAGATACATATTTAATATTGATGTATATTTATATGCATTATTAACATAAAGACTTTCCATTGATATAGATGATGACATTGATATGATGTGTTTTTTATTTTCAAGTATTGTTATCATATGGAAGACGAGATGTAGGCATGAGTTGATGATGTTTGATTTGAGATTTCCAAGATATTTATATTATGGAATATACATTGTATTTACATACAGACTTTCCGAGTATATGGTTGATGACATTGATATCTATTGTATGTTGTTTAATTTCCATTGTATTGAAACCTATTGTAGACATGGTTAGGCATGGTTATGGTTTAATTTCTATTGATGTTATGGGTGATACTAGATGTGTAGGCATGGTTTGGTTTAATTTCCAAGTTATTGATGTTATGGAAACTAGATGTATAGGCATGGTTATGGTGTATGGTTGTGAATGATTTGATTTTTATTTCCATTATATTGATGTCATGGAAACTAGATGATTTAGGCATGGTGTAATGTATGAGTTGATTGAATGGTTTAATTTCCAATGTATTGATGTTATGGAAACTAGATGATTAGGCATGGTGTGGTTGATGTTGTTGTGATATGAGATGATGTTGTTTTTATTTCCAAGTTATTGTTTTTATGGAAGCTAGCTATGTAGGCATGGTTGAGTTTGATTTGGATTTCCCATGTATTGATGTTATGGAAACTAAATGTAGATGATTTAGTTATGGTTGTATGTATTTAATTGAATGGTTTAATTTCCAATGTATTGATGTTATGGAAACTAGATGTTAGGCATGGTTAAGGTCTGATGTTGTTGTGATATGAGACAATTTTATTTTGATTTCCAAGTTATTGATGTTTATGGAAACTAGATATGTAGGCTATGGTTAAGTTTGATTTTTAATTTCCAACATATTGATGTTATGGAAACTAGATGTAGGCATGGTTTGGTTGTGTGTTTGTTTCTAATTTAAGTTCCAAGTTATTGTTATTATGGAAACTGAATGATTATGTGTATTGGTGAGGTATGGTTTGGTTTAATTTCCAAGTTATTGGGAAATGTGAGAAAAAATAGGTAATATGGACAAACTAGTTGCAAAAAGGTGGGGGAAAAGAGTGGTTGAGCTAACCTTCGAGAGCCCCATGCCCTCAGAGTGTTGCCTACATAGCCCTTGCAAAAGGGGCCTCAAGTCGATGTAGTTCTCCCATAAATAGGGAAGAATAAGATTAAGTTAGGTAATTTGGAGTAAGGTAGGTTGGATAGGTAAGTTGGTTGGGTAAGGCATGTTTGAAAATATACAAGGTTGAATGTTGAATAGGTAATAGGCAAGGTAAATTAGGATTATAGGCATAGATGAAGGTGTTATGGTTGATTCAATTGTGATGGTCTTATCCTGTTGAAGAAACAACAAGTTGAAGAATCAATAGGTATAAGGTGAAACCAAAAGAAGTGGCATGCCCATAGTTGGCAAGGACCATAATGGGCATACAAAGATAGACTTATTGAACATAAAGTCCCTAGATATATTGCATGAGTGATGGGTCTAGAGTTGAAAGAAGTTACATGATCACAATGTGTAGAATACACATGCCATGTCCCTTGAGTAGATAGAAGTAAATAAATAGAAGGTAAGGTGGAAGTGGTTTCGTTAAGCGTAACCTTGTTGTGGGACAACATGCCCCTTCTGCAAGATACCTAAAACCAGAATAGGCAAGTCCATGACCAAAAGTTGATTATTTTTCTTGATTTTTTTTTTCTTTTTTTGATTTTTGGCATTTCATAGACTGATCGATGTGGGAAGTCTATATTGGGATAAATAGGTTCTCCTTGAGGTCTTTATGAAGTCTGATCAATGCGGGAAGCTCCAAGATATTTATTTTATTTGAGAATTTTAGATTAGTCTTCTTTTATTGGATAGACTAAGTATAAGGATGTGGCTAGATTTTTATAGTTGTCCTTCGAGGGAGCAATCTACTTATAGTAGCAAGAGAGAGACATAGATGTCCTTTTGAGGGAATCATCTATTTGCAAGAAGTTTGACTCAAGGAGTAGCATTTTTGGTATCCCATATTTTTTTTTCTTTTATTTTTGTACTTGAAAGTCATGGAGTCAAGACTATAAAGGAGTATAGGCCCTCTTTTATGAAGGAAAAACCATAACATGAAAAGGTTAGCTATGAAAGAGGGGTTTTAAGTGATGAACGACCATGGGATTCCATCCTAAAAAGGATGAAAAAGTATCCATGAGAATCATGCCATGAGTAGAGTTTTGGTACTCATATTGAAGATAAGGATGAATGGTGACAAATAATCACACAATTCTAGTTTATTCATTGGTCCTCAAAAAGAGGTAGGTGGAAGGTATAGAGGTTGCTCAAGGGATGATCATATAAGTGACATAAAGTGATGTAGTACTTTATTCAATAGTAGAATGGTCAAAGATGCAAGGCATTAAGAGGCTCAGGTTCGGGTTTACCCTCAAGATAAGATAAACGATAAGTTCCTGATCCATAGGTATGGGTGATGATATAAGTTCCAAGCCAATTAGGAGCAAACTTGCCTCATTTACTTTTATCTTCTTTGGTTACATGTTGGTTTTCCTTTAGGATAAGGTCAATCGATCTTGAAATTTCTTTCATGAACACATGTTTTCATAGGCACGTTTGATGCATTTTTGGTAGATTTGGAGATGGTCTAGAGCATTTAGAATGATGTTCGTCCAATAGCTCAAGTTGTATCAAATGTTCTTGGTGAAAATCATCATCAGAGAGAATATATTTGAGTGATATATGAAGAGATGGAATTTGGACTTCGAGAGGTAGGATGGCCTCTGTACCATAGACTAAAGAGAAATGTGTGGTAGTTGGTAGAGGTGTGAATGCTGGTACGATAAGCCCATAAGGAAAAGGAATGTGTGTGTGCCAATCCTTACCAGTGTCATTGATGACTTTCATAAGAATTTTTTTTAAGGGTTTTGTTAGAAGATTCAGCTTGGACCATTTGATTGTGGGTAATATGGTGAAGAGAAACTTGAGTTGAATACCAAAGTTGTCACACAGTTTACGTAGGGTTTTGTTTTTGAATTGTTTCTCATTTTCAGTGATGAGGCGATGAGGAACACCAAAACGAACAAATGATATGATGGTTGATAAATTCAGTTATTTTTTTAGCTTTGGTAGAAATGAGAGGGATGGATTCCACCCATTTAGTGTAGTATTCAGTCACTGTGATGATCCAACAATGACATTGCGAGGAATGAGGGTTAATCTCTCCAACGAGATCCAAACCCCATTGAGAGAAGGGCCAAAAGTCTCTGGTGACTTGTAAGGCATCACTAGGGGTATGGTGAAGGTTAGCATGTTGCTGACACTTCACACAACATTTGACATAGTCACAACATTCTTGGTTAAGGGTTGGCCAATAATAGCCTGAGGTGAAGGATACGTTTTGCGACAACAAGGCCACTAAAATGTCCCACCATAAATCCCATCATGGATTTATTTGATGGTGTATGGGATTTCAGAACTAGTGAGGCACCATAGGAGGATACCGTCAAAGCCACATTTGTAGAGAATACCTCCCTATGATGACGTAACAAGAGACACTTTTCAGGAAGTCTCATCATGTCCATTGTGAGTGAGATATAGAGGAAAAATTGAAAGGGAGAGGTAGTCAATAAACTGCTTATACCAAATGTCACGTGGGTCGGTTTCGATTCTTCCCACAAAATTTACACCATAGATAATATAAGAGGGTGAATGCAACCTATTGTACTATGACAAAATATTTTGGAGTCCGAAGGTGAGGCAGGTATTTGTGAAGCGAGACAAGCCATGGTATCCGACAAATTTGTTAGTGGATCATGGAGTGGTTTGAATGAGGAAGTGATCAAACATGGTCAAAAGTATGTCAACATGATGTTTATACTTTTAATTTCCTCATTATGACACTGGTATAAACCATTGACTTGGTTCACAACTAGTTGAGATTCACCAAAGATATTAATGGATTTAACATCTAGGGAAATGGTAGTTTGAAGACCTAGTACTAGTGCTTCATACTCGGCCATGTTATTAGTGTAGTCGAAGTCGAGTTTGAAGGATAAAGGAATATGCTCACCATCAAGAGGAATTAGGATGACCCATGCACCACCCCCACGTTGACATTTAGAACCATCAAAGAATAATGGTCATTTGGTAGACAATATCATCAAGGGAGAGGGTAGTGATAGATTCGTCAGGAAAATTGAAGTTAGAAGATTGATTTCCAGGAAGAGGAGCATCTGCAAGTTGATATGCAATGGTTTTTCCCTTGACAAACTTTTGATGAATGAATTCCAGTCTAGGTCTGCAACGAGCATGAGCCAATGCGGTGTGCATTGGTGTTGGTAAGGTTTATCATACATGTAATGCAGAGGGTCGGTGTTGGTGATGACGAAGGTTTTGTGGTTAAGTAGGTAGTGGTGAAGTTTAGTGGCCACGAAGACCAAGGCTAGGAAAATATTTTCAGCGTGAGTATACCTAGTCTCATAGTCTAAAAGAGTACAAATTATGTAATAAACCACTTTTTTTCTCCTCTATGTTGCTCATTGCGATGAGCGAGCATGGCACCCAAGGAATGGTCAGTGGCAGAAATGTAGAGGTAAAAAGGTTTGTTCCATCTTTAGGTGGGATGAGCACAGGTGGCTAAAGAAGGTATTTCTTCAACGCTTCAAAAGATTTGTGGCACTCATCATTCCAATTGAAGGAGACATCCTTTTTAAGGAGATGATGAAAAGTGTGACATCAGTCAAAAAGTTGGGAAATAAAGTGTCGAATGGATTGCAATTTTCCTTGCAAACTACGAAGTTGTCGAAGGTTAGTAGGTGGAGGCATCTTCGAGAATAGCCTTGATTTTGGTGGGATCGACTTCGATGCCCTACAAAGAGATGATGAAACTAAGGATTTTTCTCAAGAGAACGGAAAAGACACACTTCTTTGGTTGAAGGCGAACACAGTATTGGATGAGACGATCAAAGATGACTTTAAGAACTGTGAGGTGTTCAGCATGACTTTTGGACTTACCAAGAAGGTTGTCAACATAATCTTCCAATATGTCATGCATGATATCATGGAAGATATAAGTCATATCATGCTAAGAGGTGGCACCAGTATTTTTCAAGCCAAAGGGCATGACATGATAATAGAAGGTCCCCCAAGGGGTGATGAAGGCGGTTTTGTGTTGATCTTCCTGAGCAAGTAATATTTGATTATAACCCAAGAATCTGTCCATAAGAGATAACATCTCATGGCTGACTGTAAGATCAACAATTTGGTTGATGCTAGGTAGAGGAAAGTCATCCTTAGGGTAGGAAAGGTTAAGGTCACAGAAGTCCATGCAGATGCGGAGTCCCCCTGTCACTTTGGTGACAGGAATAATGTTAGAAATCCATTGTGGATAGTCAATGGGTAGAATGAAGGAAACAGAAAGAAGGCACTGGAGTTCTTCATTTACAAGAAGGGAAATGCGTGGATGCATTTTTGCAGCTTCTTTTTCACAGGTTTGGTTTCAGGGATAGTCATGATATTGTGGACCACAATACTAGGGTCAATACCAGGCATATCAGAATAAGACCAAGAAAAATCATTGCTATGATCTCAAAGGAAAGAGGTGAAGGCTTCATGTTCAGTAGAATCTAAAGATTGGCCTATCTTTAGAATTTGAGGGTCATCCTGAGTGTGAATGTTAATCTCTATGGTTGATTCATTTAGCATGGTTTGTGTCTCAGAAGGTAATGACCAGTGAATGTAAGAATCATCTGCACCTAAATAGGTGAGAATAGAATCATCATCCTAACATTGAATGACATTGATAGAAGGTGTGTCGTCATCCAACATGTTAGGATAAAGAAGAGGAAGGGAAGAGGGAACCTCACCATCACAATGATAGGTCAGAGGTCCCAAAGAAATGGTGTTCATGAAAAAAAAAGTTAGGAGGGATGGATTCTGGATCCATGGACTTCGTGGGTGAAGGTGGTGTAGTAGGTGAGTTAGGTGGGGAAGGCTTATCTTCCTCTACAAGGTCGATTCTAGCCTTCTTAGGAATAGGGGGCATGGAAAATCCAATACCACAACAGTCTTTGTTTTTCGATGGTGGTGCAAGGTATGGACTGTGTGACGACCTTGCTCATAAAGACCAAACCCAAAGCCCTTCTAGGCACATTGATGAAGAAAAGTGTGGGTGAAGTGGTAATTGGTGAGGTATTGGAAGTCAGATGAGAAAGGATTGGGTTTGGGTAGGTGGTTCAGAAGAATAAGAAGAAGTGTAGAGTCCCCCATATGTCAGGTTGGTGTAAAGGTAGGGAGGACCATATACAAAAACTTCTCCTACACGACGGTTGTAACGTGGGTGTTGGTGAAGGATTCCGTACTCTTGAAGACAAAGGAAAGTGTCTATGTTGTATAGGTGGTACTCCCCCAGGAAAGGCGTTAAAAACACCTACCAAGGGGTCAGAGGTCAGTACTTGGGTAGTGGGGATGGATGAGCTACTTGAAGCCTGAGAAGGTGGGGCATCATGTTGTCAGTGAAATAGGCGGGTTGGTAGATGGGCTAGCTATGGAAGCTTGTGGCAACAGTAGGGATAGATGGGTTGGCTGTGGAAGGTATAGTGGCAGAAGTGGTAGGTGAGGCAGTGGAAGAAGGTGAAGCGCTAGAAGTGGTAGATGAGGTAGTGGAAGAAGATGAAGTGGTAGGGGTGGTAGATACCTTGACTGGGACAAGGACATCATTTGGTCGGTAAACATGTTGTAGGTTTTAAAAGGTGAAGGATCCACCCGAATGGTATAGGGGTGCCCTTCATATTCAAATTTTAGGCAACAGTGAAGGGTTGAAGGTACACACCCCATGGCATGAATCCAAAGTCGGCCAAGTAGTAAGTTATATTGAAATTCCCCCTTAAGAACATAGAATAGTTTGGGACTGGTGTGGGGACCCACACGGATGTGGAGGATGATGGTTCCAAGGGTAGAATTCATGGCATCATTGAAAGAACACAACATAACAGGGTTATTATGCATGTAGTTGGCGGGTATGTGCAATTGTTCATACACATGGGAAGAAATGATATTAATGCTAGTACCTCCATCAATCATAACACGTCAAACGTGAGTATCATTGATGTAGGCGGTGATGAAGAGGGAAGGATCAAGATCATCTGATTGTAGAGGGGCAATATTTGAATCATCGAAACTGACGGTGGAAACCTAAGGAGAGGTAATGGGAGAAGAAGTTTGAGGCGGAGTGGTGAGGGAGGCCACATGATGAGGGGTAAAGATGATGGCCACAGGTGTAGGATCATTTGTGGAACCTCGATAGATTAAAATACCTCAATGAGGGCCTGATAATGAGACTCAGAGGTTTGAATTAGGTCATACAAGGACATCTTTAGAGGAGATTGATGAAGTTGTTTAATCATAGAGCAATGTGTGACTCCGTCAGAAATAGGATAATTCAGCCCACAGATGGTTACCTTGGGGGCAGGTGTACATGGAATGGTGGGTGAAGGTGCAATGGATGGGCTACCAGTTTTCTCTTTTCCTTTATCCTTTTGTGATCGAGTGGCTACTTAGACCATATTTATTGCAAAGATAAGAGGAGGAAAATAGGGTTGTGGAGATGCAGGTAAAGACTGCTGAATAGATATAGGGCTAGACTGTGTGGCGGTGGGTGAAGGGGGAATGAAATTCTCATATAAAAGTTCATCTTCATCGAAGAGACCATCCAAAGTACAGAGTTGAATGAGAATGTTTTTAAAGGCCTTACAACCTTCAACATCATGTCTTGGTGAGCGCTAATATGCGCAGATTTTAGTGTTGTCGAACCCCATTAATTTGGGTTTGAGCGGTTCTGTTATCATATGGATTTGCACGCATGCAAATGACATACAACAGTGTGGGAACAAAGTCCCTCCTCAATGAAGGTGAGGCTGCCTTTATTGAAAACCAAAATTGTATTTACATCTATATATTCAAAATTGTATGTGGGGGTGTTTTGGAATATTAATGGAAAGAAAATTGAATGAGGGAGATGGAATGGAATGAAGGAAAGGAGTGGAATGGAATGAATTGAAAGAACATGCAAGAGTTAGGTAAAATTAGAGCTTAATATTGCATGAAGAGGAAAGATGAATAACTAACACAAATAAAATGGATTTTGAGTTAGCTAAACAATAATGTGGAAAAGGGAACACATGTGAGCAAGTAGATAATCAGAGCTTGATCACTGGGAACTAGAACAACAGATTAATAACGTTGACAATAAGATCAAAGACAATATTTGCATCCAAGATTCAAACACTAACATCTAATGAACATAAGAACATCAAATGCTATAATAGACAATGAATGGGACACAAAGTTCATATTTCATTAACTCCAAAATGTCTTCTCAAAAGAACACAAAGTTTATTTCTTTGAAGTAAATCTTGCATAAAAAATTATTTTCTTCTCCTCTCTCAAAGTCGCCCTTACAAATGAGCCCCTAACTTCCTTTTATAACCCAAAAGTTGGCTACAAAGTAGTTAGAGTTTTTAAATGCACATTAAATAGGGCACTTAAGTGACTTTTGACTTTTTCAACCAACTTTATTAAAAACAACTAAAAATAGAAACCACTTAAGTTAAAAAGTCATAAAAGAAATGGCCACACGTGGACCCCACTTAAATGACTTGGACACACACATAGACATCCTAGTCAACAATGCGCCACCTAGATCAAAACACCCATGGTCAGTGCCTTATCCATTGGGCCAAGAGTCCGCCTATCCCGGTCGTATGAGAATGAACTCATTGACCGTGCTTCGCAATCCTCCATATGACAAGAGAGCTGAGATTGAAACTTGATCAATTCATCCACCTCTTCGTTTGAGCAACATCCTGGTGTGAGTAATTTAGTCTTCATTTGTATTCACATTCATAATTACATATAATTCTCCACATGCTCTGAATACCTTTCCATGGTGAATTCTTCATTTTTCACGAGATCAAAGTCGTTACGCCACCTTGGCTTGTCAGAATCCAGCTCTTACTATTTTGTCATTGAGAAGATCTTTCAAGAACCAAAATTGCAATTCACTGCCTGGATTTATTTCCTTTGTCTTTGTCACCATCCAAAAGTGTTGGCATTCTGGTCTTCTCACGATCGCCCAATTCGAAAACGCTCCAACTTTAAGACTAGTCGATGAAGTATTGCGCTTGCTGCTAACTTAGAGCTGACAGGGACACACTTGAATGATGTGGCCTTGCTTGATGATCCGCACAATTATACTTATCATTGGTCTTGGTTTTTATATGAATAGATTCCTACAATGATAAAGTGAAAACAATTGTGTAGACGAGATTCTCCCATTATCGATTTCTGCCGATAACAATGGTTTTTGACTTCGAAGAGACATATGTCAATAACTACGACTTATACCACATAATGAGGAAGTCAGAGGTTTTTTCCGCTTCAGAGCCATTGGAGTTGAATCGCCATACTATGTAGGTTTCGTGGTGCATCTATGCCATCCAGAACAAGCGTCAGGAAAATTGTGACTCTCCTTTTGTCGATATGCGATCGCAGAACTGACTTACATCGACGTGGCCCAAGTTGGCACCGACGATGTTCTCATATGCTGAATGGAGTTTTGGGGTGATTAGAATGACCTGGAACTTATACCGCAACATCATTTTGTTTGGAGATGACATGATTGTGACAAAAACATGATTTCAGGTGATTACTTCCATCTTACAAAACTACACAAATCACCTGTAAAATTAACCTGGTCAAAATACCAAATGTCACCTTGAGCATCTAAAAATTGGCAAGGGGAGCATATGAAGGTGAGGATAATTGAACAAAAAAATTCATTTCTCTTGATGATCATCTAAGTCTAAAATATCAACTCTCAAACTCAGTCACCTTGACAGGCTGAAAACTGCGCAAGCAGGGAAATCATGCAAACTGCATTTTATTTAACTCCGTGAAAAATATCATACGAACTGCTGTACATTTTAATTTTTGCAAATAAGTACATGAATATGGGAATAATTCAATGAACTAAACCATTTCTCTTGACGATCATCTGGGCTCGAGATATGGATTCTCAAAGTAGGCCTTCCGCCAAGCTGAAACTGCGCGCGCGGCAAAATCGAGTAAACTGGGTTTTTCTTGGGTTCGTGAAAAATATCAAATGAGATGTTGCACATTTGAAATTTGGAAAATGAATATACGAAGGTGGGAAGAATTCAAGGAACCAAACCTTTCTTCCTGAAGATCATCCGTCTTCGAGATATCGAGCTCCAAAGTTGATTACTTCGACAGCTACTACCCGCAGCACGTTCTTTCCGCATCTATTGTTTTCTTCATTAAATTCGTTTTTTTTTTGTGCTGAAATACATCTATAATGTGTTTAAATGCGTGATATTTTTTTCTGAGTACCTGGAATGTGATTTCACGCTATGCGTTGAAATCTTTTTATCAACTGCTTGGAAATTGATGTTTTTAGCCAATACGTTGGAAATAGATCTCCTTGGCTGAGACGTGAACTGGTTTTTCTTTGGCAAACGTGGGAACTCTCTTTCTTGAATGGCTGGGCGTTTAAACTGTTGCTCCCTATTGCAAGTGTGTGGAAATTTTTCTTGGAAAATGCGTGGGATTATGTTTCTTTCTGCTCTGGCGTGAGTATGGACTGTTTTCTATTTTTTAAAACCTACTTTTATCATGGGTGGCTATTCTTAAAACTCAATGCAAGTTTTATTTTATTTTATTTTTGCCAATACATGATTTTTTCCCACGTGAGCTCCTTTATTATATTTTGTCCCATGTTGTTGATGCGTTGAAAATGAATGGCTTGGACTATGCTGCCCAAAGAAATGTGTGGGATTTTGTATTTTCTCTGCTCCACGCGTGGACTATCTTCTTTCCTTGTCTACATGCATGAATCTCGGTTGAATGTGTTTTATTCTGCCCAATGTGTGGGCTTTCCTCTTTGGTTGTGTATACGTGGGAAGTTGTTAAAACCTCCTGTATTGAAAACTACCTTTCTTGTCTATGGCTGCATTGAAAACTTTTTTTTGTATGAATTTGTAAACCTGCATGGAAGTTGTTATTTCTTCTTTTTTTTTTAAAACCTGCATAGAATCTTATTTTTCTTACAAAAGCATTGAAACTGGTTTCTTTCTTTCTTGTTTGATATCCACGTTGTCAGAGCATTTGAAAAGAATCATGAGGAGACTTCACCCGTGGCATGAAAAGCGATTGTCTTCTCCTTGAGTAGATTTACCTTTATTATCATTTGGTGTTGAAAATTATGTCTCTTCAATGAGTGAACTCTTTGACTGCTACATGGGCAACGCTTCCTTCTCCCTTGCATGGACAGTTCTTTCCCTACACTCTTGCGTGAAGATTTTCTTCTTTTTAAAAACATGAACTTATTACTTCCCCACTTTCTGGTTATGCATGGAATCTTCTTAGGCACTAAAACTAATTCCTTTTCCCCCTTATGGCAGCGTGGAAAATCTTCTTGTCTTCTTTGGTTGCTTTATTACCTCCTATACATGATGATCTCTTTCCCTCCCCCTCTAGCGTATGCAGTGTTTTGGACTGTATTTTCCTCTTTCTCTTTTACAATGGCCTTCAGTGTATTGCTTGAGGGATGTGATAAAAATATTACTCTGTTCCTTTGAAAGAAATAAGAAGCAATTGGAAAGCTTCGCATGGCTCTTTCAAACGAGTTTGACGGAGGAATTTACGAGGATTAATTTGTCTCGTTAAAACAACTTCCCTCTTTCCCGGGTAGTGGCATTAATTGCCAAGGGGAAATGGGGAAATCAATTGCCAATTGCCAACGGAAATGGCAAGGAGGGTTGACAATCCCCATTTTATTTCCCCATGTGGGAAATCGGGAGATTTTTTTCCCGTTTGCCAATTCATTAATTTGGCAATCAAGGGAAGAAATCCCACAAGCGGGGATTTAAAACAATTTTGCCAAGAAAGCGGAAATCTGGGCCTGGGAAGCCAATTTGGCATCCCCGACAATGGGAAGCGAAAGCTTATTTTTCCCCCAGCAATTAAAATAAAACTTGTCGAATGAATTTTAATTAATATTTATTTAATTAAAAACCCCAAAGTTATTAAAAATTAATTTTATCAAACAAAGAGTAATTAATTAATTAATATTTAATGCAGTTTAAGACTTGGTGGGAGGAGTTCTCGCCTGAAATGGATGAAACGAAGACCAGAACGATCACAAAAATGAGATGGTCGCGATGAGAATGGTAAATCACGCAAAGTAACACTTTTGAAATTTTCAAAATTTCCATTTTTTTAATTAATTTTGCGCAGTTAAAATTAGCTGATAACAGGTTCATAAGGCTTAATAGGCGGCAATGAGATAGAGGAGGTTTCTAACAACCTAGCAAGGATGTTAGAATAGGATCCTACTAATGGATCACAGTGAGAAGTCAAAGTTGGCTTGGATGAGGGTGCGGGTGATTTTTCGTGGGAGAGGTGTTATTGGAAGTGGTGTAGGTGTGACTACCTTTCTAGTAGGTAGCGAATGTTTTTGTTTCGGTTTAGGTTGCACATTCTTGGGTAAAGGCGTAGGAGGGGTGCGCAAGGTAGAAGGATGGGGTAGAAAACGGGGGTACCCTAGAAAGCCAAGGTGAGAGTGGCAGTGTTAGTGTGGTTGTAGGTAATGTAGAAGATGTAGGCAGAAGAGGTGATAAAGGTGAAGGTGTGGGAAAAAGAGAAGGTAAAGGTACGAGTGCAGGTTTTTGCACCTTGGATTTGCATTGGTGAAGAGGTAACTTGACCAAGGTGGAAGGGTGTGGGCCTAAAATTGAGGATAGAGGTGAGGGTGAAAGAGAAGGCATGGGAGAGATCGGGGTGCGAGGCCTAGGAGGTTGGGTCTTCCCCTTAGGTGTGGGAATCAATTTTGTGAAGGGTGGTGATTGAGTAGACAAGTCTAGTTTCGTTGCGGGATGCAGTAGTCTAGGTGTTGATAGGACCCCTAAGGAAGTGGTAGGTTTAGGTGTGGATAGGGGTTTGGGTGTAGGCGAGGTTGAAGAAAAAGGGGCTGATATGATCGGCTCAAGTGTTATGGTTTTAGTTGTCATGAATACCTTAGGATAGATATTTGAGGTATTAAGGGCCAACATCTGTATTTGGGTAGATACTGGGAGTCAAAGGCACCCCCATAGTGTGGATTAATCAACATACTCTAATCGATACACCAAACACGAGAATGGTTTTGGTTTAGAAGACGACAAACCAGTGGTGAAACCCATCTAGAAATCTGAATCCTGTGATCCATGAAAAGTTTTCGCCTCTGATTTAGTAGACAGGAGTGATGTAAGAAGGTTGATAGGAGCTTAGAAGATCCTGGGAGAAGCATCACCTATAGGAAGAAGAAATAAGAGTGGCTCCTTTATGGATCAAGGAGAGGGGAAAACAAACGGTGTGGAATCCTCTTTAGGTGGAGAGGTAGATTGGGTTGCCTCCTCCTTGGGTAGAGGAACGGGTGAGATATGCTCAAAGGTAGGTAGAGAAATAGGTGGGGTAGGCTCCTCCGTGGATAGAGGAGTAGGTGTGATAGGCTCGGTGGTAGGTAGAGAAATAGGTGGGGTAGACTCCTCTGTGGGTAAAGGAGTAGGTGTGATAGGTTCCTCTGTGGAGAGAAGAGTAGATGTGATAAACTCCTCTATGGGTAGAGGAGTTCATGCAAGGATTTCCTTGATAGACACTATGGGAGGAAACTGGCTAGATGGAACAAGTGTTGTGTTGAAAATGACATGAACCTCATGCACATGGGTGTCACTAGTAGAGGTCTCTGAACCCTGGTTTGATGATGGAGTATGATTAGGAAAAGGTGTCTAAAACACACACATATTGGTGTTGGCAAGTGCATTAGGGTTGTCCATGGTGAGATCATCATTATCTAATATTCCTTGGATAATATTCTTGAAATTTTTGTAATTGCCATCGTTATGTCCCCTAACTCGGTGATAGTTATAGAAGTTGTTTTCTTTGTACCATGATGGTGTAGGATGAGAAGAATCAAAACCAGTGTTTGGTTTGATAGGTTTCCGGAAGGGTGATGGCTCTAACTTTCAAAATATTTTCAAACACAGAAGAATATAGTTCTCTGATAGGAGTGTAAGCCCTATGTTCATACTTGTACTGGAAGTTTTGAACACGAGAAAGGTTGGTAGGTGGTTTTGGTTGATTAGATAGATGAGAGAGGTCATCTTTAAGAATCACCACGTTGGTGGATCCTTTATCCCTGGAATGGTTATTAGAATGGTTGTTCGGTGGTTTAGAAGAAGAGTCGTTCAATTTGAAGTTAAAATTCTTGATATGCAACTTAACTTTCTCCTCTTCAAGGGCACAGATCTCCAATTTTCGGGCCATGGTGAAGGCTTTGTCAAACGTACGAAACATTTGAACCTGGAGAGTCGAGGAAATGTGTCTAATACATGCCCTTGTGAATAACTCTATGATCTCTACTTGTGGTACCTGGAAGGTGAGTTGATTGATGAGGCCCCGCCAACGTGTAATGAAATCTACGATAGATTCGTCCTCATATTGGTGAATATAATAAATATCAGTCATAGATACCTTCTTAGTGAAGTTGATTGAGAAATGATAAAGGAATTTCTAGGCTAATTGGTTGAAGGAGAAGATCAAGTCCCTAGGCAAAGCACTATACCAATCTAGGGCAGGTCCTGATAGCGACACGGGGAAATTTATAAGCAGCAAGGCATCGTTATGGGTGATCAAATAACACATGTGTTTGAATGATCATAAATGTTGTTGAGGGTCTTCCTTGTTATTGAAACAGATGAACTTGGGTAACTTCCATTACGCAAGGTAAGGATGGATAGGTATTGATGGGTGGATGGGCTCGTTACAAATTTCATCATAAGTGAGGATATTACGAGATCTAGAAATGGAGGCCTTGAGTGTTTGCATCTTATACATCATCATCTTGATAAGATCCGTGGTAGGATTAGATTGAGGAGAGCCCCCTGCGGTATAAGGGGGTGGATGAAATGAATAGGTCATAGACGACACGTCAATGAATGGTGTTGTTGAATATATAAAATGAATGCGGATATGTAAGCAGGAATAGATGATGAGGGCATGTACCTTGAGTACGAGGTGGACACTATAGGTTATGACTGAGGTGGGGTGTATGTGGCAGAAGCTTGTGGGAAGATCCTCGTGGTAATAGGCAACAAAGTAGGAGGAATCAAGACCACCAAATTTTGATAAGGCATAGAGGATGTCGATGCAACTGGCGGTTGTGAAGTAATAAGTACTAATGATGTGGGGATCCCTATACTAGGAGTTGTGGATGAGGATATGGCAGATGTCGAGGTGCTGGCAGAAATCAAGGGAGTGATAGACGTCAAAGGTGAGACAAACACTGAAGGTGCGACAGATGTCAAGGGTGCAGTAGGTGGCGTTGATGTGGGAGTAGGTAATGCTAAAGTAACATTCACGGATATGGTAGGGGGTATGGAGGTAGGCATACCAAACAGTGGTTGGCCCGATGAGTTGTGGGTAGAAGAGTGGGTGAGGTAATGTTGTAAGGCTATGACATTATGATCGAGGAATTTAGTGAATTCCTCGTCACATGTTTGTATGGTTACAGGAATGTTGGGGTCCATTGCTGAAGAAATAGGTGATGACGAAGGAGAAGCATGTAATGGTACGTAACTAACGTGAAAGGAAAGTGCTCGCGCTTGTTGGTGAGTCCAAACCATAAGAAAGTTGGAAGATAGATATTCTAGGCTCTGCAGAACTGACAAAACTCAAAAACATATGTGTGGTGAGTCTGGAAAGCATATAAATAGGTTGTGTAATTTCTGGATTTAAATAAAAAAAACAAGAAGATTGATCCGATCAGTGAAACCGGTGTCGGTGACATTTAGGTCACAAAAGACGAGTGTTGTCAGGAAGAAGGTAACAATGTCAGTTAACTGTGGAAAATGAAGAAAGAAGGAAACGAGTTGAAGAAGAGAGAGCAGAAACGAAACGAAGCACCAGAGAAGAAGAGAAAACTAGAAAATATGGGGAAGAAAAGTGAAATACGGGTATTTTGGGCTCTATTAAGGGTGATAGAAACTCAGAAATTGGTTAATCGAAAGAATCAGAAACATAGAAAGATGGTACGCAAGAATAAATTGTTGTTTTCACAAAAAATTAAAAATATAGAGAGATCGATATCAGTCAGTAAACTGGTGTCGGTATGATGAAAGAACCAATGTCGGTTAGTGATAGAAACTGGAAGAATGAATAAAATATGATTTTTTGAGTTAAATTTGATGAATAGAAGCCCCAAAAGAGGTTGTGTATGACAAAGATGATTTAACAAACTCAGGAAAAACCAGAATTAACCAGTTGTGATGGTTGAGTGTGAAAAAGAAAGAAAAAGTGGTGAATACATCCTCACTACTCAAACTGCAGAAGACAAGAAAGAAAGGCGACAATCGAACAAACAAAAACTAAATAAACACGTTATCCTAGGATCGATTTTAGTGTTATTTGGCTTATGCCTTTAGACTGAATATGAATGATATAGAATGTTTGGATAATGAAGGTACCTAGAAAGCAATCTATAGATGGTTTTAGGTTTTATTTTGGCGAAGGAGTCCTCAATATACCTTGTGGTACGTGAGGTCCAAGATCTGATATGATAAACCATCCAAAACACCAAGCGGGGCCCACCGTCAATGGGTTTTTAAATCCTTGACGCCTTCTTCCTGTAAGGGAATGTTTAAGAAGTTTGTAGATTGTGTTAAGTGATTTAGATAAGGAGTGTGTGCACAAATGTGAACTACACTTTATTAATCAATCGAAAAATGGTCATGACCTTCATCATATGATTGCTACTTAACTATGTGAGCTAAATATGTAGATATACAGAGATGAAATGCAAGTGTTTTAAACCCAAATCGAAAAATGATATTTAATGTAAACAAGAGTGAATCAGAAGAGGGATGAATTTCACTAATGCAAGAACAGAAGAAAGAAGAAGTATTCTTTTTAAATGCACCAAAAGAAGTGTTTTCATTTAGAGCAATTAGAAAGAAGGAGCAAATTACCAATAGAAGAAGATTTAGTGAATAACGATTTAAAAAGGAAACATACAAGATGCAACCTATATGAATAGAAAGAAACCCGTGAATGAGGGTCCCACTAGGTGTGCCAAAATGTTTTACCACAGTGTTGCTTATAAAATAGATAAGGTAAAGGTGAGATGAGGAGGAATACCTGTGAAGTCGAAGAAGGTTACGTGCATTGTAGAAGACCAGCTGATCGTGAAGAGCTCCTTTTTGGCTAGGAAGGACTACCTATAGAATCACAACAATACCACCAAATAGAGCTAAATAGCATATGACAGTGGACTGTGATGGGTGTCGTTATTCCCTTCATTTAATCAACTCATGGTTGATGTCATATTCAAACCAGGGGTGTGTCTGAAGCTATATGTAACAAGAAGAATCTAAGTAAACTGGTAATTGATTGTGGATATTTATTTTTTAATTTTTTTGGGGGGGTTTTTAAGTGTCTTTAAGATTTTCTAGCCAAATCCTTATTAAAGCTAACCTATAAGAAACTTGTTGAAATAACCACACATTGTTGAAAATGAACGAATCTTGCAGAATTGAACGCACTACTGAAAATAAATATACTTTGCAGAATGAAACAAATTGCTGGAAATAAACACACATTTAAAAATGTTGTTAAAAAATGCTTGCAAAGAAATAATAGTTTGATCTACAACACCTGCAGGGACAATTACGTAACAGATTTTAACTGAAGAACCAGAAGTACTTACAAAATTGCTAGAAAATAGATTTATACAAACTGTTTAAAAATATAAATACCAATAAAAAGATCCTTCTTCTTGGAGGAGTGGGCCTTTTCTCCACCTTGAATCAGGAATTAATGCAATATTGCTCTCAAAATTAAATGGCTATCTTATTATTGAACCGTTCTATCTTACAAAAATTAACTTTGTATATGTTTGTATATCTATATATCCTCCTTTATCTATCTTCAGGTCTTTATATATATTTCATCATCTGAGATTGTATTTACAATCATGAGCGTTCAATAGCTGTCTATCCACCTATAGGTTCTAGTGAAACAAAATAGTGCTCAAAGTAGATCTAAAATTTAGAAAACTAGATGGGCATACAATAGTTGGTCTTACATGAGTATTTCTGGAGTGTGAAGAGCTAGAAATTCATTGATCTGTTTCTGATTAGAGGGCCCATTAATTTCTCTATATCCGGATTTTGATAAGATTCCCATTGATTCCGAAACTTTGGAGAAGTTCTGGAACCAAAGGAAAACATTTTGGAACTAACTGTGAAAGTTCTAGAACTAAGTGATAGAGTTCTGGAACTAAGCGATAGAGTTCTAGAGCTAAGTGATAGAGTTCTGGAGCTAAGTGATAGAGTTCTGGAGCTAAGTGTTGGAGTTCCGGAACTAAGCCGCATTCTATCTAGTTTCCTCAAAAGGTGTTGGTTGCTTCACACTTTTCTTATCTGACCAAATATGACTTGTTTTATTCAAAAAACTGAATTTCCACACATTTTTTTAGGAATTATGGAGTTTTTAGACGTTAGAACTAAATCAAACAAAAGATGGACAATTACATCCTAACTTATACTAGATCAAACAAAATCCACAAAATGCAGTCAAACTTGATTAAAAGGAGAGTAAAATGAGATCACTCATTGCACATTAATGAGACATATTTTGGCCTTATCAAACTGCCTAGCGTATGCTAGATCCGGGAAGTGTGATACTCCCTAGAAAGGTCGTCAATTCACTATTTAAAAAAAACAACTTAATGCAAAGAAATGACAATAAAAGAAAGGTCAAATCGTAACAATACAATTTAAGTATCTCATATACTAACAATAGAATAGATTTAAGCTAAATATTGAATATACAACTAAATCTAGAAGAGGTGGGGTGTTGTCAAGACTGGTAGGTGTGGCAGGGGTGTTTAGGAAGGTCTAGGTGAGATTGCATGAGGTTTAGGAAGGTTTTGGGTAGTTAGGAGCTCATTGGTCTAAGGTAAATTTCCAGTCACACAAACCGGTATTGGTTGGGCGAATGATGTCGGTACCTAGTAATAACCAATGCCGATTGGGTGACCAATGTTGGTAGGGGAAATTGGATGAGAAGGTTAAAATGGGTTGGTTGGGAGCTCTTTGTGATTGCACAAAGAGTTGGGAGTGCTTAGGTTAGGTGTTAGGATTTATGTGAAGACTCAGAGATGGTAAAAAAGGTGATCTGAGAAGAGTACAAGGCTCAATATGCAAGTGATTGGGTGGAGATGCTACAGAGGAGATCTGGGAGAGGTAGAAGGTGAAAAAAAGTAAATAAATGATTAACAACCAAAATACTGAAAGAAATCACACAGTAGAGATTACTTACTTGTAGAATGGAAGTTGGTTGTAGAAAGAATGGTTGTGGTTGAAGGAAAGACAAGTCCCAATCCCGTGTAACAGCAACATAAGGCTCTTGACTTCCCTGTGAGTGATCCAATGCTCTAGAACATATTGTTGATGCTTGGTGGAGGTTTTGAATGCTTGGAATGATCTCTACTTCGTCGTGAGGTCGCCCGGATGCTCGAGGATACCAATGCCCAAACTCTAAAAACCAAGATGGAAGAAGAACCCAAGAGAAGGATTGGAATTCCTTATTTAAGAGAACCAATGGCGGTTAAGTGACTGGCACCGACCGAGGAATAATCGGTGTTGGTTAGGGAGAAAATGTCTTATTTGCCAAAAATAGCCTTTTCTCTCCATTTTTGGTGGTGGTCAAGATTTGTTATGGACTAGGAGTGTGGGTTGTCATTAAATGAAGCAGGAAATAGGTGGGAGAAGTGTAGAAGAAGTCATAATTAGGTTTAGAAGAGGTCATAGGTAGTCAGGGAAGTAACTAACTTAGTCTAGGTTAATAATTAGGCTTGGAAAGGGTCCATGGTGAGGTGGAGTGGTGAGGTAGAGGAATGAGGGAATCATTAACTTAATATGGGTAGTGAAATTAATAATAATGTGTGTAGGGGTCATGGTAAGAGGTATGTTAGTCGAAGGGGGCCTAGAGGGTTGCGACCCAAATTTGGGTGTCTACAAAAACTGCCTCTACTAGGTTAATTCATTCCTCATGATTGCACATGCCTCTGACGTTGCCTTAACATGCAAGAAAAATCAAAATAATTTGATTCTGGGCAAGCACATTCTTGAAATCAAAGGAAACCTGTAAAATTGGAGGTAGATGCAATCAAAACATTGCCAAATGACCAAAACAACTTGCATATGTTGTTATTTCTTATCATTTTAGTTGAGCGTGGAGGAATACACCATTTGGAAGAACTATGGAGGGTCTTAAGGCTAGAGAAGATAAAAAATGCATTATTAAATTCCTTTGACGTTTTTCTTATTTTATAGTGACATGCGACCCCTAGATTTGTTTCCCTATTTTAACCCACTTAACCTCATCAATCTCTACTTCTACTAATACTATTGTGAAGAGCTCCTCAAGACCTTTCCAATGGTAACAATTTTATGCTATTTGGAGTTGTAGGGAGAAAGTTATGGGCCTCTAAAGATTTAGGGCTCATGTGAAATGAACAGTGATTTTGTGACACATGGTAGTCCTTGATTAGGTGTGGGGATGCCCATGTGTCTACTTATATGTTTATTTACTTCGCTATGCATTGTATTTCCTTCTTCCACATGTGCAGTCCACGTGTTTATCTTTTTGGCTATGTGCACAGCTTCCATGTCTTCCCACTCCCTTTCGGACCCAAAATTTGTTAAATTTTGGTTCATTTCGTGGACTTTACGTCAGTGGGAGCCCATCTGCTCGAAACTCACCAAAAAGGCGATGCGTGACACTATGACCCATTGTTGATTCGTGTCACTTGTTCCTCCCTAACTCATCCCTACCTTACAAGTGTGTCTTGCCTTGGTCGCTGACTTGCCTCACCCATACCCGAAAGTTTATGTTACATGGTTTATTTTGTGGCCTCACATCTACCAAAGTCCATTTGCATTAGGGAGGCCTAGAATATCGCCACATGTCCCATCTTCTTCGTCTGATCTACACCATGTAGCTCGCTTCAAACCCCACTATGTGTCCTCACCTTGACCGCTTGACCCTCGCCTCAGACCTGACGGTTTATACATTACACCTTATTCCACGGCCTCACATTTGTGGGAGTGCTTTGGCATTGAAGAGCCCTAGAACATATGACACTTGGCCACTTCTCATTCACTAACCGTTATGTTGCCCCCACTTTGGACCCGACGATTTATAAATTTGTGTTTATTATGCGGCCTTGCATCCGTTGGAGCCCGAAAGCTATAAGAGGTTCCGAAATTACGCCACATGAGCTCTCCTTTTGGCACCATTTTTAATTTGAATTGCCCCCTGCTCCACTTTATATCTAACCCGACAAAGTCCAAGTTTTAAACCACGTGGGTTTAATTAAAATGTTGAACATGTATTTGGACGAGCATTTGAACGTTTTTTGCTCCTTTTTAATGCTAAGTCCAATGTTAAAGCTTGTAAGTTATCAAAATAGCCCCAGGGCTTATTTTAGATAACACTATATTAATAGCTATATTATGGGTTGCATGATTAATGTGTATTAATTTATACAAAACATTCTACCTGTAACAATCTTACACTTAATAATAAGTAAGGAAAGAACTCTTAATTAAAGTTCCCTTACACCATATTATTATTGATTTTATGGTGTAAAAAGTCCCATATTGGAAATAGTTCCAAGGGACTTCATGTTCCATAGCTAAATGACAACTGGTATCGTGAATATGCATAATAATAATAATTTCATTTTTGTCATTTATTGTTAGAAGGAAGAATGAGGACATACATGATATGCACTGTTGATCTCAAAGTCACCAAATTTTGCCATATTCCCTTCATTGTAGATATGGTCAACACTTTTTTCATTTTCCATTTCCCTGTGTAAGCAATCCCTTGTTACGTTCACCACATAAATGAGAAATAAGCCACATTAAATAGAAAAGTCATATAAATCTTCCTTCTAAATCCTCTTATTCGTATATCTCGCACAACAAACCATCTGTTGATGGCGATTTCAATTCACATAAATAGCGATTGTCAGTAGGAGGTGAACAAGTGCATGAGTTTGACCGAGAAACAAGAAAATAATAAGAGTGATGTTAGGTCACATGTTCAAATCTTGATGTAATAGCACTGACAACGATAAATTCAACTTAAATGTGGTCATCGTGAAAAACTCACAAGATATAGGAAATATATAGGTGTCTATCCTCATGTTTTCCATTAGTTGAACACCCCGTACAAAATGTACTCACTTCATAATGGCAGGGCCTCCTACTCAAAATGGATGTTTTTTTTCTCTAGAAGAAAGATCTACTTTTCATTCCTCAATATCGATTGTAGGGAAATTTTCTTATCTTTAAGGGTCAAAAGGTTATGCTTTCTACCAACTTATGGGTAAATGTTCCTCTCCCACTATTTTACGAGGCATATGTAGGGAACTCCCTCTAAAAATGGCATAGGCTTTAAAGCTTTCAACTTTCTCCCACTTTGTGAAAAATCTTCCTCTGATAGGTTTTGACCCAACATAAAAATCTACAAAGCTCAATGTTTAACATTACAAAAAACAACTATAGATATACGATGCGCTAAATGACACGGCCTTGCTTTCACATGTGTCCCCAAAGTTCTCTCCCTTTGTGGTCTACGCATTTTTTTCTCCTTTCTCGTTCCATCACTTTTCAAAGATGGCTCGATGCCTATTTGACAAATATGGAAAAAGAAAAGAGGCACATCTATAAGTGCTGCGACATTTCTCAGATTTACAACTCTTGTCCACTCATTAATGTCGAAGGCATTCCCCCTGGTAGGATCTGCCTCCCATTCTAACACATGCAAAAATATCAACCACACAGTTTATTTAGTCGTCCACATACGAAATTCATCTTAAAAATCCACATGGAAAGCAGGAATCTACGCCACATTTTCCCCGTGCATAACACACCATCTCGCTTTGGTTTTGTTCCGTTACTTTCTCTGGTGGCTTGTGAAAAATGTATACTTACATAAGTAAGTGTGTACTTAGTACGGGCGGCGAGGGGAAAATATTGATATTTTTGTCCATGCAGAAGTGAGATTGCCGCCGTCTTTTTCTCGGCAGTCGTTTCTCCCTGTATCAGCTTCCAATCGAAAACCTTAACGCTATAAAAACAAATTCACAGGGTTTGTTATTCAATATTTTCTCAGAACTTTTGGTTTCTTTCAGCTGTGTAAGAACCAGTTGCCGACGCCTAAGAACTGAAGAAAAAGTTGATGGCACTGTCTATGCGATCCCTGACCCTCAAAACAAGTGCAATATTATTCTAAAACGCGATCCCATTTTTGATAAAGTGGACTCATGTACTCAATGCTTATGTTAAATATTTTGACGAGACATTGATGTATATCAAAATATAAATTCAAATTCGTCACTTCTCTTTTTTTTTTTTTAAAAACTTAAAAACTAAATCAACTCATCAAAATTAAAATATTTAAAAGTGCAATGGTTATATCTATTATTAATGTTTAAGGTGTACCCCCTGGCAGGAACTGCCTCCCGTTCTCACACATGCAAAGATATCAACAACACAGTTTCTTCAGTCGTCAACATGTGTCCAGAAAAGTATTAAGAATCTATGGCACAAAGAGGGAAATCAGGGGCAACCAGATGAATTTTGAAGTGCCACAACTTGTTTCTGGCAGATTGATTATTTTGAATAGAAATTATTCGAATAGTTATAGAAATGACTGCACACATAAAATCGAAATGCACCCTCGAGATATCGATGTGCTTCTCTAGATGTTATCATAGGCCAAATAATCTACTATGAAGCATCAATATGTAAACAACAAAACATAGATATTTTGTCCTCCTCGTTTTCACTAGATACAAAACTCGAATGTGACTGTAGGAAAAAAAATCATTACTAAGCGCCAATACAAACATATTCTCTCCTCCCAATAATTATTTATAGGTATGGTTTGTCTACTGATTTAGCACCTAAGTTTTACGGTTTATAATTTTGCATATAAGGAAAATATCAAGAAGGGTTTCGTATCGACGACCTCAAATATACTTTTTCCATATTAATGTCATGCTATGTCATTGGGGGGTTTCTATGATGTGGAACCCAACATGGTGTTTATAGTGGTCTAAAAGTTTCATATTATAGCGTATTTGTCTCTTATCGTGCCACGTGAGAATCTGACATGGAGATATCCCTAAATCAAGTAATGAGAGTGCACACGTGGAATGGAAAATCAAATATGAGGTGGAGGTTAAACCCCTCTGAGTCGAACGGAGGTTGGGTGATGCCCCAACATCGATGTGGTGGGACTGACTGCAAGGTATTTTGTGGCATTGTGACTTGTTGTTGTAAGTGGGATTCATGGTGTGAAAAAAAAACCTCTTACACAAATGTGGTTTGCTTGATGCGTAGTGGTGTCCTTATCCAAATTCCTTGCTTTGTAATGCATAGCGTGTCGATCTCATAATTGCTTAAAATGAACAAGATTGCAATATTTCATTGGAAGATTGTGTGGAATTATTTCAAACATCTAATTCGGATTGGGGCAGTGTGGATTCCATTGTAGCCGAAAAATACTAAAAAATTGTTTGTTTCCCTCTTGTACATTATTGGCGAGAAATGAAAACAAGTTAACGAGTGGATTTTGTGACTTCACCTTTAGGAAGTATCCTTTCGTAGGTACACATTTTTAATTAATGCCAAAGGCATTCCCCCTAGTTGGAACTGCCTATCATTTTGACACATGCTTAGATATCAACGAGATAATTCTTTAGTCGTTGATGTACAAAATTAATCTTAAACGTCCATGTGGTCTATAAATCTTTCAATTCCACATCACAGCGTATTCTAACAATTTCATTTGTACAACACATTTTTTTGCCCATTCTGCCAAGTTTCCAAGGATCTCAAATTTATAGAAAATTTGTTGTCGGTGGTGAAATGCTTCGCAACGGGGGTCATTCTCTCCACCAATTTTGTGCATGTTTTACCAGAGGCATTCACGGCTCTGTCAAGCGATTGCCTATCGGCCCACCCCTTGGAATATTTCACCTTTGTGGGAGATGTGGCCATGGCGGGCACTGTGGTTACTCCCATGGTTGATAATAGATATGCTTGCCGCTAAACACAACGAAGTAAAGTCTTATATACAAATTAAATGAAGCATACAATGCTAATTCTAAAGGAAGAGATATGGAGATTGGTAAAGCTAATGGTTCTTCCTGTGAGTTGTTGTCACGCAGGAGGAGATTAGGGGGAGTTCATTAATGGCTGAGACTTTCCTATCGGGGAAGATGGGTAAAACGTTGTGTTGCCATCTTTGGCGAGTTTAGAGGAATCGAGGGAGGATATGTTTGTACAACAGAGACACAAATTCGTGTGAAAGGTTTTGGAGATTGGGATTATATTTCATTCAGTTATAAAGATCCAACAGATTATCTCTATTAGAGGGTGTAATCATTTTTACGCCCTTAGAACAACAGTCAAATCCCATGTGCGCCGACCTATCACCCAGCGGGTGCTGAGCGCTTACCCGAGGCATGCGCGGGCGCCGAGCCCCTCCTTTATGTGAGTTATGTAAGAATGCATCATCTATAACATATACTTAAGTGCAAAACAATAGAAAAGAGCCATGCATTCATTTAGAAGATAAAAGATAAGTATCACAACAACATATAGAATTGATTCATAACACAAAGGAAATGCACTAGACTTATGCTCATGAACACATATATGCTTTAGAACAGAGCCTTATATTCATGTTCATCAGATCAATAACCACATTACATTCATTTAAGGCCATAACAAACCCATATAATAATGCAGAGCAAGGTCATGCATCAAAAACTAAACTACATCCTTCATATTACAAGGATAAACACAGACCCATCCCTCTAAATATGCCATCACTCCTATGTTTCCTCTAATCCCAACCCATAGAATCCTCCATGATATTTTTGCAGAGCTTCACCCCTCTTCCACCACCACTACTCTCTTCCCCCCTTCTTCTACTACCCGAGGATCTCTATATATAGATTTTTGCCTTCATCGTCATGCCTTATGAGGTAACAAATCATTTGCCAAGTTTCCAAGTGGTCCTCCAATGGAGGATGCCTCCTTTGATGTGATCTCTCCACTCTTTGCAATGATGTCTTTCTGGATCCTTCCATCACATGCATGGAATATTTCATTCTTGATCCTACAGCTGTCAGGCTAGCACCTTATACACTTCGCATGCTAGATGGGTCATTCTTTCCTCATGTGCTCCCTGGAACTCCGAATATGGCTAAGTCCCAAAAACACGTCTTGTCTTACGCGCGCGATCGTGTATTTTGCTAAACCCTGCTAGAACCATGCCATGTGCACCTTCACCTTACGCACCCTTCTTCATATAGGTCTCGCACGCCCACTCGCCTTCTTGTACTTAGCTGATATTTTGAGGCCCAACATCACCCCACACTACACCTGTTCTCCATCCTCAGAAACACTTCTCTTCAATGAATAAAGAATGGTGGGCTCCGAATATGAAAAAGAATGAAGGAATGAAGAATTGGGAGAAAGAATGAAAGAATGGTGAAAATGAAGGAGAACAATGCTTATTTTTGAAGGACAGGGAAATCCTTCCCTATTTCAGGCCTCAATTTTTTCTCAGGCATCAACCTTGTTTTGGGCTTGCTGACAGAGGTCTCCGACTAAGGTGCTCACCTCCTAAAAACTTAATTCCTCCCCTTTGGTGCTCATTGTCTCAACAATACTTTCCAATTGTTTGCCCAAGTCATCAAGCGCATCCATCCTATGGGTGATCTGGGGGTATAATTCTTTTAGCCGGCTCTTGATCGAGCCTCGCAAAGGTCTCGATAGCTTTTGACTTCTTTTCTACCTCGGCTAGGATTTTATATCTTTCTGCCCTGTTCCCCTTATTCTTTTCTTGAAACTCCTTGAGTTCCATTTCATGTGTGGTGACCAGGATGCTTGCCACTCTATCCCTTTCAGCGTAGTTTTCATATGCATCTTCTGTGACTTGCACGATGACCTTTACCTCTATAAGGAGTTTAGTATATTGAGCAACAATCTCGGCAACTTTTAGTTTCTCCTCCTTTTCTTGGCGCGCTAACGCTTCTTCTGTAGATTTTAAGGCAAGTGGTCACCTTTCCATTGTGAGGATGTGAGTCAAATCCTCCAGGCACTGCAAGGTTGATTCATATTTTGCTTGGGCGACACTAGGTCAGGATGCTTTAACACAATAACACCCGTAATCATTTTAATCTTATTGTGTAGCTTGTGCACCCTTGCTTTCTCCTCTTTCAGTTAACACCTTAACTACGCACTGATAAGATCTTCTTGCTTCAAGTCCTTTCCCTTCTCAGCGAGATCCTTCTTTTCCTTCTCCAATTCCTCCTCCAGGAATCTCACTCTATTATTCCTTCCGAATAGTTTGGCCTCAATCTCAACTGAGACTTTGTTGAGCGCGTTGCAGACCTGCTCATTTGATAATTGTTGAGCATTCACCAAGGGATTAACTCCTTTTGTTTCTGGCTCCTTCATCAGTGCTCCATGACTTACTTCAAATTCAGGTTCATCCACGTGGGACTTGAATGCCCAAGGTAGCATTTTTCTGGTTCGGGGATATGTGCCTTCTTCATCAAACAAAGACATAGCCAGGACTTGTTCCGTTGGTATGGTGCTTTTCTGCACACATAAAATTGATTAGTTATAGAAATGACTGCACACATAAAATTGAAATCCACCCTCGAGATATCGATGCGTTTCTCCAGATGTTATCACAAGCCAAATAATCTACTATGAAGCATCAATTTGTAAACAACAAAACATAGATATTTTGTCTTCCTCGTTTTCATTAGATATAAAAATCGAATGTGTCTATAGGAAAAAAATTTCATTACTAAGCGCCAATACAAACATAGTCTCTCTTCCCAATAATTATTTACAAGTATGGTCCCTCTACTGATTTAGCACCAAAGTTTTATGGTTCAAAATTTTGCATATAAGGAAAATATCAAGAAGGGTTTTGTACCAACAACCTCAAATATCCTTTTTCCATACTAATGTCATGCTACATCATTGGGGGGTTTTTATGAAGTGGAACCCAACGTGGTGTTTATAGTGGTATGAAAGTTTCATATTATAGTGTACTTGTCTCTTATCGTGCCATGCGAGAATCTGATGTGGAGATATCCCTAAATCAAGTAAAGAGTGATGAGAGTGCACATGTGGAATGGAAAATCAAATATGAGGTGGAGGTTAAAGCCCTTCGAGCGGAACGAAGGTTGGGTGATGCCCCGACATCAGTGTGGTGGGACTGACTGCAAGGTATTTTGTGGCATTGTGACCTATTGTTGTCGATGGGATTCATGGTGTGTAGAAAAAACCTCTTAGACAAATGTGGTTTGCTTGCTACGTGGCGATGTCCTTATCCAAATTCCTTACTTTGTAATGCATAGCATGTCAATCTTGTAATTGCTTAAAATGAACGAGATTGCAATATCTCATTGGAAGATTGTGTGGAATTATTTCAAGCATCTGATTCGGATAGGGGCAATGTGGATTCCATTGTAGTCGTAAAATACTAAAAAATTATCTGTTTCCCTCTTGTACATTATTGGCGAGAAATGAAAACAAGTTAACGAGTGGATTTTGTGACCCCACCTTCAGGAAGTATCCTTTTGTAGGTACACATTTTTAATTAATGTCGAAGGTATTCCCCCTGGTTGGAACTGCCTATCGTTCTGACACATGCATAGATATCAACGAGATAATTCTTTGGTCATTGACGTACAAAATTAATCTTAAATGGCCATGTGGTTTATAAATCTTTCAATTCCACATCACCACGTATTCTAACAATTCGATTTGTACAACGCATTTTTTGCACATTCTGTCAAGTTTCCAAGGCTCTCAAATTTATAGAAAATTTGTTGTCGTTGGTGAAATGCTTCACAAGGAGGGTCATTCTCTCAATCGATTTTGTGCATGTTTTACCAGAGGCATTCGTAGCTCTGTCAAGCGATTTCCTATCGGCCCACCCCTTGGAAGATTTCACCTTTGCGAGAGATGTGGCCATGGCGGGCGCTCTGGTTACTCCCATGGTTGATAATAGATATTCTTGGCGCTAAACATGACGAAGTAAAGTCTTATATATGGCTCAAATCAGATGAAGCATCCAATGCTAATTCTAAAGGAAGAGATATGGAGATTGGTAAAGCTAATGGTTCTTCCTGTGAGTTGTTGTCACGTAGGAGGAGATCAAGGGGAGTTCATTAATGGTTGAGACTTTCCTATTGGGGAAGATGGGAAAAAAGTTGTGTTACCATCTTTGGCGAGTTTAGAGGAATCGGGGGAGGATATGTTTGTACAACAAAGACACAAATTCGTGTGAAAGGTTTTGGAGATCGGGATTATATTTCATTCAGTTATAAAGATCCAATAAATTATCTCTATCAAAGGGACGATTCTTATCATCATTTATGTTTACCATTCTTATCATTGCAACTGTAATAAAGATTGCCCACCAACCGACCCTTTACTGTTTTTAGATCGTCATTAAAAAAAAGTGTTTTGGCCAAAATTGAAATGGTGGTCTATGTTAAATGTTATCAGATCTTTTTTAATTATCTTATCTGATAAAAAAAGAATATCGCTTTCGTGTTTTGTCATGGGTCTAGATTTAATAATATCGAATTTCCATATTTTCACAACAATCCAACTCCTCGATTTTGGCTTTCATGATAGGATAAAGATAACATGGAATTAATAAGTATTGTTGTCTTCCAAGCTATTGGATTGCATTCATACTCAAACAATGTAAATTAACAATCGTACGTGAAATGTACGATGGAAACGCCAAAGGGGATGGAGTGAAGAATTAATCCTTGAGGAGACGAAAAATAGGGAGAGGATGAGGGATAATGAAGAAGGGGTTTGAGAGATGAGAAGTGCATTTTGTTCCATTGCATCGTCTCTATCTTGCTTAAATTATTCACTTGAGTGTAATTTGCGCTTGAAGGGAACAAACTAAAAGGGGGAAAATCCAATAGGTTCCATGTTTGAAACCCAACCAAAATACTTTCTTTGTGGAGCACTTTGTAGCCCCCTTTATAATTCTAAGCTTTAGCAAGTGCAGGAGAACTGATGGACAAGCTTAATTTAGTTTCATTTGGATTGGAAGGTTCCTTTTAATTTTATTTCGGCGTAATTTCGACACATTTCGTGGGATTTAAATTGTCATTTATATTTTCACCACCTTTTTTTAGGCGGGTGTAAATTTATTTGATTTTGTCTGTTTAGGGTGTTGATTATGATAGGTTGCAAGCAAGTGGCAACATTCAAACTTGGGTCCTCCAAACATTTAATTTCTAGAGTCAGGGTTTTGTCTCTTAGCGCCTACATTCTTCTATGTTTCCCTCTCTACGCCGCATTTGTAGAACTGATGGACAAGTTTAAGCCATTGATTAAGAGACCCCTCTAAAACTTCATTCCTCACCGCGAAATGAGCAACCCCTCTAGAACGACATTCTTGTCACCATCTTTCCATGCACTCCTTACTACAGGTTCTCGAAATGTTGCCACAAGAAATAGCCTAATTTTGAGTTCCTTAGCCGTGGCGTTAATGTCCTTTTCATGGAAACAATCTGAGTTATGGAATAGGTGTAGGACATGCAGGGTTTTAAATCCCACCTTTTCAATTATGAATTTTTGAACAAGTCTTCACCTTATCTAGAAAATTAAATGTCGTACAGTAAAAAAAATTGATGCCATAAAAAAGTAAAGTTACACAATAGCAAAGCTCAATTGACGTATAAATTTTTCCTTTCTTTCATATGTCCATTCCCTAGAGGGGCTCATTTATTAGGTATTATTGTTCTACCAATCCTTAAATTCTAAGACATCTCCGCTAACAGTTACCTCATCATCTTACACAACACACCTTTTCTCCTTCAAATGATTGGGAAAAGTGTCATGCAGTTGTTGGAGGGTTGAGTTTTGCATTTTATCTTCATTCCACTTTCCTTGCCTTTGGACTTCTCCACCCTCAAACCCCTTCTTATTGACCCCTCTTTTTCTCCCATTGTTTCTCTACCCCCACTTTAACTTCCTTAGTAGACCGCCTTCACCATTTCCATCGTACATTTCACGTGCGATTGTTAGTAGATAACTCCTCTCACTATTAATATATCCAGTCCATATTTTTTCCCCACTCCCACTCCCACTCCCACTCCCACTCCCACTCCGAACGATTACTAGTCTTAGGTACCTAAAAGATAAAAAATCCCATATAATGCATCGTGCCTTTGGAATTTAAATATTATATTCTTGTTCCAGTAAATTCATAGAAAAACTCGATACCGAATAAGACAACGTTCGTTTTTCCTCGTAAAGAAGAGAACCCATATGGGCAGTTCTGCACTCACTTCTCGTATCATTTGGGTAACTGGTGCATTCAATCAATCTAATACAAGGCTCTGGGTTGGTATACCAGCTCTCGGTCATAGAAAATTGCAGGTGAAGAGCAAGAGCAGCAGCACGGCGAACTCAATTTCAATAAGAATGGATGGACAACAAGAAGGCAGAGGGGCCTTTTTCAGCATATCTCCATACGAACCTCCTTCTTGGGCAACCCACCTTGGTCCAATTCCCTCACACTACTGTGCCCTTGGACATGTAAGTTTCTAATTGCATTTTTTTATATATACAAGGAAGAAGTAGATTATGCTTTGATTTAGTCTGCCAGAATGTATCTGTTATTGTTCTGTTCGCTCTGTGATCTGATTGTTCTGTGAGTTTTTATGATCACTCATCTCAGTTCAAAAATAAAACAAAACAATTTCATGGAGACATCCAATCCTGTCTGTTTGACCCAAATGCTGCATGGGTTATTATGGGGAAAAAAACCGTTTCCTAGGAAGACCCAATTGTTTTTCTGTGACCCAAATGCTGCAATGGGGTATTATTGTTATAAAAAAACAGCACACAGCAAGACTTAGTTATTTCTTTGTGACCCAAATGCTGCAACGGGGTATTATTGTTAAAAAAACAGTTTTCTAACAAGATCCAATCATGTCTGTGTGACCCAAATGCTGCAACGGTGCATCGTTTCAAAATACAAACAGTTTATTAGGAAGACATAGTTATGTCTATGTGACCCAAATGCTACAATTAGTTTTTTTAAAAGTTTCATAGGAAGACTGAATTATGTCTGTGTGGCCCAAATTCTACTATAGAATATTTGAAAAATTAAAAATGGTTTCGTAGGATGACTCAATTAACTTTGTTTGAATCTCTTACCCAAATGCTACAATGGCTACAATTGCAGCCCCTGCTTTTAACGACACCCGGTAGGTGTCTGCAAGGAGCCTCTTTTCGGATTATATCATGATGCGTAGGATGTTGTGCCTTTCCGTGGTAGACCCAGATACTATAATGAAATCATTTGTCATCCATAATTAAGGATTTTAGGAAGACCCAACCGTGTCTATGAGACGAGACAAAAATTTGGGAAGATCCAATTATGTCTTGAGATGAGATGAGATGAGATGACTTTTACATCCTTTAGGCCAAAGTGGTCTGTAGGACCTATCAAAGTGTGTTTACTTGTTTAGAAGATTATTGCTATGACTGATTCGTTTTAGAATAAATTCCCCAATTGTATGATTGTTTTGGTTTAAGATTTCATGTAGTAGGTTATGAACCACGATAGCATAAATCTATGTAATTGCTCGTAATATCTATCGTTATATAGTGGGCTTGTTGGAATGAAATTTATTCATCTTCTACTTAATTCAAGTTACACATCGTAGAATAACACTAGTTAGGATTTTCCATATCATCAACAATTTTTGTGGGTCTAGGGTCCCTTAATCCTAGTTGCCTGTAACAAAACGAAAAAGCTATACATCGTGCAAATTTTATGTTCCCAAGGTTTCTTTGGGAGGGTCCATCTACCAGTTTCATTGTGTAGCTTGTGTGAGCTAGTTCTTAGCATTGCAATCAGGTTTTTCATTTTGAGACTACTTATTTTGTATGCATAGGTGGATGTTCTAGTTTTTGTTTACACCCTAATTAAATTTAACATGAAACATAATTGATTTTAGTGGAATTAGTGCACTAAAGGATGTAAGGGTTAGCAATAGGTAGATATTATGATTAATTAACTTTCAACATTAATTATCAAAATTAGAATAACAATTTTATACTTGTAACTAATATGCTAAACAAGATATGAACTTGGGAATACAAAGGAATGAGCGCACTTAGCTGATTACAGATGATTTTGGAAGGTTTTGGGAAGGTTGCACTACAGGAACAGGGAAATCTGGATTGAAACAAGCTTCGTTTTGGAGACTGTCACTGGAAAATGGACCAGGGCAAGGCCGTACCGTACGGTTTTGCACATCTTGTACGGTCTTGGACCTGCAGGGATCTAGGCTCTGTAACTTCTTGACATTGTCGGTTGTCTGAAACTCGTTGTCGATGACAAACCCTAGTTTGTGATCATTATGCGAGGCTCTCTGAATACTCTAATTGTCATCTCAAACTCTAGCCGTGGATGAATTTTTTTGCAAAACAAATATTAGTTGGGATGTGGGCACTCTCGTGCACTGCCAACATTAGCACTACTCCGAAGAGGCCTCAAACAACATGTCGTTCTCCACCTAACATGTGATATCTGAATGAATGCAACTAGATTTGACAACCAACCATCTTTGACCATGCTTGAATTGAGTTTACTTTTGCTAAGATACTTGGGGAAGGGATGTTTGAGTGCTTGTAGATGAGAGAGTTTGCTGCCTTGACCTGGTAAGGAGCTTCAAACCTGTAGAGATTGCTGCCATAATGACTATAGATGTGCTATTGCAAGATTTAAGGAGCCTTTAGTGCCTTTTGCAAGTGTAGGAAGTGAGTGTATCAATGTAGTGCCATCGAATTTCCAGGTTAGCGAATGAGGTAGTGTTTACTTGCTTATATAGGGTTCCATAGATGATTTATCAATGAAAACCGACCTAGAGAGATTAGAAGACCCAACAAAAGATATGATTTTGAAAGCAAAGCCGAAGGACATGTTGGTCCAAGACCCGTACAAATTAGTTAGGACCGGATGTACTATCCTGACCAATTTGTACTGCCCTACCTAGGGAAGAAAACATGCAAACTCAAGTTTGAGTCTTGTTGTTTGATGTTTGTCTATGAATTTTATGCATTATGTTCTCAGAATTTGACAACATGTCAGTGTGCAAAGATAAACAAGCTAAACACGAGACCTCAGAATGTACTAAGCGGGAATAGGAAAGTTGCATTTATCTTAGCAAGAGTGCATTGTCAAAACTAGCAGCATCAAATAGTGAATTGCCAAAATTTGTGTGTCTACAATTTGGGGTCGATGATTTTCCTATAACACCAAATATTTGACAAGATCCAATTGTGTCTATGGGACCCAAATGCTACAATGATTATTGAAGAAAAATAGTTTCCTAGGAAAACCCAATTATATCTATGTGACCCAAATGCTGCAACAGGGTTTTATAAAAAACAATTTCCTAGTAAGACCCGATCATCATTTTATAATTCCAATGCTACAATGGGGTACAGTTGCGGCCCTTGATTCTAACATCACCCAATAGGTGGCTGCAAGTAGCTTCTAGATCAATGATATCATGACGTCAAACGCATGTTATGGATTCCTGTGATAGGACTGGTTACAAACTTGAGGATTTTAGGAAGACCCAACTATATCTATGTCATCCAAATGCTAAAATGGGATGTCAAAAAAAAAAACAGTTACATAGGAAAACCCAATTATCTTTATGTGGCCCAAATGATACAAGGGGGTACAGTTGTAGCCTTTGATTCTAACAACACCCAATAGTTGTGCACAAGGCGCGTCTGTCTCAATTATATCACGATGTCACAGGCTGTTGTAGATTTCTGTGGTAGACCTAGATACAATAATAAATCATCTCATCATCTGTGCTTTAGGATTTTAGGAAGAACCAGTTATGTCTATGTCACTCAAATGCTACAATGAGGCATTTAGAAAAGAAAAAAGGAAAACAATTTCCTAGGAAAATCCAATTCTCTATGTTACTCAAATTCTACAATAGGGTATTGTTGGAACCCTTGATTCTGGTAACTCCATGAGCCACTGCAAGGAGTTTCTATTTGAACGATGTCATGTTGTGGATTTCTGTGGTAGATAATCATTTCATCATCTATACATGATGATTTTAGGAAGATCCAACAACATCAATGTTAAACTGCTAGGATGGTGACAGCTGGAGCCTTTGATTTTAAAAACACAAAGTGGGTGTCTACAACGAACTTCTATCTTGATGATATTAGATTGTGGTGGATTTCTGTGGTAGGTCCAGCTACAATAACAAATCATTTCATCATCCGTCCTTGAAGGTTTTTTGGTAGTACCATTTATATGGACATGATCTTCAGTAAATAGTAATAAACTATTTACTAAGTTACTGACTAATTAATGTGTTTCAATTTTTCATGGTACAATATAAAGTATTTTTGCTTAGTAAATCTTGGGCAAGGTTATGGGCTGCCTTTAACACAGATGGGGTGAGCTTGGAACTGCATTCTAAGTATCTGTAAAATTGGGTCACTCTCAAACATCTTGGATCATATTCTTACGATTTGTAAACATGGGTTATGCTAAAATGTTTGTTAAACCACAATCTCACCGAGGCACCACACATGCACTGGATTTCTGGATCCTCTTATTGCGCTGGGCGTCATGCTCTCCTGAATGTCCCCATTACCATTACACCTCAATCTCTTAGATGCGGATATTATAATTTGACAATGTTACATATTTGTCTTTTTTTGGGTTGGGGGTTGGTGGAGAGGAGCTGGAGAAAAGCACATTAGTCCTAGAAGAGGCTGTACTCACTTTCCCAGATACACTAGTACCTCTTTAGTAGATGTTAACCGAAATTCTGTAGAAGTTTCTTCCATGAAATTGCTGAACCAACTTTACAAGTAGAATGCTAATCAAGTTGCTGATCTGCTGCAGTACTGTTTCTCATCCATTCCTTGTCCATCTCTTTGAGTGGCCTCAAATTGCACGACTTTACTAGCGACCATCACAACCCAAAATTTTAGTTATACCTCTTCAATCCAATCTCCCAATTTGCTTGTGGATCTTCTTGCATATCAATATATTGCTTTATATTTGTTCGAAAGGAGTCAAATATTCTAGGTTAATATTCCACCGTTTGAATCTTGTGGAGGACTGTGTCCTCTACACTGTTATCTAATTTAGTGTTTGTCATGAGCAAGTTTGTTTATATTCTTCCTATCTTTGTTTCCCTCTAGCTACCAATTCTTCCTCTTGGGGTGTTGTTCTTGCATTAACATTAACCAACTTATCTCTGTCTATGGTTTGCATATCCGCTCTTATAGACAATACACATGACTTGTTATCCTACATGCACCTATACTGCTGCAATTCAAAGATTTGAAATGACAAAGCTCCCTTTCATGATCCTTTTTGCACGCTAGATGCACCTTCATCATTACCCTTACAATTTCTCAACCTCGGATTTGATCTTCTAATGGGTCATAAGTCCTTGCTACACCTCGAAATTTATATTTTTGATCAAAAAACAAGTAAACAAATGCAAAAGAGTTATGAAGAGACCTAGAGAAGTGTCGTTTGTTTTTTGGAGTAAAAAAGGCTTTATGAAGAGGGACTTGTTTTAATTAAAATTTTAAGTTCCGATGATTCTCCTAGGCCTCTCCATGAACGTTCTAGGATTAATTGCACATGTAACCTTATGTAAAGGGGTGTTTAACTTTTCTCACCACCGGTGAACAATAGGTTGAATATGGTATAAATTGTCAAGGTGGTGTCTCTCACAACAAATGCGACCTTCATCTGGCCAAGCATGCTATGAATGCACTCTTAGATCTCTCTAAGGTTAGGAGTGTTACCCATGTCCAAAGGATACAAAAGACAATTTATCTGTCATCTATCCAAAACAAATCTTTGACCACCACACCTTTCACCCTCTTGCCTTGTTTTGTCTCGGTCTCTGCCCACCTAGTCTACTTCTCTATCATAATCATAGGCTACAAGGGCCCTTGCAACTCGAGCATTCTCACCAATAAACTGAAATAAGATGCAAATTCGGTCTCAACTGGTTTGAGGAATTCCTTCTTCGAAAAAGAAAAATAATGTCAATGAGGTGTGGTTGCATAAGAACATATACACCTCTCTGGCATTCGTCACCACCTGTTCGACCATCAATTTTTCCAATATCTTTTACTGCACTGTTCATTACTGTGCACAAGGGGTCTAGTAGATGTGGCTGCAGGTAGGCTCAACTAATTTTCCTGCTCCCTTGCACACACTAGCTGCATTGTAACTACCTATACAACATTGTCGTGGCCAACTTCCTCTATAGCATCCCTCGCAATGTGGGACCGAAATTCAATGTCATTGTGCTTTCTAGAATAATCAACAACCAAAAGGAAATAAATGTTTGCCACAAATGTGATGATAACATTGATGAATGGGTGGTGCCTAATGTTCTCGCATGCCTCCATGACAATAGAGCAGCAACCTGATTTCACCAATATTACCTTCATTGGCCCGACCGGAAAGTTAACTTTTGATCAATTTTTTGCCGAGAATGGAGATTTGAGTCGGGTAGGTTATATTAGGGTGAGGGGCCCTTCTAATTATAAATCAATATCTTTTATGTTTTTTAAAACATGTTGCTGATGTAGAGGATGTCTTAACATTTGGGCGTTCTTCGCATGTGGGGAGCTTTCTAGACGTCCCAAGGATGCCAATCTACGGAGCATTCCCAGGAACATGGGAAAACCTCAGAATATTCTCTGGACATCAACATTTTTTCACTGAAGGTCTATATATATATATATATATATATATGAAGATGCTGAGGCATTGCAATGTTTTTATAAGCATAGGATGAAATGAATACCGACAGTTAGATTTCATATTTTTATCCCCAAAATGCTTAAGTTTTTTTTTGTCTTGTTTATAGATTTTATATTTGTTATTGAATTTTTAATTGTATATAATGTTCATGTAAGTTGAGAACTATATTTAATTATATTTGTAATTTAATGCACAATATTTAAACTTATAACTGACCCCTATTAAACCTGGAGCAAGTTTGTATACCATTTTAAATTGATTATTGAGTTTCTAATTACATGAAATGTATATACTATAAAATGAATATTGAAAACTATATTTCTTTATACTGTATATAATAGGAAATTTGAACACTATTTGCTGCTATAATGTCCTTAAACTTCTTTGAGGCTGATTAGATGGATGTGGAAATATATGTATAAAGCAATAACTTGGATTCTTAAAATACTTTTGGATTTATTTGATAATATGAAAATGCCTAGTAACCATGGGTTGTGAGATGTAGATGAAAATGGGGTTATCATTGGATAGATATCTATGGTAGGTTATTAGATTTTATAGACCCTTGAATGCTAAGTACCAATTGTTGAAGTCTAGGTCTGTCGTTATCATTTATGTGCCTCAATGAAAAAGTGACTTAGGTATAACTTGGAAGAAGTAAGAATGGCTTAAGAGGACTGCAAGATTGTGAAGACTTTATATGTGTGTGACTTTCCTCCCAATACAAGTTTCACCTAATTCAAATTTCTTTTTATCTAAAGGATATATAAAGATTGCTTGCTTTGTAGCTAAACAAACTCGACAGCTCTCCAACTCTTATTAAATAATTACTTTACTCTTGTTTACATTAATATACACAATATCAATCTGTGAAAAAAATGTACTAGTGGTAAATCCCCTATTCCTGTTCCCATCCCTGAAACATCCTGGATGGCTCAAAAACCCAGGGGACGTGTCCCTACTTATCATCGGTATACACCCATATCAAACAAAATGCTGAAGATTGTATTCAGTGGAGAAGCAGAAACTGGAGACGAGAACATTGATCATCTATAAAACCTGATGAAATGATATAACAGGTTTGTTTCCGAGATAATTGCATTTGTAACCTTGGGATGAGTGGCCATATGGTGATGCACAAGTCCTTTGCTGGTAGAAAATCTTGTGATCTAACTGGACAGTATGCGGTTGTCCCTCTCATGTGTGTGGGTTATTTGGGTTTGCCCTACAGCTACTTGCATGGACTGTTCACATTCCTTTCTAGAATAAGACACTTTAGTCTCTAAGAAAAGTGCTTTTAGCATCGAGTGGCAAGAAGGAAGCCACTTCAAGTGTGAAGCTTTCTTAGAATAAGTGCTGGATCCCATGCAGAAGTTGATTAGAAAGCACTGAAGTTAGCGCTTTTGTAATTCCCAGCATGATTGCTACATGAGAGAATGTCAGAGATGGAATGAAAGTAGAAGGGGAAAAACAATCATTAAATGGATGGAGCACTGATGAAGATGATTCTCTATACAGGTATATTGGAGAGATACTTTGCACTTGTAACCATTGCTGAATTGAACCTGAACATATGCTGGTCCAGAACTTCCCTTCCACAAGGGATGACGGTGTTAGTGATGATGTCAACTGGACCAGTTATGCGGCTGTCCCTCTCATGTATGTATCTTGCAATGCTTGAGCACTTTGGATCTATAGCTGAGTTGTATCGGAAATGACTAGGTCTCATGGTGAGCTAAAACGTCCATTTAGTTCATCTCCGAAGGATTGCAGCATCGAGAGGCAAGAAACTCCTCAAGTGTGAAGCTAGTATTCCAATAGGTTGGATCTCGAGAATTTGATCTGGAGCCTGACATTAGACTCAATGCTAATGGACACCATCATGATTGCTTAGATGGTGACTGTTAATTGGCATGTATCCTTGACTCTACTTGACCTTGGTTCTGATGACACAGACATACTTCAATCTGCACGTTAGGGAGGGCTCTTATTTTCCAGGATTCGATTATCCTACCTCCACGTTGTACCAAGCAGGAATCAATTGGACTTTTAAGCTCATGGATAGAACACCTTGGTTGTCAATGTGCAATTTGCAGGTCTGCAGAAGCAGTTCATAATCACAAATGGTATGTTTAAAATCCTTCAGTGTCCTACATGGTCGACTGTCTTTCGTTAACTATGGAGAATGACATCTGTGCACCCAATCAGCAAACAGAACTTGACAAGAAAGCCTCGATGATCTTATGAAATTGTCTTGATCTATTTACGAATAGAAGTTCACAACCCCTTTTGTATGAAAATGGAACTCAATCACTTTATGACATAGTCGTTTTCTGGCTCATTTTGCCAAGCACGTATAGACTGATCATATAGGATTGAAATATGAGACCATTATATTGATTCTAATTATCCATGGAGAGGGTTCACGATTTTCAATCTATTTCCGTCACAAAGATCTTTCGTTGGAATTTCATAATGAGGCTTGTGAGGTGATGTAGCAGTGGGAGACTCAAGAGACTTGGATTTTATTCCTATGTCGGAGATAACTGTATAGAATTCTTACCTTTACAGCTGAGAACACCAATTGGTCAATGGGATCTTCTTAGCTTGCCAACTTCTTGAACTGAGACTCAGTATGAAGACTAATGGAAGATGGTTTGTGGGGGACAAGTTTTCTCCATCGTTTGAGGGGTGTTATCCGATGTTCTCAAGCCTCTAATGATTCTCTGACATACACCTTGCTCATCTGATTTCTCTGATTGCCTGTATTGAAATGTGAAGTCTGTATAGCTGAGGCTTCGTGCCCCTTTTTGCACGAACCATTTCTTTGCACACTTGAAAAAGAGCACTAATTGCGGTACTGCAGTCAAGATGTCTTATCAGGTTCTGCCATCGAGCAATCTGTAGAAGGGAACAAGGTGCGTGAAGCTAACGAATCTTCAGGTATCCCTGGACGCAAACAACTCAAGGTGCAGATCATCTTCATTGTCCTTTGTGACCCATTCGAGACGGAAGTCACTTCATTTGCTGCTATTGTCATTCTAGAGAAGTCTCTTTGGTGGACTTCAGTCTTGACTCGGCTATCTGATTCTTCCCAACTACCAGGGTTTCTATACTAACTCTTCGGGCTGATGGGAATTACTGTTGAGATACTCCGATGTCTCAGCTTCCTATAACATTCATTATTGTTATCATATGCACCTCCTGACGGAAAGGCATACAAGTTTAATGGACCTAATTTCAAGTTTCTATACATACTTGAATCTCCCGAATTCCTACAAGAGTAGATACCTAGTTGAATCCGAGAAAGGTGCCCCTAATTCTCCTTCTCATGTGGCACTTAAGATGCACTGGTTAGGTTGGGAATCTTCTCGTTGACACGAACTCAATGGTGCAAACAATTTGTTACTTCGGTACTGCAAGAAGGAATATGCCCGAATTGGAAGTGCTCATCAAATCCTTCGATCGTGTCCATGTAGGAATAATGGTGTTTAAACTGCGTGAGAGTAACTTCTCCTCTCCAACTTGTTTCTTTAGTGTGCAAGCTTCTATTGACAACTTGTGATTGGTAGGCTCCTTCCATTCTTCTTGAAGGAAAGGCATTATTAAACGACAGGGATTGAAAGCCATAGTGTAATACCTCTTGGTGGTTCAAACTTCAGTGGTGAATTGTGAGTAGACTTGGTATATTGGTGCACCTTTTGGGAGATTCTCTTTCAAGGAGATAGCCCAGACCACTTCATGCAAAGCTGCGATGGCATATTACGAAGTAAGACCATTGCCATGGTGAACATGACTTCCATTGTTCTATAAAGAAAATGACACAACTATGATGTATGATTATCATTGCGAGTGATCTAGGAATCCAATCTATCCTATATGAGATCTCTTTTGTGGCTATCATAAGTGACCATTTTAGACCGATCCACAGTGACAAGTTCCTTGGTTCGAACCAATTGCTTCGGCCCATGGGAATCTGTTCGAGCTAGGACTCATGACCATCAGATATTTCTAATTGATGAATTTGAACAAGCAGGAGAGGGTCAGTAGTTGGGGACAGGCAAGAAAGTTTGTGGGTTGTCTTCATCCAGTTAAACCTTAACAGGACACCCCATTGCAAATCAAGACTTCAAACCCCAACAGCTATTGCAGCAGAACTAAACACATCTTCCATTGCTTAGGATCAGCCACGTTCTTAGAGGTCTTGCAGGATGTCAAAGACATCTTGAGATCCCTTCAAGAGATAGGATCGTAATGATGGAGCCCTCATCAACAATGATACTTTGGCAAATCTGCTTCAGATAGTTCAGTTGGCACAATGTGAGGATGAAGGATTAGTGTACTTAGATTGCCAAATGGGAACTGCAGTCATGGCTCGACTAGAGTCTATTGTAAAAGACATTTTTCAAGAAAAACTGGTGGCAAGTTTCCTGTCTTCCATGCTCATGCTTAAGTCATCAAAATCCACGTGTTCCACATAGCTGTCTTCAATAGTAGGGTATTTGGAAACCAAGACTGATTGTATGGGCTCAGTTGTCCGGAGTAATGGAATGTATCATCTTGCTAAGTTGTGGTGTCATGGACTTAGAGAATGTTGGTGGAAGTTTGGAGGGACAAACAGAGCAAGTATTCCGAGTCTATTAATGTGTGGGTTGATATATGGTTTTACAGGCTGAAGGCGTTGTTTTAGGCCATTGGGGGGGCAAAACTAAATCAAATTAGACAAGACTCAAATTTGTTTTTGAAAGATATTTAATCCAAGACGATATGGAGATAGCCCTGAATTTGCTATATTGATCTCTATGTACGGAAACGGTAGGCATGTATTCTACCGGGTGAAGGGTACCTAGGTCTGACATGTGTCAGCCGATAGATGGTTGCAGTTGAATTTTGCATTGAAATACGGATGGCGTGAAGCTGAATCGGAGCTGTCCACATGACAGTGCAAATTGCATTAGGAAACACATTTCTAAACTGTGTTGCTGCCTCTGCTTTCTAATATCATCACTGCTTGTCTTTTTCCCGGCTGTGGTTTTTCTCTGTGTTAGCTCTCTTTGGGACCACGTTTAGATCCAACATGCTTGAAGCTCTAAAATTTTCCATTTATATATGCCTACTTATTATCTTCTTCACAAATTCCATGGCTAGAATTGGCAAGAAATCAGCAGCTTCAACCTAGAGTATGTATAACAGATCTTAAATTAAGAAAACAAGGAATATCTTTCCGACCTGTACATTACACGGTACACTTTGATGGTTTTATTAGTTAAAATCCCTCCTTGTAAATCAGAGAGCATTTTGCTCTTAACAATGTTAGAAATCATATGAAGTCTCAATCTAAAACTTTTGATCTTGTAGATAAAATCTACCTATTGCTTATATGACCAACCATTGGAGGGGCTTGATTATCAATGATTGTTCATTCATCGCCTATTGTCCTCCAATTACTTGAGCTTAAAACTGAAAAGAGGGGCTACAAAATGCTACAAGCAGCAAGCATTGCTGTTGGGTTTCGAATTTGGAACCTACTGGATTTTCCCCATTTTTTTATTTTGGCCCCTTTAGGCATAAATTGCACTCAGCGTGAATGATGCAAGCAAGACCAAGAAGATCAAGTGGAGCACAAGTAGCAAAATATTAAAAATTCTAAAACTAAACCAACGCATCAAAGTTCAAATATAAAAAAAATGTCATGTTCTACTTCTACCTACGTTGGAACTTGGAAATAACTAACCCTTTGTAAACCATGGAGAGGCCATCCTATCCATCCACATACAAATTCTTTTGGAAAAAAAGCATGAGTCCCCTTGGCTACTGTGAAAAAGACAATGCTTGACATTAATACATTTCCCACATTTAGCTTTTTTATCTTTGCCATCCCATATTCCTAACTTGTGCAATTTTTTTCCTATTTGGTGCTACGCGGATATCTCATGAACCACTTCATTATTAACTTTCTAAACTAACACCAATACTGTGTTGTACAAGTTCAAACATCAGCTCTCATCCCCCAAAAATTGCGATGAATGGACTTACTATAGTGTATTATTGTTGATGTTGACCTACACACCCAAAAGCCTTCAAAGAAAATAATTTTTTTTTTTTCTTGCATTTGATATTTTTTTTCAATTAAGAAAATAATGATTTATGATGTCCTAAGCTTACTCAGCAAAGGATCTCATGGAAAGCAAACATGTTCAACTCCAATGGACCATGATGGAAAAGGGTAAGTCTAATTGTTCATCATAACTAACAATTGCACCTAAGAGGTGGAATGAGACTAATTACGGGCTCACCAACATTCTCATCGCAAAGCATAACCATTCTCACAATGTACATGCCTAGCAGAGGAGACAACTCAGTTTTGAAATGTCTTACCCAATTCCGAATCCGAGCTTTTCACAGGACACTATGTAATGTCCCCTTCTAGGACAAGTTAGGAATTCATACAAATTTGATCACACACAACTATAAATAATTAATTTTCAAACCCCAACTGCTGCAATTTTTAAAAATTCATATCTTTGGCTAGAAAAGTCCAAATGAGCTGAAATTTTGTATAACGGACCAAAAAAATATGAAGGACAATATGCAAAAATCAGATTTTGCACAGCCAACCCAAAACCTTAATTTTGACCTAAAAAGTAGGTCGCCCAACACATTTAGGGCATCAAATCCACTCCAAAAATTATGAAAACATCTTCTCCTTATTTCTCCCAGTTTCTACAATCATATGCAATATTAAATCAACCCCAAACTGCATATCTGATATAAATATCAATTTTCCATACCCAGAAAAGCCTGTAGACAACTGAAATATTTAAAAATGCATAACTCCTTCAATATCCCATATTTTCCCCTCAAATAAAATGCAGATAATTCTATAAATTAAGATATTTCCAAAGAACTAAAGATCTGAATTTTATGACAACTGGAAACCCTCCAAAACAGCCCCCAAAAGTCCCAGTCTAGTCGCTAGGGTTAGATGGAATGACATAAATTATTTTCAGCTCTTTCTACACTTCAAAAACCCTCCAAATAACAGTCCTACACTTGCAAAATTATACCAACATAGAGCAGATTATATTTTACCTTGTTCACTCACAAAACATGCCAAAACAAGTCCCATATCAAGTCGCCATTGTTAGCAAGTATGAATCATGCAAAGAACATACTTCAACACAAGAGAACTTAACAAATGGAACAAGAGAGAATACTTCAATTGATCAAAAACCAGCTCACTAACTTCCCACGCAAGAGAGAGAGAGAGAGAGAGAGAGAGAGAGAGAGAGCATCAATGGGCATGCATCCCAACTCCAAGCATGGAGCAAAAAATAAATATCATCATAACATAAGTCTAACAATGATCCTAACACTCCTTTTATAAGCAAGGAGACACAAAATTTGAAATCCCTAGGAGAGGGAAATTATTAAATAAAAACAGTTTATTTTCCCTAGGTGTGGCGTCCCCTTTTTAAAATGGTGATTTTAATATTTAAAAGCCACCTAAATATTTTTTAATTAATTCCCCTTTTTAATTTGCATTTTGGGAATTTAATTAAATTTACTTGCTCCATAAATATTAAATAATTAAATAAATATTGTTTTATAATGTCAAATGATAAAAATCACTCTCTAGGCAATATTATAAAATTATTTAATATAATTTTCCCCTTGCAACATCCCTAAAGCCCATGGGGAATGATAGGCTAACGGTCTTAAAAAATGGGGACATTACACACTAAGGAACCGCAATGACCCATACCTATAGGGGCAAGCCTCAGGGCATTGACCCTAATGTCCACATTCTCCTTGCCCTAAGAGGTTTTGTAGAGTCTTATTCACCACTGCATACAGATAGGGAAGCTTGCATATGTGTGAGTTTGTCATGCTTCAACCCTTTCCCACGACGCTCTCTAACTCATCCTCCTCAACTAGCTTCCTCTTCATTAAGAGACAACAAAGCATCAATGAAATCATTTAGCATTACCATCGGAGTTGTGGATGTCCATGCCCTTCAGTCGGTGCTCCTACGCGAAGGAGAGTTTCGGGGCGAGCTACTTCCCCAACTCACTCACCAACATTCCCACTAGAAATCATAACTGAGAACTTGACCATTGAAAAGAAGGAGACATAACCAATCATATTGTGAAATTGTCCTTAATTTCAACTTTCACATGTTATAGCAAAAAACTATCTCTACACTTTGCCACATTGCACCTTATACCACGTAGGCTTTGCCACATGAAAGTATGTCAAGGATATCTTAATGTGTGTTGAGAAAATCTTAGGTTCAACCTTGTGGAGAGGCTTTTTTATTTCCAACACCTTGTTTACAACCTTTCGTCAACAAGGAAGCGACTCAACACAAGTTTTCTTTCCAGTAACTTTTGCTTGATATACAAAATGCAAAAGCAATTTTGATGCGACCCTTAGAATATGTGTCGAAATTTATTCTTAATATACCATGTTTTCACTTGTGTTTACTGTTTTCTTTGGTTCACCTTCCACGCTTACGTTATGAAAACACATAACAATGTGATTGCAGTAATCCCTAAAAGTTGCAGATCCAATAAAGAGTAAGGCTTTTCAAGTTAGCGGCAATTAAGACAGACTTAATATTCAACAAATATTGCATTAAATAGACAATGTGGCAATGGTAAGAAAAAGTGACATGTGGTCCATATGTGACTTGTTGGAAGGAAAAAATGATTGCTTATGTTCTCTCCAATAGATTCCCCATTGCTGAAATCCTCCCTCAATCCCCTTCTTCATCACGACTCTTCCCCTGTCCATTGTTTCACCTTCAACCTTTCAACTTTAACTTCTTCAACACCTTCCTATTGGTGTATCCATTGCTTTGCACTAGTGCGATTGCTAGTATATTTTTTAATATGAAAAGGAGTATATGTTATGTCATAGTAAGATATAATAATATTATGTTATATTTATGTTACAATTTATATTATGTATAATTGTATTTTAAAATTTTCAGAGATATGTATATAGATTTTAATATATTTTAAAAATTTAAAAAAATTCAACTGAACCGAACTTTTCTTAAATCTCAAACTTCCGAACTTTTTAACTCTTTAAAACAAACCAAACTTTCCCAACATGGTAACTATGATGTAAACGTAATGACCATTTTGTATGGACTTTGGATATTTTGTTATGAACTAAATGTGAAAATTGAAAATGGATAAGATCATGCACCTTGTTGAAAGAATTCGATAGAGCTTTTACACTAGATTGGTAGCCAAGTAGTTTAAAAATTTTCATTATAAATATTTAACATTGAAGTCAAAAATGAAATCATCCATTTCAATCATCTGTCATACACTTCATTATCATTCCAAGTAAGAAAAGCCAAATTTACATGCCCTTACCTTAGGATTTTGGTTTTGCAGCAACACCCTACACTTTTTCCTTAAAATATTAGATGCCATTTCTTTTTTCGGATTTCATGATCATTGCTAGATAGTAGATTTGAGGTGGACTGTTTTGCGCACGTAGCAGGTATTGCATGAACAAGCTATCAACATCAAAATGTCAGCAAACTGTTAGGCAATCCTTCTCGGATCATGAAAACACCTGCTCAAAAACCAATCACTATGGAGCTACCCTACATAATGCATGAAGGTCAACTTATGAAAGAACATGATAATTTAATGGTTTTTAGAAATATTTTCCTCAGAAAAAAGTGCGCTAGTCTCTCTTATTATATTTATGTGTATTCAGAAAACCAACCATTCATAGGTGGTAGAACATGATCTTTGGCAAAAAAAATTTCATTGGGTCTGCAACCAAAACCAATAGTCTTTAGGAATTTGTGTAGCTATACCTTGCAGGGTGCTTCAATTCCGTCTAATGTGTTGTGGCAAACAAACCAGTCGCAGGCGGTGATGGGATGTTCTCTGTAATGTCCCTCTTTTTTGGATAGTTGTTGGTCGAAGACCTTTGGCCCATTTAGTCTACCCGATGGCCAAAGGAGGAGAGTAAGGGTGACTTAAGTCATAAAATTATTATAAAGTGCCGATTTAAAAATAATTATTATAAAACACTTATAATAATAATATTATGACTTAATAAAGTGTCTTTTAAGTGGCCAAAGTGATTTTATTTCACTCTAGGCTAAAAGTGCGACTTGACATGGTGGGCAAATTAGACATTAGGAAAATAATAAAAATATTATGTAATTTTTATTTGCCCAAGGGAGAAATGCGACTTGGTATGGGCATGCTTTTAGGGCACTTTGGCACTCCTTTCTCATTGGAAGATGGAAAGGTGATTTTATAATATTTTTCCTATAAAAAGGAGAGGGGCGACTTGGGCATGGCATTGGATGATCATTTATATTTTGCAAATAGCTTGTAAACGGAAGCACTTGTGGCTGTAACTTCCAAGGACGAAAACCCTTGTGAATTCTACCTCTTGTGGACGAAAACCCCAAGGGATTGAGAGGGGATTTCACTCAGAAATTTCTAGCGTTGTTAATCAGATTTTCAGGTTCATTTCAGCAGTGTTTGTGAAGAGTTTTTGAAGGTATTTTCAGTGGTTTTTGAGCAACAGTTGGATCGATCTATTGTGGGCAGTTTGGCAGCAATTTTATAGGTATTTCCCTCAAAAATATTTGTCAAATATTCTCCATAATATTGTAAACCAAATCGCTGTATTTTCATCATTTTCTGAAGTATAGTTTGAGGGTTTTCAGGTAGAATATTAAGCAGACTTCAGATCTGATTTCTGTGTTGTTTGGCTGCAATAAATTCAGTTTTTTTTGCATGATTCAGTTTCTAAATATTTGGGTAATCATTTGAAATCAAAAATATAACTTTTGGGTGTCACTTGCATTAAGATCTATCTTAAACCCTAGTCGCATTTTCTCAAATAAATCCAGATCTGCGTTAGGGTAATTGCCATAATTATTATAGATCAGTATTTGGTGTTTTTTATTGACCTAGAGTTGTTGCAAAACAAGGGAGTCCCATTTAGGGATCTTTCATTTTCTGCACCATATTCCTTTGCATCTAAATACTAATAATTTAGTCTCTTCCTTAACCACAACAAGACTAATATCTTGTACATGGACTAAATTTTCTGATAACCCCTTAAAAATCTGCTTTTGCTGATTTTGATAATGGGCACCTTGGCTTGTTGAATGCATCTAGCGATGGAAGTGAAGCCAACCATTTATTCATATTGGAGTAATCGAATTATATCTTTTCTATACTACTAAAATTAGAGAATACATGGTTTGATTAGTTTAATATTTTTCACTATATATATATATATTGGTGCCGCGAAAATCTGCCAGAAAGAGTCCGCTGGAATACATATATATACATACATACATACAATTACACACACACATACACATGTACAAACACACACACACACACAGACTCACACATATACATATACACATACATACATAGCTTGTATATAGATCTATATAAAAAGAACGCTCATATTTTAAACGTGCAAGTCAAAAGAGAAGTCGGTGTCAAAATGTGTAAATGGTAGTCAAATATAAACTATGTTCCACCAAGTTTCTAGGATGGGGACGACAGGGGATAGGGGGACACGTTTCCGGGATGGATTTTTTCAGAGGTTATTTTATAGGGGGATGTCAAGGGACAACTATTAAAATTAGGGGATTATTAAAAATATAGGAACCTTCAAATATTCATAATATAACATTGATAAGGCATTCATCACATATGTTATAGAACCTTATTACATAACATTAGAACTGAATTGAGATTTCGCATAATATTCTATATATATATATATATATATATATATTCATCACATATGTTATAGAACCTTATTACATAACATTAGAACTGAATTGAGATTTCGCATAATATTCAATACATATATATATATATATATATATATATATATATATATATATATATATATATATATAATTACAACCGTCATTTATGTAGGAGAGGGTTCACCACAAGTAATTTGCATAATTACATGTACAAAACATAGTGATCTTCAAATTTACCCTAAATGACTGCATATCCATTACACATTCAAATTTACTGTTGCATAAAACATTGTAATATAGAAATAGAAGCAATGCATAACAATAATAATCTTACATTAATCTAGTAATAACAAAATTAAAAATCAATACCAAAACACATACACACACATATTAGTTTATTCCAAAAAAGAGATTTAAAAAAGGAACAAGGGCACCTAGATCACATGTTCTACTATGCAATATGCACATAAATGACATGAGTTTTCAAGCCTTCAATCTTCACCAAAGGGGCTATTGCTTACTCCTTTTTCATATGACAACATTGGAGCCACATATATAAGCATCCACAATCCTCATTTGCTCCCTTCAATATCATACATCGAGCGATTTTTTAAACCACAAAAAATGGGGCATGTAACTGCTACATGCTGAATGGAACAATCTCAATTTGTAAAGAGCAACACCATACATCCAACCTCCCCTTTGCATGATGGACGTATCTATTCAAGAAGGCTTCTTGTGTTTGTTATTTCGCTTAAGTTGGACCTTAACTTCTTTTCACTCAATTGGAGTCCATTCATCTCGTTGATGACAGATTGTGTAGCTGTAGGGGAGTCATAACTCATGAAACGTGCAAATTTTTGAATTTTTTTAAATGTGTTTTTGTGAGTGCTAGGATGTAGGAGACGACTAGCCGTCCTTTGTACGACTAGGGGACTTCTGGACATCCCCTGCTTGTACCGGGAGTGGCTAACTGCCCCCTACTAGAAACATGGCATCCCTGAAATGTTTCCAAAAATAAATAAATTTTGGGGATGTCTAGGGGGCATTTCCTATTTGTCCCTGCGTCTTTGAAATGTTCCCCAAAACATAGGGGACGTGTCCCTGGGGTACACCATATATAAATTATTCAAGGGAGCAATGCACTTTTAGCTCATTCATGGGTGCACTATTACAAGATCGCACTTAAAAAGGGAACGTGCTTCTTTTGAATTGTTACTTTAGACAAGGTTTAAATTTGATGGCCATTCACACATTCTTTGTGTTTTTAACCGTGAAATAATTGTAAATGTATTAACTGACCATCTGTTCCAACTTACATATTTTAAATAAGAATGTCATTTTTATCTACACACACACACACACACACACACACACACACACACACAAATTAATTACTAGACATAAATATTTATTGAAAATTGGTAAAATAAATACACAATTACATTTTATATTTTTAATAGTAATATATTTATAATGCTATAAAAATTAGTTGATAGAATATATAATACATATTCGAATAAGTTAATATTGTTGATGGTTATACACTTAATCCACGATCCATCTAGGTAGTAGTTTCTCTTCTTTCCATTCAAAGAATCCAAAAAAAATTCTTTTAAAAGTTGCCTTCATATACACGCCTTACTATCCCAAATCAAATTTGCCTCTTTAGTGCATCTTGATTTTCTTCTACAACTCTAAAAATCCTCACTAAATCAAACACTTAATCTCACACTGGTTGATTGGCTTGGTCTGTAGTGACATATAAATCCTGGCAATATATCATGATCCTTAAGCAGTTATGCTAATAGGGGTGACACCACAATGGAAGTGACCCTCGTACTAACATAATGGTTGATTGGTTGCGAGATGAGTATGTTTTCTTTCCCATCCTTCCTCTCTCCTCCTCTTTGACTTAAAAAAATCCACAAAAAATCCTCCAAATATTGTGTCTAAATACATGCCTTACCACCCCAAGTCAAATATGCCTCTTCAATACATCAATTACATTTTGGAATTACTTCTATGGCTCAAAATATTCATTAAATCCTCATTCCTATTTCTGTAGAGTAGACCCAAGTGGATACACAAATATAATTTTAAAACAATTACGAATATGCCTTCCAAAGTTCAATGAAAACAAAATTCGCATTCCAAGGGCACAAAAGCCATTCCAAACTATAAAGGGATAATACTGCATTCATATGTTATAAATATCAATTTAGGTTCACACTTTAAAAAAAAATTCTTAAAGTTTTTTGAAATCTAGCCATGGAGTTGCCAAAAAACCAATATAGATTTTTATGGCTTTGACACATACTGAGAATTCATTGGCGGCAACAATCATAGAGAAGCACTATAAATGAAAAAAATGCATACACCAAAACTGTGAACTATTCAAAAGATGATGTGCCACAAATGTAAAATAAAACAGATGAAAGACGACGCCATGCTGTGAAAACCCGTCATAAAGAGTCCCCCTGTAAACGGTGCAACAAAAATCAGCCAGAAAGAGTCTGCCCGTAAATGGTGCTGTAAAAATCTGTTGGAAAGAGTCCGTCGGTAAACGGTGCCGTGAAACTATGCCAAAAAAATCCGCCGGTAAACGGTGCCGTGAAACTATGCCAGAAAAGTCCACTGGTGAACGGTGCTGTGAAAATATGCTGGAAAAGTCTGCCGAAATACAGATGTTTTCTGGCAAATGGCACTGTTGTCCAAATTAGCACCCATGCTATTTGAACAATTTCATTCAAGTTATAGACTTAGGTGGCTTCAAGAAGAAAGGCCGTGGGATGAAGGGTATCATGGTATCCCACAAAATGAAGAGACAACATATCACGGAAGTTGGAAAGTCCGCGCAACAAAGGATAACACCCGTGGAGTCATATGTTGTGGGACAAAGCAATAGAGCCGTACGACACCGCTGAGTAAAGGAAATTTAGGCGCGGAAGGAATAAAGGAGAAATCCATTGAAAGAAAAGCCCGCACAAATAGAAGTGCTGCAGAACAAAGAGCAATAATGCCGCGAAAGGTAAAACTAAGTCGCAGAGTTAGAACATCATTGCGGATCAAGGCGGAAATTAAGAATGGAACCCCTGATCATCTAAGATCCATCAAGTGCAAATCAAAGTTGTGGGAGACGAAAACAAGGTAGCGGATCATCTAAAGTCTGTGGTTAAATGAAACTAACACCTAGTAGTTCCAAAAACAAAGTTAATCTACCATTAACATCATGATAAGAGCTTAAAGGAAATAACTATTCTAATGCATAAACATGAATGAACATCTAATGCTAAACCATTCCTACTCTTGTAAATGTATGATTGCTATCAAATTATGAACTATTTAGATCATAAGCAATCAATTTGTGTGTTGTCTCTAGATGAGGAAAGGATCTCACCAAAATGGCTACAAGGCCATGTTTAGATCTTCCTTTACTACTCAAATATGAGAGAATGGATGCAAAGATGAAGTAGTTATTCCAACAATGGAGAATGACTCTTATCATATGCCTATAGTAATCACTAGCAAAAGTGTGGTGTAAAGGTGTGAGGTGTGAAGGAAGGAGGGTAGGTTCTTTATATAGCTTTCCAATTTGGGAGAAGCTTGCAAACTAGTGCATGTGGGATAAAGGATAAAGTAGATTTAGAAGAAATAAGCTTGATTAGAGGAATTAATTAGTGATTAGCAACTCATGGGAGTTGGAGATGATTTAATTAATCAACTAGGATTAATTAATAGGCTAGAATAAGCTTAGAAAGCTATTTAGAGATGATTTAGAGGGAAATAGGTATGATTTGGATGATTTAAAAGGGGGATTTAATTAATAAGAAGGTTTATTGATTAAATACAAGGTTATAAAGGCTTAATTAACTAATAATAGTTAATTAATTGATTAGAAGAGGATTATAACTAACGAAGTGTCGTTAATTGGCATCCGGAATGGGGTAAAGGCTAGTTAATTAATGAAGTGTCATTAATTGACCAAAATGGAGGGAAACGTTAGTTAATTAGTGGAAAATCACTAATTATAATGGAAATGATGGGAAAGAGGGTAATTAGTACAATTTTAGTATTAAAACTGCGTAGGTGGATTTTAGGTGTCTACATTTTCCCCTCTTTGGGGTGGCATAAGCGACACCACTTCAAAGATAATAGACAATTACAGACAAGTAAATTTTGAAGGGAATATGGAAGAAAAATTAGTAGAATGAAGGATGCCCCCTCGAGTGTCGATGGGGTGATGAAAGAGGTCGATCGATCGATTGAAAAAGAAGATTGACAAAACTAGTAGGCGAGTGTGCAATAAATGGAAAGAAAAGTAGAAGAAAAGAAACAAGGGGGAAGGGGGGATAAATATAATCCCTATTGCCCCAGGTGTTGTTGAAGAAAAAATGATAGAAGAAAATGATATGAAGAAGAATGAAGATGAAGAGAATGGAAATAGCTTTCATCCAGCTTAGCTCAAGAGAAACTTTGTTTCATCATTTTGCTTTATGATCTACGTCATCGGCTCTTTATTATAATATAAGCATACAACAAAAGTGTAAAATAACATGAAAATCTATAATACTAACATTTGTTCATTGCTAAAACACTAACTCAAAGCAACATACATAACAGTAATGCAATACGAGAAAGTAAACAAGCTAACCTGACAGGAAACAAGTACAAACACATATACTCAAACAAACAACGTTCAAGACAGTTGCACCAATGTTTTTGTTATCAAGCTTCAGTTCCCAAATGTTCAAGTTAACGACAAGGGTTAAAAATGGCACCCCAAGCAAGGATACATGCGAGGTGAATATACGGAGGACACAAGGGTCCTATGAAAAAGCAATCGTGCACTATGAAACTGTACCCCAAGCAACTCGTTGTGCAAGGGAGTACAGACATAGTAAGCAAACCAACTTTGTTAATGGAGGTAGATCAAAATGATCTGCAAGTCATGTGTGAGAACAAGTGAGGACCAAAGAAATATGTTTTGTAGGACAAATTTTGATGTTTGAGGACAATGTGTCCTATAAATGATTCAGATGTGTGAATGCTTTTTACCAATTTTTGATTTTTTTATTTTTTTTAATTTTACCAATTTTTTGAACTTTTACCAATGTTTTTGGATTTTTAATTTTATTTTTTGAATTTTTTGGGTTTTTGAATTGAAAGTTTTCTGAAGCTATGTACAGGAAAACAAAGATGTAAGGATGCCCCCAGTGAGAGGTGAGAATTTACAAGGGAAAATCTTGCATGTATATACAAGAAGAAGATAAGATGGATCAAGGCCAAGATGGATAGGTTCAACAAGATGATGAACTCAAGCCAATGAAGAGCTAAGAAGGAGAAGCATGCCCCTAGTGCAAGATGGCCAAGAAACAGATGATAGAAAGAAGGAGTAGGAAGATTGTTTATTGAAAGAAGGGACAAAGTTTCCCTTCAAACATGGTAAAAAGGAAATCTTATACACATGGATGTTCTGAACAAGTAGAAAAAAATGAATGCTATGGAAGGATATGGAAAATGTAGCTAGAAGATTCGTGATGAAAATTGTGATTAGCCAAAGGCACAAATTTCCCTGAGACAAAATAAGGACTAAAGTAAGAGTATGAACAAGGTCCAAACAACACTTGGTAACATACTAATCCTATTTTCTCATCAAGATCCAGTGTGTGCATGTGGAAATTAATTACCTCTTGAAGTGAAGATTTGATAGGCAATAAGTGAAGACAAACTAGCCAATGTGTAGGAATGATTTATTTTGATAGGTGATTTGTGAATGGAGGGTGGAAGGAGAGTCGTACATTGCTCCACTGCCAGCTAGACATCCATAGCCCCACGGAGATGTATTTGATTCTAGTCGCAACATTGCTCTACTGCCAGCCAGGCATCCATAGCCCCGATAGAGATACTGGAAATACCCCAAGAGAGAGTTATATATTGATTTGCTTTTGCTTTTTGATTTTTTGATTGATTTTTTTTTTTCTTTCTAAAAATTATTTCAGCTCTCTCAATTTTTTTGATAAGGGGTTAAGAACCACTGATGGCTTGATGGAAGGATGTGGAAGTGATTGTGATGATGACATTGGCTAGTGTCAACAAATATGCCCAAAAGTTCTTCGCAACAAGTTTATTAGATGTAGATAGTGATAGGATCTCTAAGAGGTCAGTCATTCTTTAATTTACCAAGGTGATGAAAGACCAAGGTCAAACAGATACCATAGAGATAAATGTCACACAATGAGTGTGAATAGACTAACCAAAAGATCATCGAAGGGATGAAAATGGTGGGTGACTTGCAGAGGAATGGAAAGAAAGGGAAGAAAGAACATCCATGTGTATGCAATACCTGATTGCAATGTTTGATCTTTGTACCTTTGATTTTTTTGTAATGTTTTAATGTTTTTTGAATTTTTTTGAATTTGTATTTTTTATTTTGATTTTTTGAAGATTTTGGGAAATTGGGACCAACAAAATGTCACTCCGCGTGATAGGATCCAACAATGATGTTTGTGATTTCTTTATAAGGGAGACTAGGAGTATTTGCTTATCAAGAGTGATATTATCTCCAATCTCGATGACTGTGGTGAGATCATATTCGATAAGTGACTGTGACTTATCTTTCAAACATGGATTTTGTATGTGGGATCTTGAGTTCCCTATCCATAGGTTTTTGCACTTTGTGCCATACTTGATGGTTTGTTGGTGTGCATTCTTGAATCACATTTGATTTTTAACTTTGTGGTTGTTTGATTTGTTGGGAGCTTTGGAGCTCTTTGGATTTTGATCTTAGCTTGATGAAGAAATTGTTTGGGTTTCATATAAGCTAATGTGTGATTTGTCTGATCCCGAAGAAGTGGGAGAAGAAAGTGGATGTTTAGGATTGATGATAAGAACATTAGGGATGATGGTGGGCTTGCCACATTTTTGATAGAAGGATGATATGATGGACAGAAGAGGATATGGTCCAAGAATTGAAGAGGATGGGCTACCAGGTGAGCCACAAATAGAAGATGAAGGGCTACTAGGATGTGGCCCCAAGATGGAAGAAAATGGGCTACCAGGAGGTGAGCCATAGATAGAAGATGAAGGGCTACTAGGATGTGGCCCAAGTATAGAAGAAAATGGGCTACCAGGAGGTGTCCCATAGATAGAAGATGAAGGGCTACTAGGAAGTATAGAAGATGAATGGGCTACTGGAGGTGTCCCAAGATAGAAGATAATGGGCTACTAGGAGGTGACCCAAGTATAGAAGATAAAGGGCTACTAGGACGTGGCCCAAGTATAGAAGATAATGGGCTACCAGGAGGTGACCCACATATAGAAGATAGGGCTACTAGATGTGACCCAAGGGAAGACTAGAAGATGGGCTACCAAGAGGTGAGCCACATATAGAAGAAGATGATGGGCTACCAGGAGGTGACCCAAGGAGAGATTGTGATTGAGGAATTGTGATATGTAAAGAATGATTGGGTGATGAGAAGATAGGCCAGGGATCAATGACAGACCCAGGAATTTCTCCATGTAATGGGGAATGTGAAAATGGAAGAACAAGAGGAGGATCAAGTTTGATGATCTTAGGATCTTCCTCTATTTTCTGACAAAAGGAATCAACCTCTTCCCCACAATACATGAACACATCGAGGTCTAAAGAGAATCCTTTCTCATGTGTCCTCTAGAGGAATGTCATCGTGTAGCCCCATGAATTCTCTGATTTCTTCTTCATTATGAAAAGAAATCGATTGGTATGGGTCATTGTTGTTCGACCATAGTAGGTTGATTGGAAGAAAGAGGTCCAACAAGTGTGGAAGATTTAGAAGATGTTTGATGATGTAGATGAGGGGAAGGTTTGACCTTATTGCTCAAGGGCCAAAGAGGGATTGGATTTTGATTGATAGAAGAAGATGACTCGAGAGATGAAGTAGATTTGTATTTGGATGTCTCGCAAGTGGAAGAAGATGTGGATTTGGAATAGGTTGGTATTGGTTTTCCTAGAAGATGACATAGTGCAGGTAGACAAATAGGATTGTGTAGAAAGTCAGTAGATTGTGACGTAGGGGTCGACTTGGATGATTGATTAGAGGAATTTTGAGTCACATGGATCTTCGATGGAGGAAGAGGTCATTGAGGTGACTGATAAAGGGGGTCCTGCGGAGAAAGGGAGGACCACAACTCAAGAGTCGAATTAGATGTTTGATTGGAGGAACTTGGAGTCACATGGATCTTCAAAGGGGGAAGAGTCGTTGAGGCGACTTGATAAAGGGGGGTCCTGTAGAAAGGGAGGACCATGACTCAAGAGTCAAATTAGATGAATTGATGGGGAGAATTCATGGTGACACAAATCCTTTTAGGAGGAAAACCTTAGTTCGTTTAGGGGAACTGAATATTTTGGATTAGAATAATCAAGTTGATCATAAGAATAACATGGATTAGAATCTTATGAGATGAGGGGAATCCGAATAATAGCTTGGATTAGAATAATCAGGAGATTGAGGGGAATCAGAAGAATAACATGGATTAGAATCATCAGAATCATACCACCGACTATGAGATGAAGGTGGGGAAAGGGGTAACCGAATGGGTTCTCTAGCGTGAAGAACCAATCGAGGTTTAGTCATGATGGGAATATTTTGATGTGAATGCCTAAACCTAGGTTCCCTATTGTCGTAAGTGTGAGGAACCATGCGATAGTCAGTCATGGTTGGCATTGTTGGACCAAATGCCTAGACCTAGATTGTATGATTGAACTCCTTCAAATGGAAGGAAGTTCCATGTCAATTCAGGCAGCATAACGGAAACCAACTAGACATTTTGCAAATATGGGGATGCTCATGTGATTTTCCAAAGGGGATCTAAGGAAAACAAACATATTGATGACACAATTTTGACAATCCAACAAGGTTTGGACAACAAGTTGCAAGTGTAAATGTCAAAATGGTTGATCAAAATTTAGCAAACACAATGGCTGCAAAGGAAACTTTTCCAATGTTCAAATTGTCTCAAGAGTTTCTTGATAGGAAATGTTTTTGCTAAGGTTTGAAAAATGTGTACAAGTACTATAATGAACCTAGGCAAAATCAAGCAGTGTGATCGAACTGCAAATGTCACAATGAATGTCAAATAAGCAAGACAAAGAATCCTAAAGAATCAAGGCAATTTGAATCAAGGAATTAATGAATAAAGACTATCAAAGAATATGAAACTGTATATGAGAAGAACCACGTATCTAGTAAAACAAGTTCAAACAAGGATCCAATCACAAAAGTATCTACTCCCTGTCTTAAATATGGTTTGGTTTAACAACGAAATCACACTGTTGGCTTAGATTTTCTGCATAGCTGAAAACCTAGGCAGTCATGAGATAAATCTCCTTCATTTACCGGTGAAGGCTCTGGCGTAAGATTTGTTAGTTAAATATGTTACTATCTATTTGTGGGTAGTTATTTTAACTATGCAGCTCATGAACCATAGTTGTATAAGTTTTACAGCAAGTAAACAACTGTTAAAGAAAATAAATATCTGATGAAGAAGAAAATAGCAGAAAACAGAAAAGAAAGAGGGAAGATGTGCAACCCAATCAATAGATTACAAAGTTGATTGTATGCACATAGATAGAACAGATATATATTAACATACAAAATTATAAGTAAAGGGAACTTTCAGATCTAGATCTAGAATAACGCAAAGTTTATAAATAGATCTAAGACAGAAAGAAACAAAATGCACGGTTGACACAAAGTTCTCCGGAAATATGCTCCTTTCTATTCTTCTGCTTCAAATAGCTATCAGGAGTTTCAGCACAAAGTCTGGAACACAAGAATGCTACTTACAAATGTCTACTCTTTTAACCCATAGGTTCTTCCTCTACTCATAGCATGTAGAGGGGAAATTACAAATAGGAAGCCTTTAGTGAATTGACACATGTGGAAGTCGGAAAGGAAACAACTGACAATCTTCCTCCTCGAATTCCTCTTTGCATGACATACATGATTTATAACTGAAAATAGAACCTTCTATTTTGCATGTATGCCACCTATTTCCAAGTAATTGACTTCTTCAAGTAATGGCTTTTAAACCGATCACTTAAGTTTTATAATTTAATTGATCGCTCAATTACTTTGTCGGAGAAAATAAGAGAAAGAAGAAGAAAGAGGAAAAGAGATTAGAAGAAAGCTGCAACACTTCCAGTCTTGTTCCTTTTTCTATATTCTGCATGCAGTTGATTCTTTTGCCTTGGATTCTCACCAAACTGGATCTGGAAGCAGCTGACTGTGATTTTTCTTACGAGTGTTGCCTTTGACTTGTCTTGCCTCTTATCTTTGAATCTTTTGTAATTCTTCTTCAGTACATGCAAAGTAAATTCGATGAAGGCTTCAACTGGAAGATTGGGAGCACATGCACAAGATCTTGGAAGGAATTCTCTATGCAATGACTTCTACACGGGCTATGTCAGAAACAAGAGGATGACCTTTTTGCCGAAAGCCTTTGCAATTATGAGATCTGGATCTGTCAATTAAATCGGTGATAGGTTTAGGGCCTATGTTTGTGTCATTGACTTCAACAAATCTGGAAGCTATGCATGATTCTGCTAATCCCTCTCTATCAACACGTTTCATCATGGTTGGAGCAGTCTTTGTCTGCGTTCATTTTGTTTTACTTCTGCTGGAATTCTTAAGAACTGGATCAATTCGTGCAGATCTATCAATTTTCTCATATTCAAAAGATATATTCAATGTACCTGACATTGATTTGAACTTCCTTTCACCTGTATGAACACCTATAATGAATACCTGCAATTATTTAAGACAAAGATGAAGTCCAGAGCATGAATACTTGATTTCTATCACCAAAAATCTGCATATGAAGCCCGCTGCCCTAAAATTTGGGATTTTGCTTGCATGCAAAGCAAACAAAAATATTATTTAATTCACCAAAGCACTTATACCAACATGCAGATGTTCAGAATGACCAAAATCAGGCTATTCCAACCCTAGGTGCAAACTTTGAAGCTTTCCAGCAATGAAAAACACTTTTTGATGCAAAAATCCTCCTTGGGCGCCAAAATTGTCCGGGTTGCAATCCTCTGCTAAAATAATTAATTACATCTTCATTATGGCAACCCATGCTTATATAACTCTCAACATTCTATTTTAATAATTGCCCCTCATATTCCTGGCAATTAATTAATAATCAATGATGTTTATTCACCCAAATTGGGCGCCTATTTTTGCATGCTGCTGGTTGCCATTAAATAAATTTAATTTATTTATTTTTAGCATGCTACCTTCAGTTCACTTTGGCTTGTCTTCATGCATTGACTTTCCTTCTATTTATGGCGCCAAAATTGGGTGAATAAACATTAATAAATATTATTAAATGCATTGTTATTCACTCAAGGTGGGTCGCACTTTTTGGCAAGGGTGAATTCTAAAAATAAGAAGTCAACTTCTGATGGGAATTTTCACCCTTCACTGCAGCTCTAAAAATCCTTTCTTCCACTTAAGTGATTTGACTTTCATAATGAGAATTTTTACCTTGTCAGGCAGGTAGGAAATTCCCGCCGGTGCTTTAAGTGATTTTTCTTTTATAATGGGAATTTTTACCCTGCAAGGCAGGTAAGAAATCCCCGCTTGCTTGCCTGCCACCTCTAATATTCCCATTACAGCTTAAGTGACTTTGACTTCATGGGAAAAATTACCCTGCTAGGCAGGTAAGAAATTCCCGCCTGCCTGCCACTGCCAAAATTCCCACTGGCAGCTTAAAGTCTTCCTTTAAAAAAAGTGTGACTTGCATGAAAGATAGCTCTTTTCCAAAAGTGCTACTTACATTGTGACTTCTCCCTTTAAAATTGCAATGAAATAATCTTGACGTTGGTATCAAGATAAAGGCTTACCAAAACATGAGGACATACCAGCACACTTTCAACACTTAACATTCCTGCCGCAACATGGTCATGTAAGTGAATACAAAGGTGGTGGAAACGATTATTTTTGGTAATACCGCTTAGGTTGCTCTCTTTTGACCAAAAATGTCAACCAGAAAACAAATGAGATTGAACAAGTGGTGGTGAAAAAATACTTAACCTAACTTTAGTAGAGTTTCGCATTGTTTAAAAACAAGGTAGAAACTAAGACAAAGTCATGCCTTGTAAGTTTCGTGATGAATATCACGTGGCGCAAACTTCAATGAACTCTCCCCTTGTTTGACAAACAAGGTTTTGACTCCGAAGAAGTTTTTGCTTTGTGAGAGGTCTTTAGAACACAATGGATAAAGTCGAGTTGGCCCTAATGCCAAATGGTTGCCTAAACTTTTGTTCTCAACACTCGCTAATTCTTTCTTAAGAGATATACGCTTTTCTAGTAAACTAGACAAAGGACCACTACCCCACAATCAAATAAATGAACGGGGCCTCATACAGGAAACTTGAAGCTTATTCTCACGGGTTTTTGTTCTAGTCAAGTGGGTAGTGGGGCACTTCCCGTTTCGTCCACCAGTGCTCTCAAGGTGTGGACTACTTTGGGGTTCTTGAGCTAATCCTCACAATGAGTTTTATGGCTTATGTCAAGATACTTCCCATAGTTCAAAGCGGACGGGTTTTAACCCTTAACCGAACCTGCAAATACAATGTTTTGAATAAATAGTGTGTTTTTTTATCTTGAATTAGAAATGTGGTTTAGTACACCATTGACAACCTGCAACACACTGTAATTAGTATTTGTTTAGACCTTGATTCTTTGACAAGCGAATTAGGTCCTACACTCAAGAGTTAGTAGTTTTCCAATAAATCCACAATATTATGAAAGAGGATTAAAGGTTGTTTTTGATTCTCAAGATCATCCAAAGACGCAAGAGAAGAGCATACACAACAATTAATCCAACTAGATAGAAATAGACAACTTTAATTCAAATGACCATTCAAATGCTTTATGAAAGATTCATTCGCTTAAGCAAAATGATTGATGAAATTTCCAAGTTAATCCAAATGTTAGAAAAGAAGACTGAAGCTGCTTTTGATTCTCAAGATCACCAAAAGGTGCAAGAGAAGAGCATACACAAACTTTAGCCTAACTCAAACAAAACATGGAAATATAACATTCGTCAAAACATTTAAATGTGTTAGAAAAATATCCATAATCATAGCTATTTTTGATTCTCAAGGTCGCTCGAAAGCGCAAGAGAAGAGCATACGTGGTGTTGATAAAAAATGAATCTAACATGCAAAAAACATGACCAATTTTATAATAAATGAAAACCCTACACTTTCTGTAAGTTTAAATTCCAAATTTATGTTTTCATTGCATAGTTCACTTCAATACCTTTTCGTTGCAAAAAACATGGAGTCGTTTTGAGTTCGGAAGCAAAAGTTACAGCCTCCGGAAGTTGGGTTGCGCATATGCTCTTATGCTCACGGATATGTACTTAATGTGTACTCAAAAATGTCAAAAAAAAGTCCCAAAATCTGCAAAAAGATCAATTTTGACAGCAATTCATCTCATTAATATGTGAATATAAGACTCAACACTATCAAACAATAACCTACATGCTCAAAAATTTAACATTTTCAACAAATTGACAAAACTAGCATGTAAAATGATGAAAAATGAAGCTCTAAAAATGCAAAGACGGAAAAAGCTTGAATTTTTCTCATCAAAATCCCATTTTGACAGCAACCCACCTCTTTAATATGTATAAAGAAGACTCAACACTATCAAACATTAAGATGTATGCTGAAAAAATTAACATTTTCAACAAATTGACAAAACTAGCATGTAAAATGAAGCTCTAAAAATGAAAAACATGAAGAAAGCTTAAATTTTTCACATCAAAATTGACAGCAACCCATTTTCTTAATATGTGAAAAAAGACCCAACACTATCAAACACTAACATGCTCAAAAACTTAAGATTTTCAACAAATTGATAAAACTAACATGTAGAATGATGAAAAATGAAACTCAAAAAATGAAAAACATGGAGAAAGCTCTTATCATATGCCTATAGTAATCACTAGCAACAGTGTGGTGTTTGTAAAGGTGTTAGGTGTGAAAGAAGGGGGTAAGTCTTTTATATAGCTTTCCAATTTGTGAGAAGTTTGCAAACTAGTGCATGTGGGATAAAGGATAAAGTAGATTTAGAGGAAATAAGTTAGATTAGAGGAATTAACAAGTGATTAGCAACTCATGGGAGTTGAAGATTTAATTAATCAACTAGCACTAACTAATAGGTTAGGATAAGCTTAGAAAGCTATTTAGAGATGATTTAGAGGGAAATAGGTATGATTTGGATGATTTGAAAGGGGGATTTAACCAATAAGAGGTTTTATTGACTAAATACAAGGTTATAAAAGCTTAATTAACTAATGATAGTTAATTAATTGATTGGAAGAGGATTATAACTAACAAAGTGTTGTTAATTGGCATCTGGAGTGGGGTAAGGACTAGTTAATTAACGAAGTGTCGTTAATTGATCGAAATGGAGGGAAACGTTAGTTAATTAGCGGGAAATCGCTAATTATAACAGAAACGTTGGGAAAGAGGGTAATTAGTGCAATCTTAGTATTAAAACTGCATAAGTGGATTTTAGGTGTATACGAGTACTAAATGTGATCTGATTCTGTCTTCTCTCTATTTCTCTATAAATGTAAGTGTGATGGCACATTAGAATGGTCTTTTCTATTAAGTCCTAGAGCTATGCCCTTTTGAGCCCGAAGCTTTTGCTCGCGGACCTCTGTAACGTGTTCTCGGAATTCCACAGGCCTCTACTCTATGGAGTTGTAAATGGATAGGTTCTTGATAGTATATGTAGATGTGATCTCTTTCATTTGAATGTGTTACTGTTTGATGTGAATATCTCAGTCCTCTTGCACGATTTCAGTCTTATTCTATTTATTTCTCCCATAGTTCTGTGTGCATTCTTTGGAACTTTGCATGCAACTTTATATCTGTGTCTCTAGAGCGAGAATTGAACCCTGTTTTAGTTTGGTTCATCACCTCTCCTTATTTTAGAATTTCTTCCTTCTCTCAACTCTGGGCCCTTGGAATTTTTAGGATAGGATTAGATAGCAGTAGTTCAGTGTTGGTTAGATTAGTTGCAGTGAACTAGAACAAAAGGAACCAACCCTGTGTGGAGATTGACGTCAAAAGGCGCCATTGCCCCACACTTTGGAGGTCTTTCAATGTTTCATTGAGGTGCTGAGCTCGGCCTCAACAAAGGGTGCAATCTCAGGTGACGAGGCACCTCAGAGTTGGATGTCTCCGGCGTAAATATATGCAATGTATAGCTTTAGGTGCACTTAATATGAAGCAATCCAACCATCGTGAAGCTTTGTACTAATCTTTTTATACACATAGATCCTATTGTAAGCAGCTTCCCTAAATTTTGATATTATAACTTTACAATATTTAAATACACAGCTTGAAGTTATCTAGGTTCATGTATATTTCAGCATTGAACCGTGATTGATTCTCCATTTGCTTGTTTTTAATGGCTCCATTTGTTAGGATGTAGTTATGTAATATTTGATGTGGCATAAATTTGATGTTAATCCAAGTTAAAGCGGTATGCATTTTATATTCCTTTATGTTTTGGTAAACAATTGTCAGTTTCCTTAGAAATTTTATCTTGGGCACAATCCACGTATTTTTTATAATATTAATTACTTTTCATTTTAGGGGCTACATTGAAGCAGTAAGAGAGATTGAGCGGCAACTGCAAGAAGGAAAGGTTGTTGGTATGAATAAATTTGATGATATTGTGATAGCATGTGGAAGGTGATTCCTTTTTCATATATAACCATGTGGTTTTCCTCTTGCATAAGAAATTACAATTACGTATTAGTGTTGTATTAATTTAAACCTGTTTTCTAGATTCTAGCAACTTGGTGAAGTCTATTCATATTATATCTTGTAAGGCACTGTCAATTCAACCAGTTAGATTTTTCAAATTTTCATGGGTACACATTTTTAGTTTTGTATCTGAAGAGGGATCTAGAAGCTAGACTTGAAATGTTGGTGATATAAAGATTTTAATAAAGTTTTAAATAGTTGCTTGACAAACTTGCTGTCAATACAGCTAATTGGTAAAACATTGTGTTGTAGCCTGATATATGTCCCCTGAATAATGAGTTCTTCACTAGAAAGTGAGCAAGGGACACCTTACATAACTTTGTTTGGCTTGTGAGAGTATTTAACTGGCTATATAAGCACACTTGGATAAAAATGCCAAAACTAAATCAGAAGACTACAGTACAATATAGTGGATCCACTATTTATACTTATGGGGGCTAAAAGGGTGCCTTTCACAGTTGACAATGACAAAGTCATATTCAGGATGGCTATAATTGAAGATAAATTGAAGGCTATAAATATTCTTCCATTGTTTATGGAAATTGTTGGAAGATAATGTATTTTGGGGTAGGATTAATTTTTAACCCTAATTCTGAAGTGCAATAGTGTAATTTAAACGTAAGGGCATCAGACCCATATAAACACGGGCTTGGGCTAAAAGGGTCCAAATGTATTGCACAAAGGGTTCTTAATGCTAGGGGGGTGAGAACCAAAATGGGAAAATACAATAGAGGTTAGGTCTACCTATTAGCGGTAGTCTATTATGTAATTGTCAAGCACAATGAAGAGCTGTTGTTGGGGTATTGTGAAGAAACACCAAAAAGAGGATTTTGGATTAATGGTATGAAGTGAGCTATCTTTTCAAAAGTGGGTTTTACTTCATGATGGGTTTTGCACCTTAAATCTGGTGTGGTCTTTGTTTTCTTTGGCACATTTCATTTATACTATTTCTGTATAATGTGATGGACCTGTAATTGTGTATGTTTATTAGAACATTTCTATTTTCTTACAAAGGAAGGTTAAGTAGAGTGTTGGGGATGAAACCATTGTGCAGCCATTAGTATCTTCATTAGAATCAAACCAATGAGATATATAATATTGTTTGTGAGTGCCAGAAGCTGGTTTGTGTGCTAATAGTTAAAATTTTGCAATTCTGACAATGTGATATATTTTCCATTCAGTGTTTTGCTCTCTCCACAATCAATTTAGATGTGTGTTTCAATTTGATTTTGATTATAACATCATTTACTGCTACTTGTTAAATTGAGATGCATGTATTCAGCTCATTGTTTAACATTTACCTTTCTTTACATCTTGATTATAAATCTAATAAGTTTTTCCAATTTAACATTTTCAGTGGGGGAACTACAGCAGGCTTGTCACTGGGATCACATTTAAGTAGCTTAAAGGCTAAAGTAAGATCTCTTCTCTTGGAATTTATATGTTTTTCCCTGTTGATGGTTTATTAGGACAAGCTAAAATATGTTAATTTTACAGGTACATGCATTTTCTGTTTGCGATGATCCTGACTACTTCTATGATTACACACAAGGCCTTTTGGATGGCCTTAATGCTGGTCTCAACTCTCGTGACTTAATCAGTATTGTAAACGTGAGCATCAAAGACCACCTTCGATGGCTTAAAAATTACCCTTGTTTGCAATGGATATTGTTTAGTGGGTTTATGAAGTTGCAATATTTTATATCATAGCATATTTAACTGGTTTCACTGTAACTGTATATTTGCAAAGCAACAATTTTTCTAAGAAGTCTAAGGAAAAATAAAAAGGAAATAACTGTTAGCATAATTGGCAATTGGTGAGGTGCTTAAACTGTAAAAAGAAAGTCTGGTGATGAAAAGCTAAAAGGTGTTCTTGGAAGACTTTCATTGTTCCTGCGACAGTTATGTGGAAAAAGGGATTTTAGTGTAATCTTAGCAGTATCAGATTGTTATTTTCTCTGGAAACAAGGAACTGAAGGGCATCTTGACTGATACAATTGAAAATATATTCCATTCATCAAAGATGGACTCTTTTTATTGATGAAAAATCCAATTGTGATTTAGCCTGAACCTCAAACAATAATGAGACATTGGGTCTTAAGTGGAATTCAAAAATGTCTTTAAAGAAAAATGGTAAGAAAAGGCCAAGCAAAGGAAATATCATTGATTTAAAGGACAAACTTGAAGAATTTTAAGTACAATTTACATCAAAAGATGATTTGATAGGAAAACTACACATCGATCAATTATAGGATTGAGTAAAGAAGATGTCTAACAAAAAGGTCACTGAGATGGAAGTAAACACTAAATGCATAACAGAAAGAGGATGAAATAAGTTCTCTACGAATAAATCATGATCAGATCATAAAACAATTCAAATAATAATTGACAAAAAAGGATTAGATGTAGTGCAATTAGAAATTGATTCTGAGAACCTACAAAAGACACAACAATGAGAAATCTGATAGTGAAGTCCATTGATTAACACGAGAATAACAAACAATCAATGACAAGAAAAGAAATCGAGATTTCAAAAGCCCACTGCTTGCTGAAAAAATATTGAGAACCATGCCAACAGGCCAGAACATTGAGAGGAGATTGTTAGAGAAGTTGCGTTGTAGATGAGAATGACTACAAAACAAGTAGCAAAAGGGATAATGGTCCCAATTCAGAGAAGGTGAGACCAACGAATATTGACAATGTTTAACGATTTCAATGATATGGTTAATAGGAAGGCACATGCAAACTGCAAGAAAAAAGTCTTAAAATATTGACTTGCATTGACACCTTCATTGTCAAAAAAGACGACGGTTAAGAATCCCACAAGGAACAATAGTATGCTGATAGTATATAGACAAACATTCGATATCGTAAAAACACATTTATTGATCCGAAATTTGGATCTTGTAAACTACTTATGCTAACTAGATGTAATCACTGTTCTCGGTTATGTAATTCAGGTCATAAAACAATATTGTAAGGCAATTCGTGTCAAATACTAAGTACAGAGAAGTTGCAGATCAGCTCTAGGGTGATCCTGACATCCTGGGAGCAAGGTACAGGAGCTACTTCATCTCATTATTTGGAGTTTTGTAGGGTGTTGCAAAACTGTCGGTAAAAATAGGCAGCGGCTGTGTAACTGCTGCCGGCGGTTGCGTAGCTGCCGGTCTACACAGGCGGCAGTTGTGTACCCACTCCAGCAGTTTCGCAACGGGTGGTAGAACATGAAGACAAAATCGTTTTAAATGTTTTCTCTTCCTTTTGGCTGTTTGTTTTGACTTCCTGGTGGGTCTCCTAAGGCCTGGGTATAAATATAGTTGTCAGTGGAAGGCAGAGGCTTTCGGTGAGAGTTGGATTTAGTTGTACAGGATATGTTTTGGGTCCATGTTTAGTTTTTCATTAGTTCTCCTAGCTGGAAGTGGTTGTCTCAGTATTGTGAATTGTCTTGTGGGAGTTGTGTGAGTACGAAACAATTATGCAAGCCATGGATAAGAGTTGAATTACTGACTTGTCAATAAAGGGCATATTTGGCAGTGAACTTGTACAGTTGAACTACATATAGTGGACTGGGGAGTTTAATTGACTTATCCACTGGAGTTTTTTCCCCGCAGAGGTCAAGCTCTTGTAATCATGTTATGCTTTGTTGTTATCTTATGCTTCCATATTCTTTACAGCAGTCCGTAGTTAAATTCCCATACAATATATCTCTGTTTTAGTAAGCATTTATGCATAAAACAACAGTTCATTAATCACTCAATGTTTGGGAATAGTAGAGGATTTGTATTCTTTAGTGGTATTTCCACCTATTTTACGGATCAGATTGGTATCAGGGCTGAATTAGTTCTTTGTGTGGTTTTTGTGTATGACTATTGTGCAGCTATATGCCTGCTACCAGAACAAGTGCTAGTGGTAAAGATATCTTGGTTCCTTTACAAGAAGATATTTCCACAAAAGTGGAACAAAGAAGAAAGAAGTATGAATCATCCTGATGAAGAAGATGCCCAGACAGTTGAAGAGTGGTTCTGCGACTTGGAAGAGAGTGTGGTTAGTATCTCTCTTTCTACAGGGAAGCTTGATAAATTGGGGGCCATAATGGGGATCCTCATGACAAAGCAACCCGTTCCTGCGAAAGCTCCAGAAGCAAATGTGGAGAGAGAAGCACCCGAGCATCCCCACACCTATCAAGTTCCACCTCCATTCAAAGCTGGACCAAAAATAGAGATTCAGCCATACGAAGTAGAGTTGGATGTGGAGAGGCTAGAGTATTGACTAGCCCAACTTGAGATATATTTCAGTTTGAATCAGATTAATGACAAGAAGAGATTTCCACAAAAGTGGAACAAAGAAGAAAGAAGTATGAATCATTCCGATGAAGAAGATGCCCGAACAGTTGAAGAGTGGTTCTGCGACTTGGAAGAGAGTGTGGTTAGTATCTCTCTTTCCACAGGTAAGCTTGATAAATTGGGGTCCATAATGGGGATCCTCATGACAAAGCGACCTGTTCCTGCGAAAGCTCCAGAAGCAAATGTGGAGAGAGAAACACCCGAGCATCTCCATACCTATCAAGTTCCACCTCCATTCAAAGCTGAACCAAAAATAGAGATACAGCCATATGAAGGAGAGTTGGATGTGGAGAGGCTAGACTATTGACTAGCCCAACTTGCATCTTAGCCTTGGTCGTGCCCAAGGGGCTAATGACGTTGATGGTTATTGGGTATGGTTTGCACCTCCATTTCACTTATATATTATGTTTCGGGCACGTAGAAATAAGGTTGGACACCCCTAAGGTACTTTATGTTAGGATGACTTAAGTGAAATAAGGTACTTCATTATTCTAATTCTTCGTGATGACTCCCCTAAGGTACTTTATATATTGATTACCATATATTTATGTCGATGACTTAACAATGATGGGTGAATATATGGTACTTTATTATTCTAATTAATCTTCGTTGGGAACATGACTTAAGTGCACTTTTGGCATGTGGGGAATAAAGTGACTTAACTTTATTTTAATTAATTAAAGAAAAGACCCAATGGGGCGATTAGGGTTCTTTTGGGCCTTTTGTTGCAATAAGAAGTTATAAAAGAAGCGCTTGGGGGAGAATAGGAATTCATTCATACACTCACCTATTTTGATATTGGAGCAACTGTTGTTTACACTTTCTTTGCTTGTGGAGTAAATCCCACAGGAACCCTAGCTTCGGTGGTGAAAGATCCACACCTAGCTAGCACAGAGCACTCTTCGGTGGTGAAAGATCCTCCCTAGTTTGCTATTTTGGAGCTTTATTCAATTTTTGGATCAAATCTGAGAGTAATCACAAATTCAGTTTCAGAGTAAGAGGACAACCCTTCTTCATCAAGGGTTTCAGTTCAGATTTGGAACAACTATTTTCTAGGGTTTTATCTACTCAGTTCTCTGATTTGCAGCAATGTTTTTTAGGGTTTCCAGGTGTCCATTTTCAGATCTGGAGGTTGGGATCATTTCTATATATTTAGTAGATGTTATTTCCAGAAAATCAGATTTTTATTAGTTGTATTCACATAGTTATGAATTTTTGAAGTTTTTCAGCAGTTTTTAAGGCTTTCTGAAAATTACTGGCAGTTATATAACTCAAAAAAATAAAAAATATTTTCTAGTCTTTGTTTTCACCTTAGCAAGCTCTCTATAAAATTTTGTGTGATTTGGGCAAGTATTTTGCAAGATATCTATAAATTTTAGTTTACTGCCCTAGTTGGTTCATTTCCAGAAATTTCAGAATTTTCATTTGCTGCAAATTTTTATATATTTTGTGGATTTTAAGTGATATCCCTCAAGGATATTTCAGTGGTATCAGAATTTTTGTTCCTCCAGCCTGTTTGGGTTAAAAATGAGTGACAATGAAGATCTCAATGTGGATTTAATGAAGAAATTATTCACCAATATGGTTAAACAACAGAGACTACAAACCTCTATTTGAGCCAACTCACAAAGAGGCTATCACAGGCATATTTGGGCCTCAGGCAGATAGAGGAGAAAATAGTAATATGGGGCAATAGGCTCAAAGAGGTGAGAGTAGTAATTCAGGGCAGCGATCTCCCCATTCATCTAACAAGTCTTTTAGTCTTCATAAGCCTCTTTCTTGAAAGATTCGGAAGCGTCACATGTGGGGCAACCAACAAAAGTGATGGATGAGGATTCTTGTTGGAGGAAATACCAATCTTTGAGCAAGGGATTCAGAGATAATTTGCCATTTCCAGATTATTGCATGATGAAGATTGGTAGCAAGCCCAAGAGAGACCATCATATGCTGATACCTGAATTACAAAGGAGTTTGGGGCAGCAAAAGAACTCATTTGAAGAACCAATAAAAGCTCAACATGATAAGCAAGGGGCAACAATTAGTGGGTTGCAAGGTAAGGGATCTATCCACTACATTGAGGTAGTTTCAGATAATGAAGAAGAAGAAGAAAAGAATGTTGATCTAGAAGAAGTTGTTGTGCCTCGGTATGAGGAATGGTGTTCCTCAAATTGTGACAGCCAAGAGCAGGGAAGGATCAATCCAAGAAGAGCAGATTGCACAGGATAAGGATGGCGAAGAAAGGAGCATGTTATCGCAGCAGTTGTCTCATGAAATAATTCAGCCCATTGTTGATCATGGAGACATCACAAGGTATGAGACAAGTGGGATATTTGATGACTCCTATTTGATGGATTGTTTGTTGCAGACACAAAGCACACCATGATGACTTATGTGGAGAGATGAGTCGGATGATGTTGAGTCAGGGAGTGAGTTAGGTATGATGGAGACTTTGACTCCAGATGGGGTGAGTGGAGTCATGGATGTGGGTGTGACCAGTAGTGTTGCACATGAGATAGTTACAAAGATTGGGGTACATGTTTAGATCACCCGAGTCTATCATTATGTTGGTTATCGAAGGTTTCGGTAGACTGGAGATCTCATTTGCTTGTTGAGTACTCCAAGAACCAGACACACTTGTGAGATTTTGGATGGTCACATACAGGATGACAGCTACAGATTGGAGGATGAGATGATCTTCTATCAGGGCAGATTGTACCTTGTGTCAGATTCATGGTTGAGGATGGAGATACTGCGACATGTGCATTGTTCTTCCGTGACTGGACACTTGAGCTTCGCTTCGATGAGACTACATGTTCATATGGGAGAGGTTCAGATGGCATGGGTTGAGGGAGGATATCCTCAACTTTATACAGGGATGTACGGTTTGTCCTTATGAACAAATCGAGGAGCTTACAGGTTCATCATTTTCTGAGCCGACATGGGATAACACTCCTATGTATTTTACTGCTTCTATGCCCGGTGAGCACTTCACCCATGTGCTAGTCAGTAGAGGGACGAAGTTGACTCAGTTACTTGGTTATTCAATAGGTTCACATTCATCACAGGAGGTGGACTATGTAGAGTTGATATTGTTGGTTGACCGTTTACTAGAGTCTTGGGATTTTTCCCCCATGAGGACACATTGAGACACATTATGAGGAGCCTTGCTCTCACACGAGTGTGGGTCATGTGGGAGAGTTGGCACACTTTGTGCTTATACGGGTTGTTTCACAGGTTAATCCAGAGGATGCCATAGGGTTCAGAGGGGACTTTCGTACCCATGGGTTGACTAGAGAGGTAGTGAGTGATCACATGATGACAACTTCACATTGGCAGGGACTGACAAATTTGCAGTTTCAGTGTGGGTACCAGTGGAGAGTTGGTGTGGGCATCATACTACTTCAAGGGCAACATTGTTCTCTACACGACATGGAGAGCATTATGACTACATGAGGTGTCTTGGTTACTTCGGATCACACCGATCTTTGGTTGACTGCAGGATGAGGTGGAGAAACTTACTTTGTGGTATTCAACTTCTGTAGCATGACAGTGATAATGCTTGGGGTCAAGCATTTCTCGGGAGGGGAGGATTGTAATGTCCCCATTTCTGAGCAGGTGGCCTAGGAGGCCTTTCATCCGTCTTAGCCTTGGTCATGCCCAAGGGGCTAGCAACGTTGATGGTTATTGGGTATGGTTTGCACCTCCATTTCACTTATATATTATGTTTTGATGTTGGACACATACTTTGAGGTGACTTAAGAGAAATAAGGTTGTGATGCTCCCCTAAGGTACTTTATGTTATATTTTGTCGATGACTTAAGTGATGGGTGAATATATGGTACTTTATTATTCTAATTCTTCGTTGGGAGGTGACTTAAGTGCACTTTTGGCATGTGGGGAATAAAGTGACTTAAGTTATTTTAATTAATTAAAGAAAAGACCCAATGGGGCGATTAGGGTTCTTTTGGGCATTTTGTTGCAATAAGAAGTTATAAAAGGAAGCGCTTGGGGGAGAATAAGAATTCATTCATACACTCACCTATTTTGATATTAGAGCAACCGATGTTTGCACTTTCTTTGCTTGTGGAGTAAGATCCCACAGGAACCCTAAGCTTCGGTGGTGAAAGATCCACACCTAGCTAGCAGAGCACTCTTCAGTGGTGAAAGATCCTCCCTAGTTTGCTATTTTGGAGCTTTATTCAGATTTTTGGATCAGATCTGGAGAGTAATCAGAAATTCAGTTTCAGAGTAAGAGGACAACCCTTCTTCATCAAGGGTTTCAGTTCAGATTTGGAAAAACTATTTTCTAGGGTTTTATCTACTTAGTTCCTGATTTGCAGCAGTGTTTTTTAGGGTTTCTAGGTGTCCATTTTCAGATCTGGAGGTTGGGATCATTTCTATATATTTAGTAGATGTTATTTCCAGAAAATCAGATTTTTATCAGTTGTATTCACATAGTTATGAATTTTTGAAGTTTTTCAGCAGTTTAAGGCTTTCTGAAAATTATTGGCAGTTATATATTACTCAGAAAAATCAAAAAATATTTTTCTAGTCTTTGTTTTCACCTTAGCGAGCTCTCTATAAAATTTTGCGTGATTTGGGCAAGTATTTTGCAAGATATCTAGAAATTTTATTTCGCTGCCCTAGTTGGTTCATTTCCAGAAATTTCAGAATATCATTTGCTGCAAATTTTTATTAAATTTTGTCAAATTTCAAGATTATCCCGCAAGGGATATTTCATTCTCAAGCTTACTACCTAGAGATCGACAAGAAAAACGGATCATCTACCTCTCAAAGAACTCCAAAACAGCTAGGTAGTTCCAAAGTGTAATGTCCCCAGTGGAGGATTTTCAAACCTCAAAGAGAACACCTGAAATTCTTGATTTATTACAACCAACTGATTGAAGAAAATAATGCTATTTTATTTAGATCTGACATTACCCTAGAAATGGTGAGCTGATCTAGGGATCAATAACCCTCAAATCTGATCTAAACTTAATCAAATCTTTGCCAAAATAACCAGAATTAATCATGCATGTATAAATACCAAAATATATAATTTTTGTTCCCAAAATAAGAGTTGGAATTTTATTAAAAATCTACAGAAGTACAACTTACAAAAATGGTTAGAAAGAGGGTTTTCCAAGCCCAGATCAACTGAAACCAAGCTGAAATTGGCCTCCAAAATTACAGCAAGGCTGATGGTGATGAGATCCGGGACAACAATGCCCTAGGATGATCAGCTTTCACCCACAAGGGGGTCGCTACCTCGGAACAAGGCTGAAAATGAAGGTATAAATAAGGTAGAAGACCTTTTCTTCAATCCCTAGCTTCAAATCTACGATATGGGGTCTTCAATCACTGTTGGAATTTTGAATTCCTCCTTGAAAGCTCAATAGTAACTCTTGAAATGGAGGATATTCACACAAAGGATGAAGAGTTTTCGTTATTCAACCTTGGCAAGAGAGAGTTTGTCCTCTAATGCAAGTACACCAAAGGGTTTTCGTCCTTCAATGTAGAAATGGAAGAGCAATCAGCCCTAACCAAAAATCAGATATCAAAATTGCCAAAGATGTCCTCTGCCAAGTGTGGCAAACTCCTTTTATGGTTGGAAGTGGCACAAGGACCCAAACAAAAGGTCCAAATGGGGCACTCCACTTGGGGAAAGTCAGTTTAATTTAATATTTTTATTTCCCTTTTGTTTTATCCCCCATATGAGTCGCATTTTCTCTTTAGGGAAATTAAAAATAAAGTGTAAATTTATTGTATTTCTTTATCACGAATAAAATAATTAAAGTGCTTATAATAAAAATGAGTATGCACTAAAATTAATTTCTTAGGATTAATTTCCCTTATTTTCTACCCCTTAGCCTTCGGGAAACAAAGAATTGGCCAAGGGTCTTCGACTTGTTATTTTTGAGAAGGGTATATTACAATCTTCTCTTCCCCAAATTGCTTGCCCTCAAGCAATTGCATACTAGGATGCTCCAAAATTTCTGCACCTTCCCACATAACATCCTGAAGGGATAAACCTTTCCAACGGACCAAATATTCCCGTATGATCCTGTTCCTCAACTTCCTTTCACGGACTTCCATTATGGTTTCCGGTTTTAAAACTGTTGACTAGATTTTCTGCATAGCTGAAAACCTAGGTAGTCATGAGATAAATCTCCTTCATTTATCGATGAGGCTCTCGTGTCAGACTTCTCAATAAAAATATGCTAGTATCTATATGGGGTTTTACTTTAACTATTCAGCTCATGAACCATAGCTGTATAGTTTTGCAGCAAGTAAGCAGTTGTTTAAAGAAAGGAAATATTTAAAGAATGAAATAATAAAACACAGGGAAGAAATAGGGAAGATGTGCAACCCAATCAACAGATAACAGAGTTGATTGCATGCACATAGAAGAAACCAATAGATATCAACACACAGAATTAAAAGCAAAGGAAACTCCAGATCTAGATCTAAAATAACACAGTTTATTAGAAGATATGAGATAAAAATCTAGAAACATAATGCACCGTGACACAAAGTTCTCCAGAAATCTGCTCCTTTATATTCCTTTGCTTCAAGTGGCTATCAGGGGTTTCAGCACAAAGTCTGGAGCACAAGAATGTTGCTTACAAATTCTGATCTTTTAACCCGTAGGTTCTTCCTCTACTTATAGAATGTAGAGGGGCAATTACAAATCGGAAGCTTTTAGTTGAACTGACACATGTGGAAGTCGGAAAGGAAACAACTGACAATCTCCCTCTTGGAATTCCTCTTTGCATGACATGCATGATTTGCAACTGAAGATAGAACCTTATATTTTACAGGTCTGCCACCTATTTCCAAGTAGTTGACTTCTTCAAGCAATGGCTTTTAAACCAATCACTTAAGTTTTTATAATTTAATTGATCGCTCAATTACTTTGTCGGAGGAAATAAGAGAAAGAAGAAGAAAGAGGAAAGTTGCAGTCTTGTTCTTTTTCATATTCTGCATGTAGCTGATTCTTTTGCCCTTGATTCTCACCAAACTGGATCTGGAAGCAGCTAGATTTGGAAGCGGCTGGATTAGTTCTTCTCTTGAAGCTTTTGTAGTTCTTCTCTAGTACATGCATCAGTGCAATGTTTGCCGTAAATAACTCATCATTTTTATTTTTAATTGCATATGAGCAATTAAAAATTCTAGAAAGCACTCTGGGTGAATGCAACTTCAATGAAGGCTTCAATTGGAAGATTGGGAGCACATGCATAAGATCCTGGAAGGAATTTTCCACGTACTGACTTCTACACAGGCTGTGTCAGAAACAAGAGGATGAATTTGTGTCGGAAGCTTTTGCCATTATGAGATTTGGATCTGGACCTGTGTCTCCGATGTCAACAAACTTAGAAGTGATGCATGACTCTGCTGTGTTTTCTTTTTCATCCCGCTTTGCCATGGCTGAATCTGTCTTTGTCTGAGCAATTCTTTTTCTCTTTATTCGGCCGGAATTCTTCACAACCGGTGCAGCTCTGGATAATTCTTTAGATTCAGAGGATATGTTCAATGTATTGGACATTGATTTAAGCTCCCTTTCTCTTATAAAAGCACTTGTAATGAATTCCTACTATTTAATTCAGACAAAGATGGCAACCAAAACATGAACAGTGGATTTTAATCATAAAAATTTGTATAATTCAAGCCTGCTGCCCCAAAATTTGATGTTTTATTTACATGCAAAGCAAATATGAATTTTACCAACTTTATCTGAGCACCTGTATCACTTATGCAAACAATTATCTAGACACAAATCAACCTCCTTCAACTTATGCGCCAAATTTGGAAGCTTCCAGCATTAATTACACCTTCTAAGCAAAATTCCTCTTCAAATGGGGCGCACTTTTTGTCTGGGCTGCACTTCTCTGCTTTTGAATTAATTAATTCATCCTTATGGCAGCCTTTGCTTATATAATCCTCATAATTCTATAATTAATTAATGTCTTTCCTATTCCTGGCAATTAATTAATTATTTAATAAGCTTTACTCTTCAAATGGGGCACCTATTTTGTGCATGCTCATGGCTGCCATTAAATAAATTAAATTTATTTAATTTTAGCCTTCTACTTCCAGTTAACTAAAGCCTCACAGTATGCTTTGACCTTAGCCACTGAAAACAAGAATTAATAAATCATTTAATACTTAAAAAAGTATTATTTCTCTCCCAAATGGGGCGCACTTTTTTGTCATGAAGGGGCTGCATTAAATAAATAATATTTATTTAATTTTAGAATGTCTAATTCCAACTTCCTTTGTCCACTTTCTCTTTGTTGACTTTTCCACAAGCCTGGGCGCCAAAATTGGAGAAGAAATTAATTAATTTAATTATTTAAGGTTGCCTTATCTTTCCCTAAAAGGGTCGCACTTTTTGGCATGAGGAATTTCTATTTTTAAAAGTCAATTGACAATGGGATTATTTACCCTGCAAGGCAGCTCCGAAAATCCCATGATTCACTTAAATTGTTTGACTTTCATAATGAGATTATTTACCCTGCAAGGCAGGTAATAAAATCCCATCAATGCCTTAAGTGATTTTTCTTTTATTTCACAATGGGAATTTTTACCCTGCAAGGCAGGTAAGAAATTCCCACCTGCCTGCTGCCTCCAATTTTCCCATTGTGACTTAAGTGGCGTTGCTTTCATGGGAAAAAGTACCCTGTTAGGTAGGTACAAAATTCCCACCTGCTTGCTGCTTCCAAAAATCCCATGATTCACTTCAAACCCTCTTTTTCCAAAAATGCGGCCTGCTCAGAAGAAGTTTTTTTGTGCACGACTTTGTCTTTTCTGAGAGAACCAAACCTCCGATGGCGAATTCCTTCTGGCATAACGTGCATAGGTGATCTCTAGATACTCCAGGCCAAGAATCAGACCAAACCGACAAAGGAATTGATCCAAGAAATTTCACAGAAAATGAAACGGGAAAACACCAAAAAACACAAAACGTTGCCAGAAGTCACAAATAAAGCCCAGAATTCATTCCTGGTTAAAACCCTACTGGTATATGGGAAAATTGACATGTACGATCACAACAGGGTTAAACTAGAGCACAATTTGCCTCAAACGGGGCTCAAAATAATTAAATACAAATTTCCCACAGGCAAACCCTAGCGACAAAATATAACAATTTTGGGCATCTGGGTATTTGTCGAAATTGGCTTATATGGCTCCTTGGGAATATCCTGACACATTACAGAAACTTTCTGGCAATAAAAACACAAAATGACCCATTATTTTAAAAGTACGAGATTTTTTTAAATAGGGTAGTCTCAGATTTCAGGGTGAAATCTGGGACACCAATCGGCTCCGTCTGTGGACATCTTTTCCTCTGTCAAAATGACAAGGGTAAAGATGAGATCCCAGTATCTCTGGTTTCGTGTCTTGTCCATTGGGCTCAGGGTCAGGCAAACAAAAACAACACAAAACAAAAGAAAAGGAAAGAAAAACAACAAAGTTTTATTTATATACATACAGGTTTTACCCTACTTTTTCATTCCTGAACAGCTTCAGATGCTGCCCATTTAAAGGAAATGGTAACTCAATTCCATCCCAGTAGGCAAGGAAGAAGTGTCCATTCCGGCATCTCTTTTGATCACGAAGGGCCCTTTCCAGAGTGAATCAGATTTGTCATGCATGCCCTTCGGTTCATGTCTCTTGTCCCACCAGAGTACCCAGTCTCCGATCTCGAACTTCCTTTCTTTGGCCTTCTTGTCAAATACTCTGGGCAAGTCCTTATCAACTTCATCTAGTGGTGGCTCATCCTTTCTTCTCTCTGTGGTGGGTAAGTCTGCATCAACTTCTTTCGTTCCCAGATTTATTTGCTGCATTTCTGAAGGAAGAACTATCACCATATTCTTTGTTCTTCTTCAGGTACTGATCATGCTTGTTGAAAGTCTTCACTAAGGAAACTAAACCCTTGGGGATTTTGTTACCTTTTGGTTGGATTATTCCACTATTGTCATCATAACCTAGATCAGTTTGTCATGTGACTGTTTGTCATAGTGACTTACTCCCTTCAACATACAACTTGTCAAAGTTGCCTTGTTCCAGAAATGCGGATGTTTGTTTGTTCTCATTGAAAGTCTGCCACTGTTCAACATTATCAGGGACTTTGGGGCGGTAGACCATCTCCACTTTATAGTTTCCTTGTCTGAATATGGATGGTGGTCTATCTGGATTCAATAGTGCAGCTGTGACTTCCAAAGAATCTGCCTTGGAGTTTTGATTCATTGGAATGAAGTCAATAGAGAAGGCTGCAAAATCAAATGTGGCAGAAAGTACTTTATCTCTGTAATGCTCCAGCTTATCTCTTTTGACTTGACTTTGCCCTCGAACCTGCTTTACTAGAAGTTTCAGCATCTCCTTGGGCTTTGAGGAGTCTTACTCCTTTCTTTTTAGCTTGCTCCATTTCTAGCAGCAATGCTTCATACTCCGCCGTATGATTGGTGTTCTCAAACATCAGCTTGTGGGAGTATGGGAATATCTCATGATCTGGAGATATTAGTAGAACACCGGCTCCTGATCCAAAAGAGCAACATGTGTCTTTAAACTCCAGAGTCCAAACTTTTTCTTCTTTTGCTGGCTCTGGCTCTGGTTGAAGTTCTGGCTCTGGAATGTCTTTATCCATTTCCAAGAAATAGACCCCACGGTCAGATTCCTAAAAAAGAATCTGAGATCTAGGATCCTCAGATTTTGTCACCGTGTACTTGGACTTCTTTTCTGGCTCCAGCTTATGGTTAATCCCTTTGATAGGAATATGTGCACAGGACCAATCCATCTTTACTTCTCCTCCCAACTCTTTGCAGAAGTTTCTGCTCACCAACATCCCGTAGGAGACAGGAATATCTGCAACTAAGATTGTCATCTTTAATCTTTTGTCAGGAAAAGCTATCCAGAACAGCTTGTGCATCTTTGATTTCTCCGATTAAAGGGACTTGTCTCTCCATGGAGTAGCACCTTTTTATGGTCTTTGTCAAGGTAAGCCCAAGAGCATCTACAACTTTAGCTAGCATGACATTGTTAGAAGCACCTGAATCTAAAATGCAATTGCTTAACTTGAAACCATTAAGCAATAGGGAAACATAGAATAGTTCCACTCTTTCAGAAGATGGTGAGGATTTAACAACTGCAGTGTTGTTCTAGGGAGGAGTATCCTTGGGCTTAGGCAAAAGGCCTTTTGATGCATTAGATTGTCTTGGTGATTGTACATATTTGACTAGCCTATTTAACTGCTCAGGAAAGGCTCTCAGGTATTCAGCTTTTGACATTTGAATCCTAGTTTTCTTTACATGATCAATAATAACAAAAGAAGGTATAGATTTAGATACCTGAGCTGCTTTCTGCGGTTGAAATGAAGAACTCGCATGCTTACTTTCTGGGAGCTAAGGAAGAAGGCAAAGGGATGCCCCTTCTTTGCTCGTCAGCTAATGCCTTAGCTTGGCGAGTTTGTGATCTTGTAAGTACTGCATATGCATGACCATGATCGTCTTCAAGAAGCTCCTCATACTCATGTTTAGATTTGTAGTTTAGGTAATTAATGTTGGAGTCGCTAGCAGGACCTACAAAATCATCATTCTTGAGCTGATCAACGTCAACTTCTTGGTCTTCTTCATTCATCTCCACGTTGTTTCTGGAGCAGCTTCAATTGCTAATCTTTGGGTACCAGCAATGCGGTTCTGGTTGTTGTTGAAATTCCAAGCAGGGGCAGTATTGTTGCCTTGAGCCATTTGCCATTTCTTCATCTGCAACATCTCATTTGCTAACTTTTGCAATAGTGAATCAAATGTAGTAGCAGAAGATGAACTTTCAGCTCTAGAAGTGTTGCCTCTTTATCTTTCCAGCCATGATGAGGTCATCTTCAATTTCAACCGCCATGTTTTGAGCTGCTAACAAGTCAGCAGGACGTGCTCTTCGCAGTTGATAGCTTACTTCAGGAAGTAAAGCATTGATGAAGAATACCTTTTGATTCTCGTCATTCAGAGAAGCAGAAGCTGGAATTTTGTATAGTAATCTTTGGAATTTTGCAATAAAATCCCGCATGTGCTCATGTGGCTCCTTCTTCAACTGAGTGAGTTGAGTAATCAATGTACTGAAATCTTCGGCTGCCTTGAATCTTTTCAGGAATGCATCCCGCATAGTAGCCCAATTGGTTATGGTACCAGGAGCTAGCCGGTAGAACCATTCTCCAGCCAAGTCATGCAGAGTCTCCATGAAGAGTCTGACAGATACATTTTCATGTTCGACTGCAAGCACTCCATAGGATATGAAAAACGTAGCCAAGTGGTCATCTGGATTTTGTTTGTCATCTCCAAAGAATTTTGGAAAATTCTTTCTCGTCCCTTTAGGTAGATCATGCATAGGAGTCAGATTTAGAGGTCCAATGGCTGCACCCCATGGAACAGACGCTGCAGGGGCAAGTGGCTAATTCTGCATCATGAAAGGAGCACGTCTTCTTTGAGAATAGACTTGATGAATAATTCCAGCTGCCGGATTATGCTGAAGATGATCCGGATCTGGATGTGTTTGCACTCTTCTTCCTTGTGAAAGACTGGATTTGCGGCTTCTAACTTGAGAAAGCTCTGGTCTGCTAATTTGTGTTGTTCCCTAGTGGAGTCGCCAAAAATTGTTGGCTAGATTTTCTGCATAGCTGAAAACCTAGGCAGTCATGAGATAAATCTCCCTCATTTACCGGTGAGGCTCTCGTGTCAGATTTGTCAATAAAAATATGCTAGTATCTATATGGGGTTTTACTTTAACTATTCAGCTCATGAACCATAGTTGTATAGTTTTGCAGCAAGTAATCAACTGTTTAAAGAAAGGAAATATTTATAAGAAGGAAATAATAAAACACAGGGAAGAAATAGGGAAGATGTGCAACCCAATCAATAGATAACATAGTTGATTGCATGCACATAGAAGAAACCAATAGATATCAACACACAAAATTATAATGCAAAGGGAACTCCAGATCTAGATCTAAAATAATACATAGTTTATTAGAACATCTGAGATAAAAATCTAGAAACGCAATGCACCGTGACACAAAGTTCTCTGGAAATCTGCTCCTTTATATTCCTTTGCTTCAAGTGGCTATCAGGGGTTTCAACACAAAGTCTGGAACACAAGAATGCTGCTTACAAATTCTGATCCTTTAACCTGAAGGTTCTTCCTCTACTTATAGAATGTAGAGGGGCAATTACAAGTCGGAAGCTTTTAGTTGAACTGGCACATGTGGAAGTCGGAAAGGAAACAACTGACAATCTCCCTCTTGGAAAGGAAACAACTGACAATCTCCCTCCTGGAATTCCTCTTTACATGACATGCATGATTTGCAACTGAAGATAGAACCTTCTATTTTACATTTCTGCCACCTATCTCCAAGTAGTTGACTTCTTCAAGTAATGGCTTTTAAACCAATCACTTAGGTTTTATAATTTAATTGATCGCTCAATTACTTTGTCGGAGGAAATAAGAGAAAGAAGAAGAAAGAGGAAAGCTGCAGTCTTGTCCTTTTTCATATTCTGCATGCAGCTGATTCTTTTGCCCTTGATTCTCACCAAACTGGATCTGGAAGCAAGTGGATCTGGATGTGATAGTTCTTCCTTTGCTTGAAGCTTTTGTAGTTCTTCTCCAGTACATGCATCAGTGCAATGTTTGCCGTAAATAACTCATCTTTTTTATTTTTAATTGCATATGAGCAATTAAAAATTCTGGAAAGCACTCCGGGTGAATGCAACTTCAATGAAAGTTTCAACTGCAAGATTGGGAGCACGTGCACAAGATCCTAGAAGGAATTTTCTACGTACTGACTTCTACACAGGCTGCGTCAGAAATAAGAGGATGAATTTGTGCCGAAAGCTTTTGCAATTATGAGATTTGGATCTGGATCTGTGTCTCCGGTGTCAACAAACTTAGAAGTGATGCATGATTCTGTTGTGCTTTCTTTTTCATCCCGCTTTGCCATGGCTGAATCTGTCTTTGTCTGAGCAATTCTTTTTCTCTTTATTCGGCCGAAATTCTTCACAACCGGTGCAGATCTGGATAATTCTTTAGATTCAGAGGATATGTTCAATGTATTGGACATTGATTTAAGCTCCCTTTCTCTTATAAAAACACCTGTAATGAATTCCTGCAATTTAATTCAGACAAAGATGGCAACCAAAACATGAATAATGGATTTTAATCATAAAAATCTGCATAATTCAAGCCTGCTGCCCCAAAATTTGATGTTTTATTTGCATGCAAAGCAAACATGAATTTTACCAACTTCATCTGAGCACCTGTATCACTTATGCAAACAATTATCCAGACACAAATCAACCTCCTTCAACCTATGCGCCAAATTTGGAAGCTTCCAGCATTAATTACAACTTCTGAGAAAAACCCTCTCCAAATGGGGTGCACTTTTTGTCTGAGATGCACTTCTCTGCTTTTGAATTAATTAATTCATCCTTATGGCAGCTTTTGCTTATATAATCCTCATAATTCTATAATTAATTAATGTCTTTCCTATTCCTGACAATTAATTAATTATTTAATAAACTTTACTCTTCAAATGGGGCCCCTATTTTGTGCATGCTCATGGCATAAGCTGCCTTGACAATTCAAATAAGAAATTTCTATTTTTAAAAGTCAATTGACAATGAAATTATTTACCTTGCAAGGCAGCTCCGAAAATCCTATGATTCACTTAAGCTGTTTGACTTTCACAATGAGATTATTTATGCTGCAAGGTAGGTAATAAAATCCCATCAATGCCTTAAGTGATTTTTCTTTTATTTCACAATGGGAATTTTTACCCTGCAAGGCAGGCAAGAAATTCCGTCTGCCTGTTGCCTCCAATTTTCCCATTGTGACTTAAGTGGCGCTGCTTTCATGGAAAAAAGTACCCTGCTAGGCAGGTACAAAATTTCCACCTTCTTGCTGCTTCCAAAAATCCCATGATTCACTTCAAACCTTCTTTTTCCAAAAATGCGGCCTGCCCAGAAGAAGTTTTTTTGTGCATGACTTCATCTTTTCTGAGAGAACCAGACCTCTGATGGCAAATTCTTTCTGGCATAATGTGCATAGGTGATCTCCAGATACTCCAGGCCAAGAATCAGACCAAACCGGCAAAGGAATTGATCCAGAGAAATTTCACAGAAAATGAAACGGGTAAACACCAAAAACACAAAACGTTGCCAGAAGTCACAAATAAAGCCCAAATTCATTCCTGGGTAAAACCCTACTGGTATATGGGAAAATTGACATGTACGATCACAACAGGGTTTAACTGGAGCACAATTTGCCTCAAACGGGGCTCAAAATAATTAAATACAAATTTCCTGCAGGCAAACCCCAGCGACAGAATATAACAATTTTGGGCATCTAGGTATTTGTCGAAATTGGGCTATATGTCTCCTTGGGAATATCCTGACACATTACAGAAACTTTCTGACAATAAAAACACAAAACGACCCACTATTTTAAAAGTATGAGATTTTTTTAAATAGGGTAGTCTCAGATTTCAGGGTGAAATCTGGGAACGCCAGTCGGCTCCGTCTGTGGACATCTTTGCCTCTGTCAAAATGACAAGGGTAAAGATGAGATCCCAGTATCTCTGGTTTCGTGTCTTGTCCATTAGGTTCAGGGTTAGGCAAACAAAAACAACACAAAAGAAAAGGAAAGAAAACAAAGTTTTATTTATATACATACAGGTTTTACCCTGCTTTTTCAGTTCCTGAACAACTTCAGATGCTGCCCGTTTAAAGGAAATGGTAACTCAATTCCATCCCAGTAGGCAAGGAAGAAAGTTTCTATTCCGGCATCTCCTTTGATCACGAAGGGCCCTTTCTAGAGTGAATCAGATTTGTCGTGCATGCTCTTCGGTTCATGTCTCTTGTCCCGCCAGAGTACACAGTCCCCGATCTCGAACTTCTTTTCTTTGGCCTTCTTGTCAAGTACTCTGGGCAAGTCCTTATCAACTTCATCTGGTGGTGGCTCATCCTTTCTTCTCTCTGTGGTGGATGAGTCTGCATCAACTTCTCTCGTTCTCAGATTTATTTGCTGCATTTCTGAGGAAGAACTATCACCATATTCTTTGTTCTTCTCCAAGCACTGATCACCCTTGTTGAAAGTCTTCGCTAAGGAAACTAACTTGGGGATTTTGTTACCTTTTGGTAGGATTATTCCACTATTGTCATCATAACCTGGATCAGTTTGTCATGTGACTGTTTGTCGTGGTAGTTACTCCCTTCAACATACAACTTGTCAAAGTTGCCTTGTTCCAGAAATGCGGATGTTTGTTTGTTCTCATTGAAAGTCTGCTACTGTTCAACATTATCAGGGACTTTGGGGCGGTAGACCATCTCCACTTTATAGTTTCCTTGTCTGAATATGGACGGTGGTCGATCTGGATTCAATAGTGCAGCTGTGACTTCCTAAGAGTCTGCCTTGGAATTCTGATTCATTGGAATGAAGTCAATAGAGAAGGCTGCAAAATTGAATGTGGCAGAAAGTACTTTATCTTTGTAATGCTCCAGTGTATCTCTTTCGACTTGACTTTACCCTCGAACCTGATTTACTAGAATTTCAGCATCTCCTTGGGCTTTGAGGAGTCTTACTCCTTTCTTTCTGGCTTGCTCCATTCCTAGCAGCAATGCTTCATACTTCGCCGTATGATTGGTGTTCTCAAACATCAGCTTGTGGGAGTATGGGAATATCTCATGATCTGGAGATATTAGTAGAACGCTGGCTCCTGATTCAAAAGAGCAACATGTGCCTTTAAACTCCAGAGTCCAAACTTTTTCTTCTTCTTTTGCTGGCTCCGGCTCTGGTCGAAGTTCTGGTTGTGGAATGTCTTTATTCATTTCCAAGAAATAGACCCCACAGTTAGATTCTTGAAAAAGAATCTGAGATCTAGGATCCTCAGATTTTGTCACCGTGTACTTGGACTTCTTTTCTGGCTCCAGCTTATGGTTAATCCCTTTGATAGGAGTATGTGCACAGGACCAATTCATCTTTACTTCTCCTCCTAGCTCTTTGCAGAAGTTTCTGCTCAACAACATCCCATAGGATACAGGAATATCTGCAACGAAGATTGTCATCTTTAATCTTTTGTCATGAAAAGCTGGCAAAACAACTTGTGCATCTTTGATTTGTCCGGGTATCACCCATTCAGGATTAGAGAAGAGGATATATGGAAGACAACATTCAAGACAAGGCAAGGGTTTGTATGAATGGTTGGTGTTACTGTTGGGGTTGTGCAATGACCCAACTACTTTCATGTGGCTAATGAATGAGGTAATGAGGCTATTTATTGATTCCTTTGTTATTGTTTACATAAACGATATACTTGTTTTTAACAAAACTGATAAACAGATAGTTCATTTGAAACAAGTTTTATTAGTGTTTGTACCGTTTGGGTTGTGCAATGCCCCTAGTACTTTCATGTGGCTGATGAATGAGGTAGTGAGGCTATTTATTGATTCTTTTGTTATTGTTTACATGGATGATATTCTTGTTTTTAGAATTTTTGATAAACATATACTTAATTTGAAACAAGTTTTATTAGTGTTGAAGGAGAACTAGTGGTGTTGAATGAAAACAAATGTGGGTTTACTCAACAATCACTTGTTTATTTGGGGCATGTGGTTGGAGATGGGAAATTGAGAATTGATCTAGCAAATATAAAGGCCATCATGAATTGACCTAAGTCTTTTAATGTGACTGAAACAAGGAATTTATAGGTGCAGTTCAGTATTTGAGGAAGTTTAGCAAGTCTTTCTCTTCCATAGCAACATCCTTGCATACCAGTATAGCAAGGGGTAAGTCCTTTACTTATGTAAGAAGCAACGAGATGCATTTGTTGAGTTTAACATAAAATTAGTCATGCTCCGTTTTATCTACACCTAACTTGCAACAACGTTTTGAGGTAGAAGGGGATGCCAATGCCTATGCTATTGGGCTGTCTTGTAACAAGGAAGTAAACCCGTATGCTACCATTCAAAGTTATTTCATGGTGCAACTTGGAATTATTGTCCATACAATAGAGAACTATATGCCCTTGTTCAAGCGGTCAAGAAATGGAAACACTATTTAATGGATAAACAAACCATTGTTCACATGGATCACCAACCTCATCAATATTTGCAAAGCACAAAGTAAGCTTCAACAAGGTAAACACTATAAATGGAGGGATTTTTTCCAATAATGTCATTTGCTCATCAAATATAAGAAAGGTGTGACTAACAAGTTGGCTGATATATTTACTCGCGCTCCCTTGCTTACAACAGTTGGCACCATAACTCTTCTTGAGCTTTATTACATGTGAATCTTAAGTGGAGGGATATGAGTAGGATGTAAATTTTGGGGAAGTATTTCTTCAAGCCAAGAAGCCTTAAGTTACAGGGTTTGAGCCCAAGGAGGATTTCTATCTGCAAGGTGGGTAAGCTTTGTGTGCCTAAAAGAGAGAGTTCAACTAATGAGAGAAACACATACTTCAAAAGTTGCAGGTCATTTTGGAGTCACAAAGATTTTGGCAAAGTTACAGAGGTATCTTTATTTTCCAAATAAACAAATTGATGTTGCTAAGTTCATAAGGGAATGCATATTGTGTAGCACAAGCAAGCTAAGTAATAGGAAGTTAGGTTTATATACGCCATTATTGGTTCCTTCTAGACCATGGGAAAACTTTTCCACGGATCGTGTAGGCAGGTTACCCATGACAAGAAAATGACATGATATCTATTTGTGGTCGTGGACCAGTTTAGTAAGATGTACTTATTCTTTGTAAAGAGACCTTCAAAGGAAGTGGTGCAGTTGTTTTTTGTTAATGTTTGGGCTCATTTGGTTTGCCTAGTTCTATTGTTTTAAATCAGGATTCCAAATTTTTTGGCAAGTTTTGGTCTACATTGTGGGAAAAGATGGATAGCATGTTGAAACGGTTTACCGCTTTTCATCCACAAACCGATAGGCAGACCGAGGTGGTGATTAAAACATCAGTATAACTCTTGAGAGGGTATAACATGAAGCATTGTAAGACATGGGATGAAAATTTGATGTATATTCATCATTCTTGTAATAGGGCAATACACTCTTCTACAATTAGATCTCCTTTTGAAACTAGTTTTGGTTACTTACCTCCATGTGCACTTGATGTTGTTATAAGGCAGCCATGTAAAGGAAATGGAAAAGTATATCCTAAAATCGATAAAGCTGAAAGGTTCATTGAGAAAATTCCGCAAGTTCACCTCCAAGTACAAGAGAGGTTGAAGAAGTCACAAGCCAAGTACAAAGCAAACATGATCAACATAAGATTGAGCACAATTTCCTTGTTTGAGACAAGGTATAGCTTTACTTGAGTAGAGAGACTCCAAGGAAAGACTAAGAAGCTTAAGCCTCTTAGGTATGGCCCATTTGAAATTTTGGAGCAAGTGGGTAAGAATATTTTCATTTGAGATTTGCCTCCTTATATGAGAATATATCCGGTCATCAATGTTAAGAACTTACGTCTCTTTGAGCCTTCTATGCTAGACAATGAAGATGAAGGTTTGCTATTACCTTCAATTGAAGGCCTCACTCTTGAAAGTCAGTTGGAATTGGAGGAGGATATTGTATTATAGGTGAAGGAAAGGACAACAAAAAGAGGAGTGCAAAAGCATTGGCTGGTTGGGTTAAAGGGTCAGCTACCTGCCAAAGCCAAATGGTATTCCAAAGAAGCCATGGGAAATAAATTTCCTCACAAAATTATTGAAGCTTCGAGGGACTAAAAGCCTTAAATTGTGGATGCTTGATCTGAAATTTGGATCTTGTAAACTAGTTATGTTGACTAGATGTAATTCACTATTTTCAATTATATATAATTTAGGTCATAAAAACAGTGTTGCGAGGTAATTCATGTCAAATACTAAGTACAAAGAAGTTGCAGATCAGTTCTAGGGTGATCCAAACATACAACTTCACCACTGAATTTGGAGTTTCGTAGAGCATTGCGAAACCGCTGGTTAAACAGTAGTTGCATAACTGCTAGTCTACAAGGTGGCGGTTGCATAATCACCAGTTTGTATAGAGCGGCAGATTCACCACTAGGGACAGAACATGAAGACAAAAATGGTTGCAAACATTTTCTCTTCCTTTTGGCTGTTTGTTTCGACTTCCTGGTAGGCCTCCTGAGGCCTGGATAAAAATATAGGCATCTGTGGAAGGAAAAGGCATTTAGTGAGAGTTGGATTCAGTTTTACAGGGTATGTTTTGGGTCCATGTTCGGCTTTTCATTGGTTCTCCTAGCTGGAAGTGGTTGTCTCAGTATTGTGAATTGTCTTGTGGGAGTTTTGTGAGTACAAAATAGTCGTGCAAACCATGGATAAGAGTTGAATTGTTGTCCTGTCCATAAAGGCCATATTTGGAAATCAACTTGTACATTTGAATGACATATAATGGATTGGGAAGTTCAATTGACACATTCAGTAGAGTTTTTTCCCACACTCTGTTTCTCCAGGTCAAACCCTTGTAATCATGTTATGCTTTGTTGTTATCTTATGCTTCCATATACCTTACAGCAGTCTATAGTTAAATTCCAATACAATTAATCTCTGTTTTATTAAGCATTTATTGCATAGAACAGAAGTTCATTAATCACTTAATTTTTGGGAAACATAAATGATTCATGTTGATAATTCTTAAGTAGTATTTCCACCAAGTTTACGGATCATTCGTACAGGTTTGTATTGTAATTATTGAATATAAGTATTTCTTCGATTCTCATAATTCATGATCCAAAAAGACCATAGGAACCAATTAACATGGCATTAAAATACAAAACCAAATTACAAAGTATATCATTAGGTATCAATACCTCCCACAAGCATATCTCTGCAAATTTATTGAATTTGGGTCTGACTTGATGCTTATAGATGCAACATCGGTTATCGAACTAGACCCAAATGCAGTTCTTAGAATTTTTGTCAGTGTCCTAGATAGTTATCAAGTGTTATATGATCTTGCATATAAAAGTTCAATGGAGAAGCCACAAGCCATGATTATTACATTGCGATGGAGCCATACAAATAGCATGGCTGAGCTATAACTGTGGAATAACCAATACACAACAAATAAGCTTGAATAAGCCTATGGTAGAAACTCCTAACAATATGCCAATAATAGCTGCTTAGGTAATCACCAAGTCTAACTACCTATTTACTGAAGTAAATCCCTTATGTAACTAAATGTTACATATATTACATATTATAGTTTAACTAATCTAACAACCACCCTTAATGACTAAATCATATGTTTTTGTCATTATTACAAAAAATGATTAATTCCAAACATGACCTCAACCAGGGTGTAGTGCTACTGCCTCTGCAGTGTTGGAGTAAATTGGTAAGTTTAATTGGGAGTTATTTAGTTTTTGAGTTGTTGAAGAAAAGTATTATATGCACATAATTTGTTGAGTGCATAATAATAAGAAAACCTCCATATTGAATTTATTCACAACAACCAATTGTTTGTGAAACCAAGTCATTCTGCTTATTTAATAGGCTCTCACTCCTTTTGTAAAATGAAGGATTGGACATTGTACATTTCAGAGCACTGGAATAATATGGAGACCATTATTTTGATCCATTCTTGTGCTGGCATAATATGTTGTTCATGGCTGTGGTATTGTGCTTGCTGGAGAGATCCTTGGGTTGAGAGCATTCTCCTCTCCTATATGGTTTCAGAGCTGCTCTAGAAGCCATTATTCAATCTGGTTCATCTATTGATCAGAGTCGCAAAAATTGTGTTTTCAGTGCTCAGATTTGATCTAAGTTGCAGGGAGTGATCACAATAATTGCACTCGCAGACATGCATTAAGAGGATGCATTGAACTGTAGAATTTTTTTATTAATTATTTTCCTGTTCTGAGAAATTACAAGATTTGAGTTTTTTGCAAAAAATATTATACTGTAATTTTTTTCCAGAATAAAAAAAACTGTTGTTTTAGAGTTGTAGTAGTTTGCAGATCTATTTTTTGTATGCGGATTTCACATTAAAGTTTTTGCAAGATTGATCCCTCTTTAACAAGGTGAGCTCCTCTTTGTATCCGGTGAAGCTCTCTCCTTTTCTTGGGCCCGACAAGTTATTTTTTGGTCTATGAAGATCCTTAGCGAGCTGGTTGTGAGTCCCCTGCTTTGGCAAGTAAATTGGTTCTCAAACTCAATCTGGGATTGATCTCAGCTCGCAGTGACTACTGGATCTCAACTCCCATCTCTGGTCTTGTTAGAAACTGTTTCTCGCTACCACTAGCTAGACATCCTCAGCTTTTCCCTACACAAATATGGATGTGGCAAGTTTCTTGGGTCATGATCAAAGCAGGCTTGATCTCATAACCTGCCTCGGCAAGCACCCTCTGCGTTAGATCCTCTACTCGGCTCGCTTCATATGCAACTTAGCGGCTGAATTGCCGCATCCAACACAAGCTTGCAAACCCTTATGCAAACGGCTCAGCTCGATGGTGAGTTTTATAAAGGCTGGTCGTTTCATTCCTTGGGTACATGTCCCTGATTTGCTTTTGGTCCTTGGTGCTCTCCATATCCATGACTGTTCGGACTCCTGGCATTGGCAAGGGGAGTTTGTTGGATCTCTACAAGTCCTCAAGATCTAACTCAGGCTCAGTGGGCTCGAGATCTGCACAGTCCCCTATATCATCTCCTAGGCAATGGCTCCACACTCATGAGTCTAGACAAAAACACCTTCCTTCAACACTGGACTCATTCCTCCTAACTATTTGACAATCTCTGCTCAGTTGGACAATGATGGCATTCCAAGGCAGTGTTTTTTTGGATACCCAGCTTGAGTTTTCTCCTAGTCTTGTTCGGCTGGGTCATTACCCTACTCGAAATAAAGGTATAATTTTTGGTGCGGACCAAATCCACTTCCTGCTCGGGTCTGCATGTTTTGGCCAAGCCATTTGAAACCAAAGCAGCGGCATGGATTCTTTTCTTTGATCGCTTCAAGTTTAGGGTTTTAACCCTAATCACGGTTTTATTTATTGCCTTCATTTAATAATAAAGAAGGGCACGACAGATTGGCTATTGAGAGTCCTTATAGGACCACATGGTTGTGGGCTCCAGTCACGGTCTCACAAGTTGCCGAGCTCTTTACTCCTTCGTTGGGCTCCTCCCTCAACTAGCCAAGCTCCTCAACGTAGCTCACTGAGCTAAGAACTTTTTGAAGGTATTTTTCAGTAAAGTTTTTTTTAAAAAGGAGATTTTTTATATGGAAGGAAAATTATAAACGAGGAGACCCATTTTTAAAGTGGAATTTTAATTTTGGAGCATATATTTTGTGAAAGGAGCATTTTTTCAAAAAATAAGGGCAATTTTTTTTGGGGGTGCTACCTCAAATCCCAGACCCACACTCCCCGGGGGCCTTATCGCGGCCTTTGGCCGATTTTGGCGGCCTCTGGCCGGTTTTTCACCTTGTTAGTATCCAAATTCGTTCTCCTTTTCAAACCGAGCAGCAACACAGATTCAACAGGGAGCTTAGAGGCAGATAGATCATAAATGTGTATCGTTTTGTAGCCAGGGATGAAATTTAACTGACCCTTTGTTACTCGGATTTGTGAAGAGATGGATAGCACCTTAAAAGGATTTGATCTTATCCTAACTATTTTAGGTTGTGCCTTTCAACCAAGGTAAGAGAACCTATTTTGTAACCTCTATTATTGAAGGAGACGCAGATACCTTTCTTTTACACAAATTTTATAAAGAAAACCTTTGGAAAATATGATCAACACACCAAATTTGACTCTCACGAGTTGTCACTTCCAGATTATGGAGATATTTTCAATACAAGGCAAATGTTACTAAAGACATTTGGAATCCTGATCTGTTCTGCATACTTTAGCAAATGGATTTTGTTCTTTTGTGGATATACAGAGCAAAACAGGGGTAGCTCGGGGTAGGATTGGTTATTTGAATAATTTTTTGGTGGGAGATCAACAAGATAGATTGGACTTTGCCAGATCCTTGAGAAACTTCACAACAAATGGAGAACTCAATAACAGAAAGCTTCAAAAATAGTTAAAACATTCCTTCAACCAGAAGGTGTGCATCAATGGAGGCCCAAACATGCACTTTTTCACACAATCTTTGAGATTCTAGCACGAAGGCTCGAGTTAGAAGACCCAATAAAACATCAAAATCTAAGATCAGTCACGCCTAAGGTACACCCAGAGGCTTACAAAAAATCTCTGTCAACAGATGAAAGAAAAGTGATTTTAAATCATTTATTTCATTCCCAGATGAAAGCTCTTCTGAAAAATGAAATTGCAGATGCCACTAAACTATCACAAGGATTGAGATCTGTGTGATTCAAAGAGATTTTGATACAAGATTTCAATAGGAACAAGAAAAACTACTTGCAGACATTCTGAAAGTGAAATAAACACAAAATTTCCCAGAGATTTGACACAAATTAACTCAAAATTTATCAAATTCATCAGCAGGGGAGAGTTATTTAAACAATCTCAGAGCTTGTTTATGGCTATACACTTGTAACCAACTCAACATGAATGAAAATCTAACACAGAGGAAGTTAAACTAGTTTCTCGGAAAGTTTTCTTAGAGGATGAGCTTTTCTCAAAATTTTCTTGTGAAAATGAACTCCCGACCTTTTTCAAGAGTAATCTCATTGCATTTACAATACACCCTTTACATCCCATTTCCCCCCCCCCCCCACCAAAAGAGGAATATTCGAAGCACCTTTGTTGCACATATCGGATCATGATTTGCAGAAAATGACATTTAACAGATCCGCAAAAAGGTTGCCAGGTGTTTTCAAAACAGGTGAATCATTGCAAATATTTGCATCATTGTTCTAACTGGAGGCATATTCTTCACCCTTGGCGCCTTCAACACCTTTTCCCCTCAAAAGAGAAGAATATTCGAGGGACCTTTGCTTGTTACCAATTTGTTTTAGACAACGACGTTTAACAAATTCAGATCTGAGATCTACCAGGTGGACCAACTGTGAACAAATCACGTTTCTTGGGCCCTCGACTATTGACTGGGATGCCATGCCACAACTTTTCGGGAATCCCTTTAATCATTCTGATTCTGTCATGCGAGAAATCCCCTTTTTAATCATTTTTCGGAGCCTCTACATAGCTGGAATTTGACAGGTCATCCCTTTTGCTCTCGAGGCAACGTCCTTTTCACTTTTCGCGCCTGTACCTTTAATCATTTCATCCTTTTTCCCTTTGAAATTTTACTCTGTGACTTCTGGATCTGACATCTTGCGTTTTTGCATGAGCCCGAGCAAAAAATCCACTTCAAGAGTACTTCAGATCTACAAATTGAGCTCCCGAATTGATCCAATTAAACTATACAGACCCAAACAACACAAATTTGCCAAACATTTGACGAAGAATGATGCAAAAATGCATCTTCAAACATCTTGGAGCTTCAATGGTGGCAAAATCAAATGAAATGTACAGCTACCGTTGATCCTGCGTTTCAACTTTTAATCTAAGCCCTCCACATGGCAAAATGCGATTGGAAGCGGGTCTGGGGGCACCTTTTGACATTTTATAATTTTCGAAAAAAGGTAAAATGTCGACATTTTTCTCTGCCCCTCCGTCTCAGAAAACGGGCTTGACACGTGTCCCAATGTGGGTCCCAACGGACCTGCGCTTCAACTTACAAATTTATCCTTTTTTTACAAAAGACAAAAAACCTTGAATGACCCCGAAGCTCCGTCTCTCGATTTCCCCACCTACTACGTGTCTCAATGGCGCACTTTGAGATGGTCCCGAAAAGTAGAGACCCCAAACAAGCGCGGGCCCAACACGTGTCTTAGTCCGGTAGAGTCTCCAAGTGTCCTCCTGGCGCTTCTTCAAAATAAAACTCAAGGGCTGGTCCCCAAACATGCGTAGTCCCTCCACATGTCCCAGGCCCCTTTAGGAATGTTGCGTGAAAAGTCTAAGTACGGGAGGGTCCGGCGGAAGCCTCCACGTGGACATGTTTTGTGTTGAAATGAGCCTTAGAATTTTTAAAGTGCCCCGCAGAGCCGCATCCAACCAAAAAGGGCCACTTTTCAATTGATGCCAAGAAGTAATTTTGACTGGGAAACTACACCCGTCAAACCGTAAAATGCAGGAGAACCACCATTTGAGCCTAGGGAGACAAAAACATAACAGAGGCCGTAAACTAAAGAATTTCAATGACAAATGGGGCGAGACTAATTTTGAGCACCAACACACCTCATGCGTGTCGAAGATCGGAGGGTGAGGTCCAGTTTGATAGGTGATCAGACTCCCTCACAAGAAAACTTGATTTTTTTACTTGTTTACCCCACATTTTTGCTCCGTTTTTCTCTTGCCTACCTCCTGTCATGGCTTCCTGCCTTGATCACCTTGCCTTGCATTCTGAGAATGAGATGCTTTACTCCGAAGTTTGTGTGCTTCAGGTGGACCTGGTGAAATTTGTGGAAGAAAATAAATCTCTCAAGAAGAAAAACTCCTCGTTCGACACACTCTCATTCATGGCAAGGATGACCTCATACACTCTCTACAACAACAAAAATGCTAGTTTTGAACATACCCCTTCTTTTGTGGACATACATGATTTTAGTTCCTAGTCCACATACAACCATTTCTCCTGCACCTACCGAGCCTTGATTTTTTAGTTATCTAAGCCCACTTCTCATGCTCCTATTATTACTCCTGATGTTGCACAGCCTATTGAGCTTCTTATTGCATGTTCTACTGCCGCACCTGTGCCTATTGCAGTTGCGCATTCTAAATATCCCCCATCAACTCCACACTGCATACTTTCCTATCTCATTTGAGAAAGTATACTAATTACTTTTGGCTCTTCACATGTGTCCGTTCCATGGGATTAATCTACTAGACTTATGAGGCATTGGTAAGCACCTTCATAGGGTATTGCTACCCCTATTTAGCATGTTAATTGGCATTACTTGGCATGACATTGGTTTTACTGCAGTAGTCAATTCATTGGGATCACTTGATGAAAAAGCTCCCATATTTTGTTTCACTCAACTCTTCATGAGGATCATGAGATATGCATGAGTTATTGCTACTCCTTCACCCAGGCTTGAGGAACCCGAGAATTTCATATTGTGAGATATTATTAGATTGAAAAACTCTCATATAATCCCTTGCATGCATTGATGATTTATTTTTCACCAAAACATATGTAGGCATCCTCTTCAACCATCCACATTAATCATGGTTGGATCTCTAATCACTTGTGGTGGTAATGTAAATGCATTCATTGAGAGGAATCTACAAGTGTGGCTCCTCCATCATTTAGCTTCTAGCTCTATTTTCTTCTCCTCCTACATTGTAATGCTCCTTGATTTGGGCTATTATCCGTAGTAGGTGTAGAGTGTATCTCTTTTGTTTTTGAGATGTTTTGTATTCTATATTTTCTACACTTTTAGGCCTTGTTGACAATATCTCTTATGGTAGATCTATTATAGATGAATCCCTAGAGTCATTTTGCCAGTGTTTAATTAGTTGGTTTAACCACTCATACAAATTTGTAGTGTCACTCCACCCATTCAGTAGCATGAGAATGGTTTTATGCTAATATTTCTTCTTTATGTGTATCATGTTGCTTGACTATTTTGTAGTTAGTGGACCACATTTTCTAAAAATAGATCGAAGTTATGTTTAGTGTTTTTTTTGCACTATTGACATCACATCCGACAACCTCCTTTAGTTAGATTTTGAGCTTATTCTCCTTTTGAAATGGAGCTATTCTGTTGAGTTACAGTGTCAGAGACTCCATTGATAGTCTCCTTGCACAGAGCTATTCTGTTGAATTACAATGTCAATTGATTTTGAGTTTTTTTAATCATGTATTGGATTCTAGACCACAGTGCAAGCCAAACTTCTTCTTCAACATGGTACTAGTTATTTGAGCAATCCTTCTTAGAATTCCTTGCAGTAGGATATTGCTCTCTCCACTTTGTTGTTTTTTATTAGTCTTTTGGGTACCTTGTGGTGATTTTTTTCATCCATGGTAACTCTTTTTCACAATTATTGTAAATAGGTACCTTATCATGCCTAATTGTTGGGACCCCTATTTAGATTTGTCTCCTAGCTTTTCTCTTTTCTCACTCCCAATTTTGCGCTTATGGGAGGGTGTTGGAATAAATTGGTAAGCTTAATTGGGAGTTATTTAGTTTTTGAGTTGTTGAGGGAAAACTATTATATGCACATAATTTGTTGAGTGCATAATAATAGGAAAACCTCCATATTGGATTTATTCACGATCACCAATTGGTTTTTGTGAAACCAACTCATTTTGCCTTTTTAATAAGCTCTCACTCCCTTTGTAAAACGATGGATTGGACATTGTACATTTCAGAGCACTGGAGTAATATGGAGACCATTATTTTGATCCATTCCTATGTTTGCATAATATGCTGTTCATGGTTGTGGTAATGCGCCTGTTGGAGAGATCCTTGGGTTGAGAGCATTCTCCTCTCCTATATGCAGCGATGTATCCAAATGTCCCAATCGTCGCCAATCCATCTTACTGGAGTACATGGGTAATTAGCCGCTGCAACCACCAAGTAACATAAGAAATGGTGTTGAATACTAGGTTTACTGGATTCTGTTGTCATGTATTGAATGTGTCATGCTTTACCTGTTTGTTAGAGTGATCAGTTTTGGTTTATGGATGAGTGCCATTGGAGTAGTTGGTCTAGCTCTAAACTTACGTTCCTATGACTTTGTTTCTCAGGAGATTCGTGCGGTAGAAGATCCTGAATTTGAGACTTTCTACACAAAATATTTTCTTGAACGAAGGTATTTGTGCTTGGATGGAGGCTCAAGATCAGCCTCATGAAAACCTTATATTCCTTGAGGAGCTTCTACCCCGTGGAAACGCTCTTTAATGGAACTCTATCTTTAGCTGGTCGTGACCAAGAAACTACTGGTTTCGCGTGATGGGCTACAAAAAATTTAGAATATACATCAAGACTAAACAACATAGCATATCTTGTAAGAGATATTTTTGTGTTGAGTTGTTGAAAACCCAACACCCACTACTTTCCATTGTTGAATAATTGTGGGACATTTACTATTCACAACACTTGTGCTTTTTCTGTATGACCCTCCTCTTTCACCAACCTTCATGGAAAACTTCCATTTTTGTTTCAATTTGGTGTTTGAACTTGTGCTTGGTTTCAATACCTGTGAAACAACAGTAAGAGCAAAATATACCTGCTCTTAACCTTGCACTTTCTGTTTTCCTGACCATGAATATTGGCCCTTTCAATAAATAATGCAATTCATCTTTTCGCACATCACTCATTGTGGTATAATACCAATTAGGCCTTTTGTGCTGGGTTTCTTCAGTGCTAGATTCCTCCTTAGAACACATAGCCTCTGGTGTTTTCAACTTTGAATCCTGTTTAATACTTGTACCAGAACTTGTTCCAGAAACATTGTCAACATAATTCACTACAATACTGTTGGCTAGATTTTCTGCATAGCATCAAACCTAGGCAGTCATAAGATAAATCTCCCTCATTTAACCAGTGAGGCTTCCGTGTCAAATTTTGTCAATAAAAAAAAAAGTGTTATTATCTATCAGGGGTTTTACTTTAACCACTTAGTTCATGAACCATAACTAAGAAGTTCTACAGCAAGTAAGCAACTATTTAAGAAAGGAAGTATTTTATAGAAGAAGGAAGTAAAAGAAATATAGAGAAGAAATGGGGAAGATGTGCATCCCAATTAGTAGATAGCAGAGCTAATTGTATGCACATAGAAGAAACTTAATAGATATGAACACACAAAATCATAAAACAAAGGCAGCTCTAGATCTAGATCTAAAATAACACAAAGTCTATTAAGAGATCTAAGATTAAAAGCAAGAAATACAGTACACCGTGACACAAAGTTCTCTGGAAATCTGCTCCTTTATATTCCTTTGCTCCAAGTTGCTCTCAGGGGTTCAACACAAAGTCTAGAACACAAGATTGTTGCTTACAAATTCTAATCCATCATTAACCCGAAGGTTCTTCTCCTACTTATAGAATGTAGGAGATAAAGTACAAATGGAAAACTCAAACTGAACTGAAACATAAACAACAAGTAAAGATAACATTTGACAATCATCCTCAACTAACTTCTTCATTAAGTGACACATGTATCACTTAACTAATAGAATGGTTCCACATGACTTTAAGTAATAGGTTGCAAAACCAATAACTTAGAAGTTTTACAATTTCATCCGGGAACATAGAAAATAGAAGAAGAAAGTATAGAAGAAGTCATGCCAGCTGTAATGTTTATGTCTTTTTCTTGTTCTAATATCGGATATACTTGTCGAACATGTAATTCAAGCATATCCTTCCATTTGTTTTAGCCACTGCTTCTTTCTCTGTCCTAGAATTGCAACAACCCTTCATTCAACACTTTGATGCACGCTTCCACATCTTCCAAACTCGGCCCAAACCTCACAATGTCTGCCTGTAGCGCCACTAGTCTACTGATAGAATTCATCGTGAAAGACTAGGTAGCTTTATCAATTCTCTTTTGTATCATCAGAAGAGATCCTTCCAGGGAAGTAGGCACCTTAGTTGAGACGATTTGCACGTATGAAGTGACATTCCCGTCCACTCTCTCCTCAGTGAAAGAAATGACACTGTCTGGTAAATCTGATGTCCTACTCTCAAGTGCCTGCATCCTCTTCAGCAAAACTCTGCAGATTTCCAAACGGAAAGATACTGCAAACTCTAGCTGCTTCCCCTTCTCGACTGATCCGTCTGGTACAATCTGTTCCGCAATCAATACATCTCCCCGGGCAGCTTGTTAATCTCGGCCAAAATACTCAGGTTACTCTCTGCAACTGTATTCATGCCTTCTATGTTTGCCATCAGTTGCTTTAGTTGATTTGCTGCATCATCCATAACCTTTAGGCGGGCTGACACTTCCCCAAGTTGTACAGAAGCTTAACGAATAATCAAATCCTTCCATTCGTCAATAGCCTTTACTTGATTGCTTGCGTCCTCCATTTCCTGCATAAGATGATCACTCACCTGCTCTGAAATGGGTTGAATGGAAGGTTTAGCAACCTTGGCTATGATCTCACATAATTGAGATACTTGCTTCTGCAGCTCTTCTTTCTCCGCCTTTTCACTGTCAAGCCTAAGGAATAAAGCATCCATCAATGTCTGCGTGTCCTGCTTCAATCCTTCAGTGGTGGCTTGACCAAGGGGTACTTTGGTTACTGTCACATCCTCTGCCGTGAGCTCCTCCTCTATCTTTCCTTCTGCCGGAATTGATATCTCAGCAAACTTCTCTCCCGAATCCTCGATGATCAACCTAGAAGTTGCTTTGGCAACTTTAGGCCTTCTGTCTCTTCCGCCTAGATTCTGGAGTAGCTGCAAGTCGTGCTCCTCTAAGTTCATCTCCATTCTCGCTTCTGGAACCAACTGCGAAGCCAACCATTCCGAGAAGTTACTTCTCGGAGAATGAGAAGTCACTGAAGTCGCTGAGTGTACTACCATCTTCCGCTCTGCATCCTCTCCGTCAGAAAGTGCCACAGTGTTATGGCTGCCATCTTCTGAGTCATCCAAGGACAAAGCCCTTTCGAATTCCGCCATCTGCAGCTTCAACGTATCCTCTGGAACAGGTGCTGAACGAAGTGGCTGAGGGGAGAAGATGAATGTCGCTAGATTCAGTGGAGGCATGGAAGCGTCTTGCTGCTGCGGTGCAATAGTTGGTGAAGTACTGGGTACTGGAGAAACCGGAGTTAAAGTCATGGTCGTAGAAGTGATCTTCTCCTTGGATTGAGATCTTCTATGCACTTTCAACTTCTCGACTTTCCTGCTGCTTTCTCCTCCGTGCTTTCGCTTGAGGGAATCTCCTGCGCCGAAGTTGCCCGTGACTTGATTCATCAATGCTTCATCAAGGCAATATCCCTTCGTCAGCAACCAGTTTGAAGTATTCACCAACACAGCTCCCGACCTTTCTTCAATTGTGTTGCAGCCTCCTATGTTATTCTGCAGTATGGCTTTATCTCCTCCCATTTGATGGTAAGTGTCAAGTACCACATTCCCATCATCTTTAAGATCCGCAGGTATCCGCGCTAGTCCAAAGTCGAACACTTGCTTTGCTGATAGCCTGCTGAAATCTCTCTTTCTAACCTCGTACTCACTTTTGCACTTCATCCAGAAATCTTCTAATGAAGGCACATGTGCGTACTCCTGGGAGATTGTCTTCCTGGCTACTCCAAATGGATCGAAGTTCAGCCCGTGCAGGGAAGAACTCTTGCTCATACTCAGATAACATTTGCACTTCCATCCCCCGAGCTCTATGAATGCTAATGCAGCTGTAATATCCCACAGTGATTGGGAAGAAGCCCGTAGACTTGTGCCGCTTTGACTGAAGGTCGTGTAACTCCACAAGTTGCCTGCTTAGCTCCATGGCGATCAATCTATCATTCGGATACCTGGGCATCTTTATTGGTTCTCCAGAAAAGCCTGTAACCCTGAGGTATGTGAAATCTGCAAATTGAATGAATAGACTGCCAATCTTGGACACAGCTTCCCACGCTTCCTTGCTTACCCTGTTGGCCTTCAAGTCTTTGTCTAGCTTGCAGATGAAATCATAGAAGAATTCATCGTTGACCACTTTGAAATCTTTCTCGCATGCAGGTACAGTAAGCTGTGGGTAGCACTCGAAAATGGGGTCCTTAGAAAGAACACCACATCTATCCAGCTTAGAAAAGACGCCTTTGTGAAGCTGCAACATACACCAAGTATGAAGTCATCTTGAAGCTGAAAGTACGCTTCACGTTCCGGAGTTGCTCACCAATGTTGTTGCTAATAATTTCCGACCAATTGATTATAGAATCAACCTTGTTGATTTCAATGGTCCTGATGAAAGCATACATCCATGTACGGAAAGTGTAGGCATTCGCTTCGCCATTCATCCTGCATAGCAATTTGACGACATCATCTACCTCCTGCACCAAATTGGACCGTGGAAGAGTTCTCGGGAACTTTGAAGGAGATCTAGGCTTCTTCATGTATCGACTATTCATTATGCTCATGCAATCAGCTCTATGCTTCTCCCACCTGCTGTCGGCATCCTGAAGACTAATGGAAGTCACCACCTTTCGCACTGGAATCTTCAAACAATAATTGATGAACTCTGCGTCCAAAACGAATTATTGTCTTTCCCGAAGCATCACGCACTGATCTGGATGAAGGATGGTAAGATCTAGCGCACTCCATAACAAATTCTGGCAACTGGGCTGTACATGGAAAAGCTGCAGCTCGGATAATTCCACTGCTTTTAACCGCACGCATGAGTGAAGTCTTTCCCGCTCTGGATCTATCAATCAAATCAGAAAGAGGTTCCGGGCCTAGATCTGTGTCTCCTATGTCTGCAAGTTTGGAAGCAATGCATGACTCCATCGTGCTTTCTTTTTCATCTCTCTTCGCCATAGCTTTGTCTATCTTCGTCTGAATAATTCTTTTTCTTCTTACTTGGCCGGATTTCTTCAATACTGGTGCAGATCTGGACAATTCTTCAGATTCGGAGGATATATGCAATGTATTGGACATTGATAAAAGCTCATTTTCCTTTGTAAAGCACCTGTAATGAATTCCTGCAATTTATTCAGACAAAAATGGCCACCGGAGCATGAATAGTGAATTTTAATTGTAAAAATCTGCACTTTTCAAGCCTGCTGCCCCAAAAAATGGTGTTTAATTTGCACATAAAGAGAGCATGAATCCTTTCAACAACACCTAAGCTCCTGTAACACCTGTGCAAACAATTATGCAGACAAAGATCAACCTCCTTCAAAGCATGCGCCAAATCTGGAAGCTTTTAGCCTTGTTGCCACCTTGCTTGAGCAAAATCCTTCTTCAAATGGGGGCGCACTTTTCCTCTTGGCTGCAATTCTTTACCTGTGAATCAAATAATTCACCCATATGGCTGCCCATGCTTATATAACCTTCACAATTCTATAATTAATAATTGCCCTAACAATTAAAGGCAATTAATTAATTAAAAATCATGCTCTTCTCTTTTAAAAATAGCATGTTTAAGGACAGCCATCCAATAAATTAAATTAATCCAATTTAATCCTTCACACATCACTTCACTGAAGCTTCACAGTGTGCCTTGACCATAGCCACTGAAAATAGAAATTAATTTAATGTTTTAATGCCTTTAAAATCATTAAATAACTCCCAAATGGGGCGCACTTTTTGAGAGGAAGGGGGCAGCCACTAAATAAATTAAATTTAATGCATTTAATCCATTTCTTTTATTCCAATTTTGACTTGTTGACTTCCTCCAAGCTTGGGTGCACTTTTTGAAAGGATAGATTAATTAAAATAATCACTTAAAGGCTGCCATCATCTCACCAAAGGGGGCGCACTTTTTTGCACATATAATTTTATTTTTAAGAATTTTCCACAATGGGATTCTTTACCCTGCAAGGCAGGCACCAAAATCCCATGATCCACTTAAGTGATTTGACTTTGACAATGGGATTATTTACCCTGCAAGGCAGGCACTAAAATCCCATGATTTCACTTAAGTCACTTTCCTTTTATTTTATCATGGGAATTTTTACCCTGCAAGGCAGGTAATAAATTCCCACTTGCCTGCAGCCTCTATTTTTTCCCACTGCAGCTTAAGTGAATTTTATAACACGGGAAAAAGTACCCTGCTAGGCAGGTACAAAATTCCCACCCTGCCTGCGGCTTCTATTTTTCCCATTGCAGCTTAAATCCTTTGTTTTCCAAAAATGCGCTCATCCCCGCAGGGGCTTTTCCGTGCATGACTTCGCTTTTTTTCCCAATGATCCAGACCTCTGATGGCGACTTCCTCCGGGCATAATGTGCGTATATGTTTTCCAGCTGCTCCAGACCAAAAATCGGGCTTACCCGGCAAAGGAATTGTTCTAGAGAAATTTCACAGAAAACGAAACGGGACAACACAAAAACACGAAAAATTGCCAAAAGTTACAAATAAAGCCCAAAACTTATTCCAAGTTAAAACCCTTCTGGTACATAAGAGTAATGACATATTCGATCATAACAGAGTTAAAACGGAGCGCAAATAGCCTCATACGGGGCTCAAAATAATTAAATACAAATTTCCCGCAGACAAATCCCGACGACAAAATATAACAATTTTGGGCATCTGGGTATTTGGCGAAAAAGGCTAATATGGCTCTTTGGGAATTATCTTGACGCAATACAAGAACTTTCAGGCAATAAAAACACAAAACGACCCATTATTTTAAAAGTACGAAAAATTTTCGGATAGGGTAGTCGCAGATTTCAGGGTGAAATCTGGGTGACACCAAATACTTTCAGTAGATTACCATTATCAGAAACGAATAGTACTTTCTCATCTACAATAACATCCCTACTCACCACAATTCTGTATGTAGAGGCATCTATTAACCTGTATGCATTGTTCTGCTCACAGTATCCAACAAACATATATATTGTGCCCAATATAGAAGCATTGGACCCCAAAAATACGAAAATTACTTACATCGGGGGTTTTACCAGACCATGCTTCTTCCGGTGTTACATTCTTCAAGGCTTTGTTTGGGCTTCGATTAAGAACATACACTGTTGTATTTACAGGTTCTGCCCAGTACTGATAAGGTACATTCTGGCTACTCACCGTACAACGTGCCATCTACATGATTTTCCTGTACTGCCTTTCCATCACTTGATTCTGTTGTGGAGTAATAGCATGCATGTGTATGACCTTCTTAGAAGTTAACTCACCTCCATTTTCCAAGCTCAGAGCTTTTACATGTAACTAAATGTTACATATGTTGTATATTATAGTTTAATTAATCTAACAGCATAATATATTTATTCAGTCCCTCATTTGTTTAATTTTGTATCTTTGTAAATAAAATTGGTCTGCTCCGCCTTTACCTGAAGCTAGATGATCGAATACCTTTGACATTGGAAAAGTGTAGCCCAAATAGATGGATTCACATGTATATGGCTGTTCATTTTTTTTCGTTCTCAAGAAAATGTTATACTAGATAAATACAAGGTCAAATAATCTTTCCTTGGCCAACTTATTGTGCTTATTCAATTATATAGGCTTGAATACAACCCAGTTGCATTCACAGCCAGAAACTGTACATGCTTGTTTCAACATCTGCTTTTCAAATCCTCACAACTCAGATGTTTTCCCCCAAGAGTAGTTCCACAAATGCATGCATGGCAATGCCAAGAAAACATAGAATTACAAATTGAATTAATAAATATATGCAATGTCGCAGTCACAAAATTAGTATCGATCACGATGAATGATTAAAGAACTTCCAAATATTTTACCTGGTAAAATGTTCCTGCTAGCTGGCACCACTATGGGCCAACCAGAGATTCTCGTTGTAGTCTTATATTGCTCTAGCTGCTGTTACATCAAATTCTGCTCCCTCATCAAAAGCCATCCTTTGAATGCACTCTATGGGCTCCTCAACTCATACTCCTGTCTCACTATCCAACAAAATAGTTCTGGGTTTAATTAAGCTGCATCAACATTTATGCCCTATGGTGGAGCAAGTACGACTACTAATGATTTCTTAGAAATCTCAGACGTAAACGTCATCACCACTTTAGGCATTATGGTTTTCCTTTTTGCCAAATCGATTGCTCATATAAATGCTTCATAGGGGGTTCTTCTTCATCAACACTGTACAGCACATAGAATAAACTTTTTCTCCTCAGCATTGTAAAAACTAGGGCCTTTAAACCCTGGACCACAACAACTACTACATTAAATATAAGATGATTTCCCTAATGTTTCACTTTGAAGCATCAAAGAGTAAATTGAGCCATTACCGCCATCTAATACAGCTCTCTACCTCTTTTTCTTCCAAAAAATGCCCTAGAGGCAATATAAGTTTCTTTTCAATTGAAGGTATCAGCAGGGGGAAGTAGTGATGGATGAGCCAACTGATGGACAAGTATAGGTCGAGATCCTTGGATCACAGGAGCTCTTAAGGAACCCTTCTCATCCCTACGTCAAGGGCCCTTACCAATCTAGTGAGCTGTCCACGTTTTTACTCGTTCTTGTCTTTCACTTTTTATAGGTTTTCCCAAAGAATTTTCATGGTTTAAAGCATAGTGTTGGTCAATACTACAGTATTGTTGCCAAATAGTGCACCCATGTGGTATTTAAAATAGCTTTTCATTCAAGATTTTCAAAGAAAGTGCTTTTGTGCGGTGGTAAAGGTATTTGGCTTTTCGAACCAGGTCATAGGTTTAAATTTCATGAAATGAGTTCAATTCTTTATTTTTGGGTGTTTTAGTTCCTTTTGCACTCTAGAATAGCCCTCATAACTTGCTGTACATTTTAGTCCCATTGACCTACTTTGGTCATCTGTGGGCATTAATATAATTTCTTTTTTTCTTTCTGTTACATTGCAGAAATTGGCCACCATCTTGTGCTAAATTGCTTGGAATGATTTTGGTGCCATTTGTAAGTTTAAAAGTTAACATAGACAAACTTAATTTTGAAAGAAAGAGATGGAAATTTGGGAAGAATTAAATAATCTGCACTAATTTTTCTTTGAAAATTCAGCCTCAAAAGATGAAAACACCTCCAAATTCCTTTCAAAATGCCTCCAGATACATAATGAGAGTAGTCAAAGTTCTTGCAGCACTGTTAACAGTTCCAAACAGTTGGAAAATAATCCCCATAAAGCATTTCCACATATTAACCTTTTGAATACTCTGGTTTTCTCTTGGCATAAATAAAATAAGAATTTGCTTTAATTCCTGTATAAATCGTCCTCAAAATTGATGCAAGTCATTTTATAGTGCCATCCTCTTAAAAATCTGTATTTGGCAAACCTGTTTCCAGCTCATGCATAAAGCATGAGCGAAACAGTTAGAAAGCATTCTGACTAGGATTCCCAAACAAACTTGCTGAATTTTTGCCAATACCCCAATAGTATTCAGTATGGCGAGCTTTCTTGGTCACTCCTCAGTTAGCCCTATTATGTAGAGGATACTCCTGGGTATTGCAACTAGGCTGACCAAAGTAATTTGGTTTACTTTAGGAAGTCTCAGTGATTGTCCATATGCATAGATATTCAACTCCGTATCTCATAGCTACTCACATCGCTTTCTTCTTCATTTGTGTGTCAGTCATGAATGCACCTATTTGCATCTTGTAAACCTATTTGTGTATGTCCATGTCCATGTATAAGCGAAAGCAGCATGCTTGCAACATCTCAATAACCTAGTCTAGTAGATGTAAAAGAATTTATCCTTACACAGTAGGGGGTGCAATTTCAGCCTACAGATAACCTGTAAGTTGTCCACGGTGTCTTTCCTGATCTTATTGATTGTCTATAGTTTCCCATGAGTTTGATTATAATCTCTGCAGCCAAAAAACGACTTCTAGAATTAATTTCTCATGTCACCTTTAGAAATTTGCTTATATTTTTTAGGCGACTGTATGCAATGTTGGATTACATGCATTTGTACGAATCTATTGGCATTTGGGTTTAGTGATACCAGTGACCAACTCTTATCAATCCAATAGACAATTAGGATCATGCCACTCCTAAAATCTCTTATCAAATAATTTCTTGATTCTTTTATAGAAAGAAATGATATCAATGCCCACTAATGACCATAAGTAGGTCAATGGGATATAAAAAGTTCATTCAGTCACAATAGAGAAATACTAGGTTAAAGAAACCCAAAGTTATGAAAAATAAGTAAACGCTGAAGAAATGTAAACATAACAAGGGAGATAAACCTAAAGCAGGGTGTTGGGGCAGGGAGGAAGGTGGGGAGGGAGTGGGAAGGGAGAAGGGAGGGACGTGCCTCAATGAAGCACAGAACCAATGAAGATGAAAGCCCGAGAACAGATCAAAAGAGCAGCAAAATCACGTGTTTTCAGCAAGGCTTGGGTGGGCAAACCACAATGTCATCATCTATCACCCTAAAAGGGCCAATGCAGAATTTGATAATTCTCATAGGAGAATGTACAGGACCGAGGACATCAGGCTGTACAATGCTAGGTGGAAGTCAGGTAGTCACCCTATAACCTCTCCTAACATCTATGACCTATGAAACTCTTGGACCTAATAATGTGCACTTGCTTCTGTGATCTAGGCTGCGAACAAGGAGAAGGCCTTTAGCGTCCAAACAAAGCAGATCCATCTTACCTAAAATGAGATTGAGGGGGTTGGGATGCTCTGGTAGTAATACACAAAGGAGTTTCATCTCCTTGTTCTATCCCCATATGTGTGTGAAGCAACTATATTTGATGGGCACCGACTGCTGACAACATATAATATTTGTAGTGGGCTAAAGGATAAGAAGCCTAACAAATCAAGGTCCTTTGTAAGGATTTGTGTCGAAAAATAACTTCTCCTAAAGTAAAAGGGTCAAACAGTCATGATCAGATTGTCAATAGAAAGTGGATAAAGAGCCACCCCAGTCTTTGTAGAGTGGCTGGTATCTCACTCGGAATTCATGGTAGATAGGGCGCTTGAAAATAAAATTCTCCTTAATATGGTGGTTAGTCTCCACTTTTTATTGGTAGGAGCACACCCTCTTGTGGCCAGTGAAGCCATGTGACCAATAATGTTGGATATAATATGATTGAATGATGATGCCATCTGCAACCAATAAGAAACACTCAGCGTTGACAGTTAACTTGAGTTCCAATGGCTATGGAGAAGACATCCAAGTGCTCTGAATGTATTTCTAGTACATATCCTTTCTAACAACCTTGTTGATAAACTCCTTCAAGGAAAGAAGGCGGCATGAGGCATCCCTGGTCCCAGTAGATTGAAGCAAATTGGTCCCAAGATACCAACAATGTCGACACTTAGTGAGACCTAAAGAAGCAATCGTCTCAGAAGAACAAAGGGCCAAATGTGGGTATCTCTCCTGGCTTAAGGCTGAGTTGCCTAAGAATCTGATTTCATGAATATAGAAAGCAAACCTGAAGATTCTCTCAGGGCGAAGCGGTTAGGTGGCAAACTTGACCTAGATGAGACATTGAGGAACTGTTTGTATACGACCAATCAAATGGTGAAGCACGAGAATATCGACCTGTTCAATAAGAGCCCTCTCAATAGATCCCAAACTAAGGCCCCATGCTTCATAACTTTGAAGAACTGTAGGCCTAATGACCACATTGAAGAGCTGCATGTTCGAAGGGATATCATGGAAACGTACCTGAAAACACCAACACTCCTCAAGTGAGGCATATCCCTAGCAAAGATGTGACTGCAAAGCCAACATGAAACTAAAAGACTGTCTAGAAAATTGGACTCCCAAGTAGGTTTAAGTTGTTGCAATCTCCAAGCGTTCTCCTTTGTAGGGGAATTGGAGCCTGTAAAGAACATCTTTGAAGGTATTGAAGACCATGATGTTAGTTTTACGAAGGCTCACCACAAGCTGGCACAACTTGCAAAAACGAGCAAGAACATCAAGCTGTCTTTGTAAACCACCACAAAGGGAGGAGGATAACATCATCAACAAAAAGCAAGCTAGCAATCAGGACATGATGTAATATGCAATTGTCATCAACCTAAATATGTTGGAGGAGAAAGTCCTCAAGCTCACACATATAAATACCAGAACTTTATAGAGAGTGGGGCACCCCTGCTCGACTCTAATGATACTCATAAAATCAGCGAGACCATGGGAAGTCTGGAATAAGCTAGCAATCATCTCATACAGCCTCATGGTGGCAGTGATGTAAGAATAGGAGACACCAATATCACACAACTTTAAAATAAACAGATCTCCTGTTGTGGAATTGAAGGCCTTCCTAAAGTCTACCAAGAACAAAAGACCTAAGAAAACTTAATAGTTTCGAGTTAAAATATCAATCTCGAATATAAAATATTATTTTCAAGAAAAATGAGATGGAGAAACTTAATTAAAATATATTGAGTTGTGCATTCATTAAGTGCAGGTTGACTAGTAAAAGGTTGACTGCAGTCCACAACACAATAGAACCCGTTTATTTCAGAAGGTTTCGGGAATATCTCCACCTTTTAATTCTGGGGTCATCTACGCCTATAATTTGTCCTATTCCTAGTAATTTTCAAATCTGTCCCTTGGTACCACAGAGAAAATTTGATCTCTAGTGTTAGTTCTTGTTGGTAGTAAGATGTATCAAATGAAAGGCTATATTTCACTTGTGTCAAACATCAAGTTTGATTCATCTATCACATTTACGATGGTTTGTTTGAACTGGATTTGCACACAAAAGTTTTACATGCTCTATATATACTAACGTTTTGTATAATGCTGGTATTTATGTCTGCTTAGATATGATTCTGTAAAAAAATGTTTGTTTGTTTAACATTGATTGATCTATGACATTTATGATGGTTTATTTGAACTGGATTTGCACACAAAGGTTTTAGATGCTCTTTATATATTAACGCTTTTTTAATATTGCTGGTATTTATGTCTGCTGAGATATGATTCTGTAAAAATGTTTGTTTGTTTACCATTAATTGTGTAATCAGGATATGGTACTGTTTAGACTGACTAATTTGACTGACTGTTAAATCCAGGCAAAAGGCCTTGGCTATGCAATGAGCCAATCAGAGGAGCTTCAATGTGTGTGCCAAATTGCTGAAGCAACAGGCGTTATTCTTGACCCTGTTTACAGGTTCACACCAACTTCCCGTTTATATTTTACAACACATTCCATTTATTTTTGTAAATTATTTTTCATATTGTAATCCCTATACATGCAATTGTTTAGCTCGGGTAAATATTTTTAAAACATGTTTTGAGGCTTTGGCAAGACTTTTTAAGCATTCCCAGCCTAAAATTTTCTAATTTTGGCCGTGTATCTTATCTTCTCTGCCTGCACAGAATCTTCTTTTTTCATGTAAGCAAGATGCAAAATCTTTACTGTTTTCTGTTGCTCAGATGCATTTTTTTAAATAAGAGGGCAATTGTTTTAAATGGGCAAGGAAAATTGACACTAAACCCTATGGAAAAATGGATCGCCTCCACACTATTAGGGACATTACAGCAGCTGAAATTGTTACAATAGAAGAGCAAGCAGCTCAAAAGAGAATTCCAACAACATACGCTCAGAGGTTAAGTGCATCAGTAGTTGCTACAAGCGTATGGAAGTGCTGATATGGAGGAACAAAGAAAGGAAAACAGTGGTGCAGCTTCTATCCTCTATGGTATCATGGGAGGGCCAAAGAATTAAGTGTGATGTGCTTTTTTTTAATTAGCCCTGCATAGCATAAAGGAAATCAACATGTGCAAATTTTCTTGACTTGTAAATATTTGCTGTTTTGATTTTGTCCAAGAGAGTAATAGTTGTCCCATCTTCAGCCTTGGACAGAATTTGCACTATTACTTGCTCAGATGTATTAACATCCATAGAATCATATGCTATTTTTTACACTTCTTATAAACTTCAATATAATATTTCGCTTCATCAAAAAAGAAAGCAAATATGAACTTTACCCAGGACTCTGAAGAGATAGAAAGCCAAAAGTCAAACTATCTTGTGCAGTAACAATTACTTTAATAAAATGAAGTAGAACACAATTTAAAGTATGCCAAACTTCTGTGGCAGACCTTTAGGCTTTCACACTAGACTGCATGGAAACACCTTGGGGGCCTTCGTACCAGGGACTGGTATGGGTCCTGGTATGCTGTGGGTACGGTCTGGGTACGTACCCACAGTGGCAGGGTATGCTATGGGTATGGTTTGCCGTACCTGTAGCATACCCTGCCACTGTGGGTACATACCCAGATTGTACCCGTGGCTACAACACGTCTTTTTTAAAAGACAAGTCATTAAAACTTAAAAATATGCATTTTTTAAAATTTTAAAGTATCGTATTTCTAACCTAACCCTAAACGACCCCCCCAAACACTTCTGTAAACACCCAATCCCTATACTTTTTTCTCACACTCAATCTTTGTTATTTTGCTAATATTGACTCTTGAGCTAAAAGAAGAGAAAGAGAGGTTGAAGGAGAAAGAGAGAGCTTGGAGGAGAGAAAGAGAGCTTGGAGAGAGTGATTGAGCTTGAAAGAGAAAGAGAGACGGAGAAACAAGTCTACAAACATCAAGGAGGATTTTTCCAAGTATTTTTCACGCATTCAGGGCCATTTAAAAAAATAAAATCTTTTGAGCAATGTTTTGTATATGAATATGATCAATATCATGAATGATGTGTTTCAAACACATCATTCATGATTATTGATCATGATCTAAATTTATTTTTAATATTTATTTATTTTACGGTTATTAAAATATAATATATTAATTAATTTTCCCGTATTTTAAGTTTATTATTGAAGTTTTATTTAATTAAACGTCTACCCTCTGTGTATGCTCTCACCTTGCACCATTTATGGCGAACTTGGTGATCATAATCAGAGATTGACGTGTAGGGTTAACTATTTAATTTTTTTAATTAGTTATGTATTCATTTTTTTAATTTTAAAGTTTTAAATTGAATTTGTTAAAAATTTAAACGTTTACCTGTTATCCAAATAACTCTCCTAGTTATTTTGGATAACTTGTATCTTAATTCTGACTCTGATGCTTCACATTTTAGGCCATGCGCCCATAGGCTTGCTCATTTGGCACTTTGCATAGGCTGTAGTTCTTCCACGCGCCCATCTACAAGCCTTCCAAATAGGCCAAGTTCTGGGTCTTCCCGTCGCACGCCCCTCTTTTCTTTCTGCCGCCGCGTGCCCTCCCTCAATCGGATGTTCGCGTTCTGCTTCCATACTTGTCTTTTGCAAACATGCATTCTTTTTGTTGCGCACACACCCGCACGCGTGCTTTCCCTCCGCTTTCCTTTCGCGCACTTGCATCTTTCCGCACGCTTGCATCTTGCCGCGTGCCTTGCTTCCTTATCACCTTCTTTCTGCGCGCCCTTGCGCGCCTTCTTGTTTCTTCCTTCGCATTCTGCTGCCCTTCCATTTCCCCCTTTTGGCGCCTTCCTCCCACACGCCCGCTTTCTTACCTTCTTCCCGTGCGCACGCCTTCTTTTCTATCCCCTCGCGCCCTCCTCGTGCGCCCTTCTGTAGACGCCTTAAAATTGGTCGTCCATGCTCTTCCTCTTGCACACCTGCGTACATCCTATTGTGCCATGCACCCTCCTTCAGTTGAACGCCCACGCGCCTTGTTTCCATGCCTTCTGCAGGTATGCCTTCCTCCTGTGCGCGCACCTACGCACGCGCGCCTTTCCTCTGTTTCCTTTCCGCGCCTTGCGCCTGACCCCCGAACTTCAAAAGGCCATAACTTTTGATTCAGATCTCCGATTTTCACAAAATTGTACTTTTCATAACGGACATGGCGTCCTCTATGCCACAAAAAATGGGTTTCTTTATTTTGATGAGAGTAGATATATGAAAATTAAAGAAACATATCCAGCTCCAGTCAATTAAATACCTAGTCCTGTCAAATGACAAAAATTCCTGGTAAATCCAAAACAGCCGACCCCACTCAAAATGCCATATTTTTTGCATTTCTCAATGAAATCACACAAGATTGGTAGCGTTGGAATCGTGGCTCCAAGACTGACGCACAGAAATCAAGAAATTCGAGATTTGACAAGGAATTGATGGTGACTTCGCAGAAAACGCGCCCAGTTCAGAACAGTGTTTTATTTAGTAGTTGGGGGTCCATTAAATGAAGCATAGGCTGACATTTCTCACTGCTACAAGTCATGGGACAGCATGGTGAGCCTTTTGCAAGCAACAAAACATCATTTCACTTCATTTACTACCTCTTGCAAGTGGTGAGAAGACAGATTTCGGGATTTTCATTTTCCCTCTCTCTCTCTCCTCTTAGATTTCTATAAATTGGAGTGTCGAGCTCATTGTAAAAAGAGGTAGTTTTTGAGTAGCAAAGCTTTGTCAAATTTGCTTTGTGAAGCCAATGTGCTGCAGGGCCTTGTAGTGGACTCCTTGCATGGTGATCCAGGCCCTTATCTTGTAATAGAGTGAACTGTGCATACTTATGAAGCAATAGATGCAAGTTTGTGGATGTCTCTTCCCCTATTATGTTTGTTTGCATTCTTCTTGTCCTTCCAAAATCATTACACATATATTGTGTCTATCTTATGTTGTTGCAAGGATTCATTATTATTGTGCATGTATGAACTATGGTTGTGAGTGCATTTGCCAGATTGTGGAGTTATCACCCCTTCTAGTTTGCATTTTGCTTCTACTTTTCACACATTGGAAGACTATTTTCATTCTCCTTTTTTGGTGTATCACCGCTTTAGTGTAGGCTTTGTTTTCATGCATTATCTCTCTCTGGTCCCTTGGAAAGTTAGATTAGGATAGATAGTTTTGTTTGCATTAGAGTAGATTGTGGCAGGTAGTTTAGGAGCAAGAACCGGCTTTCTCTGGAGGTCTATCTCAAGTAGCAAGTCCCACAACTTGGAGATAGTACCCATGTTATCCAATCACACTGTGAGCTCAAGCACACACACTTGTGCAAACTGTAGGGTGCTGTGATTCGGTGATAACACTACCCTCTGTGTATGCTCTCACCTCGCACCATTTATGGTGAACTTGGTGATCAGAATCAAAGATTGACAGGTATGGGTTAACAAATTAATTTTCTAATTTGTATTTGTTGTTTTTAATTAAATTATTTTAATATTTAGCAATGTTTTTAAAAATATCTCTTATTGTAGGTTAAAAGTTAAAATAGATTAATCCTACAATCATGACATCCAGTTCAGCTTCAGTGGGGCAAGAGGGGGGAAATGTTTCGGGCGGTATGGCAATGAAAATGGATCCAAATTCTCCTTTATGGAGGCATGTGGAATTGGTAGAGCTTGTTGCCAGTGGTGGTGTCCGTGTTTGGACATGAGCCCATTGTGCCAACACATTTGAATCCTCATATACCCGTTTGAGAGCTCATTTGACTGGGGTATTGGGGACGGGTATTAGACCGTGTAAGAAGGTGGAAAAGAAAACCATAGCCATGTACCTAAAAGAGCAAGAGGATGCAAACTTTGAAGCAGCAAGAGTCCGCTCTAGAACTGTTTCTTTACAACAAAGGACCATGGAAAAACCACAAACATCAACACCATCATTTCATCCTTTTATTAAGACTCGTGTTGAAACTGTTCCAGATGATTCCCCTTTTGATGCAAATACCTCAGGGCCATCAAGAAAAAGAACAAAAGGCCCATTAGAAAAAACATTTAACATTGAGAAGAGGGAAATTGCAAATGTATTGGTGTCTCGGTGTATATTTGCATGTGGACTACCATTCAATGTCTTAAGATCATCTTATTGGCAGCAGATGTTGAAAGGCATTAATGAGGCACCATAGGAGTATTCAAGCCCTGGCTATAATAAGGTTCACACTTCTCTTTTGGCAAAAGAAGTGCAACACATTCTGACATCTCTACAACCAATTAAAGATTCTTGGACTAAATCAGGAGTCTCTATTATACCAGATGGATAGAAAGACTCCAGAAACAAACCTCTCATCAACATTATTGCAATATGCCCTAAAGGGCCAATGTTTCTGAAGGCTGTTGATTGTGAGGGAGAAGTAAAAAATGCCCAATTCATTGCAAATATTTTCATTGAGGCTATTGAGTCAGTGGGCCCGCAAAGCATTGTCCAAGTCATCATAGACAACGCCAAAAATTGCAAGGCAACATGATTGATAATAGAGGGTAAGTATGAGCACATATTTTGGACACCATGTGCAATACACTCCTTGAATCTAATGATGCAGAAGATTGAGAAAATTGTATGGATTGAGCAAATATATACGGAGGCAAACGAGATTCAGATGTTTGTCACCAACCATCACATGTCTCAAGCCATCTTCAGAAGATTTTCAAAGTTGGAGCTGTTGAAGGTAAATGAACAATTCATTTTAAATTTTTAAATCAATTTCAATTTGTGTTGTTATTGAATTGTTTCCATTCTTTTTTAATAGGTTGTTGAAACTAGGTTTGTCTCTCACACACTCGTCTTGAGATGACTTGTGAAGGTGAGACATGCTTTGAGCATGATGGTGATTGATAATGTTTGGACTGTCTGGAGGCAAGCTAGCACAGAAAGAGCCCAAAAAATAAAATCATGGATCCTCGATGAGAATTGGTGGGGAAAAGTTGAATATTTGTTGAGTTTCACGGAGCCTATTTTGAGTATGATACGATTTGTAGACAAAGATAATGCTTGCATTGGAGAAATATATGATGGTGTTGACTCCATGCTTGAAAAAATCCATGATATCATACAGGCCAAAAGAACAGGGCCCTGAGGAAATTTTTTACAGTGAAGTTAAAAATGTGATTGTGAAAAGGTGGAACAAAATGACCACTCCATTGCATCTCCTTGCTTATGCTTTAAATCCCAAATATTACTGCAGTGAAATAGTTGGGAGAGCTGGTAGGCAACGACCATATGATGACCATGAGGTTGTAAATGGGACGAGAGCAACATTCATGAGGTTGTTTCCTGATCCAGCTACATCACTTGCAGTTCACCAAGAGATGTCGATGTTTGTAAATGGACAAGGTAGCATGGGAGAGATAAAGGCTATTTGTGACAAACCCACCCTGGATCCAATCACGTGGTGGACTTGTCATGGCCATGATGCCAAGTACCTACGACCGGTTGCGATCAAATTGCTCTCATAGGTATAAAGTTTGTAACTTGTTATTTGATATTTTACTTACCAATTAAGAATTGAAATTCAAAATGATATTATTGTTTTTTTTTTAATTAATAATATTAATACTTTGTTTTTGTGACAGGTGGCTAGTAATTCTTCTACAAAGCGCAATTGGAGTACTTATGGCTTCATCCACTCAACCAAACGCACCATGTTGGCATCTAAGAAGGCTGAAGATTATACGTTCATTCCAACTTGTGCCTCTTAACCCACAAGACGCAAGAGTATACTAGTGGTCCTAACAAGCTTTGGGACCTCCAACCTAAAAACACGGACTTTGAAGCTTCTGGCTTGTTTGTCCAATATTTCACTTCTTGGCGTCGATGAGTAACTTCCAGGGAGCCCTTCACCAAGGTTCAAAAGTGGAGCTCGTGGGAGTGGAGCTGCAAATGGCATCCATGAAGATGATTTTGACGATCATCTAGATGATATGCTCTAGAAGTTGAGAACTTGAATGTATTATGTTATTTACTAGCATGTTTTGAACATTATGAATCAATACAAACTCAAGTCTCAATTCTCAAAGTATTGGAAATTTCAATTTTGTTTTCATGTTCTATGAATGATTTTAAGTTGTATGACTCTATGAGTATTAAGCTTCAATAAGTATGCAATGTATGAGAATTAAATTTCAATAAGTATGCAAATACTTCTTTAAATATATATATATATATATATAACGTATCCAAAAGCGTACCGTACCCTAGATTTTTAAAAATTGCTGTTTCAGCATACCGAAACCGTACCCGTACCCGTACCTGTATCCGTACCTGTACCCGTAGCCGTGCAGTCTAGATAATAACTAATCAAATGAAATAACTAGCTTTTGTCTGACCCAAATTAATGACGTCTTTTAAGAGATTCAAGCATTGCCTTCCATAAATAGTTCATCCAAATATCTTAATCTGGACCTTAGATCAAGTTTTACAACTAGGAGAATTGGACCATAAGAATCATCGCCGACATTTAATTGTTGCAGTATAAATTCTTCCTCATCCTATCTGAACACAACTTTTTGAGGGATTGTTAGCCACATTTTTAATATTGCAGCTTTTACATGTCCCTGCATTTTCATCACTTACATTCTTGGTGAGTTAAACCAAAAAGGTGCTACCTTCTTTTGCTACTCATGAACCTACATGGATGGTTTAGTATTTGTGCTTTGACAGAGTTTTCTCCATCTATTGCAACTCTTGCGATGAGATGCGAGGAAGATGCTATTGTTTATACAAATATTCAAGAGGTTCCCTTTCTACCTTATTTTGTGTTTTTGATGAGAGATGTCTGGTCTTTTTCCTTCTGTAGGCTATCACTGTTACATGTAGGATATTGCATGGGGCCTCTAGGGCTACCAGACCGACTTCCTATTTTTCCGGTCTATCTCCAATGTTGGGGGCATGACTGCTTCACATACTACTGGAAAATGATAGATTAGTGAGATGATCCCCACCTCTACGTGTTGCTACCTAGATATCCCAGTCCTCTTACTCACATAGCAAATGTTGTAGATCCATTTATACTCAGCGGCATAGGCCTTCTAGTTCTCCTCATTTGTAGCCTATGATATGGAGCACGAACACATTACCAGTTTTCTCTCCACCGCTGGAAACTTATTGGCCTTAGATGTTAGGAAGGACCCAGGGGGATGTGTCATGCTTTTTTCAATGATTGTCCAACCGTACTGATATGAATTGGATCATGAAGTGTTAGCTTGGATGTCTAACTAATCCACTATTTTCCAGAAGACAAGCATGTAACTAGTAAACTCTCTCTTTCGGTCATTTTCCAATAAAGTACGGTCAAGAAAGCAAACATGGGGATCTTTAGTGGTCATGGTTGTTGTGGTCTGGACACCCGAGCTTGGAGAAAGTGTAGGTCTCTGGTCTAAAGGATGAAGTTTTGTGAAGAAATTGCCACCCTGCTCATACCGATGGTTCTGCAACTCTAAGAGAGAAGTCATGATACTTACCCGCTTTATTTTCCTTTTAAGGTCTCTGTATCTCTAGTTACAACTTGATAAGCCACTTCCTCTTGTAGCTGGCTGTCTGGAACATCTCTGGGAAGCTTATGTGGAGCATTCAAATCTCCATCCAACTGTACATTGGGGATACAAGAACCAATCACCTAAAGCTTGTAGAGTGCTCTTGATTCCAAGGCAATCTGGGAGGGGCCTCAATGTAGAAGTACAAGTGGATAAGGGCCAAGAAGCGATCACATATATCTCCATATATGGGTTCATATACGAGGTGCATTTGTTGATCAGCACACTTGACATATGTGAATGTATGGAATTCTATATCTAGGTCACTTAGTGCACCAAGGGAACTCATGTGCTTATCAACTCTGGTCAACATGCTACCATACAAACTATCTACAACAAAATGGCATTGAAGCGATATAAAATCGGTGGAGCTGCTACATTCTTAAACTCTGAATATTTGCTCTTCTCAGGACACATAGAAGATGCAACTCAATTCTGCCCAACTCACGTGATGTCCCACCTTGTGCCTGTGTCTCAATGCATCAAGTGGTACCTAGTTTCTACCCACACGAGTCGGTGTCCTTTCAGCCTCATGGGCACATTCTGCATATGAGGGCCATAGACTCTGAGTAGTGATACTTGTCCCATTGGCATGGAATCTAACCTCCCAAACTCGATTTAGTATTCCATGGGCGCGATCCAGTCTTTTAAGAAATTATGCCCCACGCTTTCTTTGAGACATAAGGGGACCAACCCATTTTTTGAGAAAAAATAAAATGGGGACCCAACGAATATGTGTAAATTCTGTGCAGATTAGGAAGCGTAATGATCTGCCATTAGTGCTCCGTCACTATTCATAAATTTTCCTCCCTTGATTATTCACTTTGTCCATATATAAAGGGACCCATGAGAGTATCATAACAGTGACCCTATACACTTGGAAAATCATTGAATGAATTGAGGCCAAGGTGAAAGCATAATTCTTGATGCACTCCTTCCTATCTTGGAAATTTCAGGGCTCACTTTATATATGTTTCCTCAGGGGAAGTATTAATAGGTATACCTTCGCAATGGAACATTAAGATCTCTGAGTGATTGTCATTAAACCTACAAGTGTTATGATCCAATGAGCTTATTTTGTAGGATAGCCTAGTCTACAAATGAATACTTGCATTAGATACATCTTGGTGTCTCAAATTTGAGCTTTTGCTCAAATGTACTGGATAAGTGTTGAGATCATTTACATCCACAGGTTTCGTTTCCAGTTGCATAAATGGTTAGACTACTTAGCTCACCTTTATCCTTCTTGTTTTGGAAGACTTCAAAAGCCGCAAAAGCCTTTGTGTAATGAAAACTCAACAATTCTCATGGTTCATTTGCCTTTCACTTAGTGCTCTCTTTTTATGGTGTTTACTCTAAGCCTTCGGAACAAAGGCTAAATACTTGTGCGGGATTGCTCTTGATAAGAATCTTTAATTGGCACATCTGTTGACCTTTGTGACCCCTCCTTTTCTATAAATTTGGTCTCTGCCATCTCTTTTGCGCATTGTGTGACCCCTTAAATTGTGGAAGTGACATTTAAAGAGCTCTATTAAACTTTCCTTTTTGGGCCTTATGTTGTCTTTTGACATTTCTCGTGTGCTCAAGAGCTCCAATTGCCTTGCATACAAGTTACAATAAACATAAGTAAATTAAAATTATGAGGCCCAAGAGTCCATTTTGTTGACTCTTTTTCATTTCTTCTTTTCATCTTTGCTCATCTTCATCTCTGTTTGTTTCCATTTTCTCTTCATTGGACTCATCAAATGCAAAGATTTACACTTCTTGCTCCACTTGTCTCCTTTTCACTTCTCCTTCAGTGTCTAACTTTGAAATTAGTCCCTTTCTCGATTTCCTTCTTCAATGGCTCTAATGCTATCTCCAAGGCAATCTTCATTTTTTATAGGGTTGGATATGGATCACACGGAGTGTTTTCATCATGATTTGCAGTTCTCAAAGTTTAGAGCGCATCATTTGCATCACAACAACTGTAAAGACTTGCAACTCAGTTGACTTAGGGTTACAAGGGGTTTTGTTAGAAATACTTTAATATCATATTCCAAATTATTAATCTTAAGCAATATACCACCTCACCCTTATGGGTTAGTTGTTAGTTGTTACTCGAAGTGGTTTAGGTAGTTACACACTCTTATGTACTATATATATTTGTGAATGAATAATCAAGATAGCTAATGGGTTAGTTGTTACTCGAAGTGGTTTAGGTAGTTACACACTTTTATGTACTGTATATATTTGTGAATGAATAATAAAGATAACTAATGATATTATCACACATTGTTCTTTTGTCTACTTTATTCATTTACTTATCAAGTGGGAACAAGAGGAGTTATTTATTACACTTGGAGATCATTACTACTTGAGTTGTGCACATCTGAAATCGCTCTAAAGTACATAACAATAGACATCAAACCTCTTGTCAAATCTAAAGCATATCCAAACTGAAGTTTCATATTGCCATGTGTCTTGTCCCAAGAGATGAGATCATTTAATTGCATTGATCGAGCACATAAGGCTTGAATGAATAACATACACTTCACTCGCATGGGGAGAATTACATCAACACTAATTTGCACAGATACATAGTGTAATGTTTCCCTTCACAGGGATTGGAAGGTTGACTTGGGCTTAGTTTATGACTTTCCTTTTTAATGTTATCTTCAAAGTTTCTAAGACTACCAACATGGAGAAGACAAATCCAAAGTGTCTTAACATAAAAAAAAAATGATCAAGATCATTATAGAGCAGATACAACTAAAGGTGCAGGTCAAAATTCACTCACACATAGTGAACACAAGTCAAGTTCGGCTAGTGCAATACAAGTTCGCCATCCACGAACCTCCCTTAGGTGAGATTCTCTAGGCACAAATCTGGTCCTCTCTACCGAACTTGATCCAGACATCCTAGATCCATGTCCAATTTTCAAGTCATTTTGTTTGGCCTTTTGAATCTTCATTGATATTTTGGTTGTCTAATTCTTCTTCTAGCACATTCAATCAAGTAAGTGTCATTCTCTCTTTACATTAAGTCGATAATCCAATTATATTCAAATCTTATTTATTGTCTATCTCTATAATCCAATTTTTATGTTTACTTTAACATGCACAAACATATGTAAGGGGTTCTTACACCTTATTTCAGGGCTTGGTGTTTGATTTTCCAAGGCATGAGTTTCATTGTAGTCTCAAAAGAATAGCGTTGCGAACAACCCAATGAAAGTGTGACTTAATACCTCTTACAGTAAAGGCAAAATGTAATACAACCTTGTTAGTATCTTTCAATTCCATGTCTTGTTAAATATTAACATTAAACATTATAAAAACTACCATCGTTGTAATGATTTCTCATTGAGGTCATTTGGATAATGAATAAAAACATACAATATAAAATCCCACAAAAAATCAACTATCTGATAGCTACTCCACTGAAACAAACATGATCAAACAATGCAAAATAAACTACTCTAATATGATATCAGTTTTGAATCCAATTTCATCAAAAAATGAAGAATAAAACAAGAAACAACTTGAATATTATTGATAAATTGTATCTACCAAAACTTATAACAATCCTCACAAATTACAATTTAAAAGGATTAATAACACAATCCTTTTTAAATTTAGTGCAAGACCCTAAAGATTTCATAATGCAAGAAATATTGATTTCTTGTAGCACAAATTACCTAAAACAATAAATGTGCAATCATTCATTTCGAAGCAATAAGGACCTAAACATTAAAAACAATAAACTAGAATAGAAACTCAAACTAAAGTTCCTCGCTAAGACAGTCTACAAAACAATTGAGAGATTTCTTATCATTAAATCACATAGACTTCAATATTCATAAAATAAAACCAAATTGTTCTTCTATTACAATTAAATATAATAACTTCGACAATAAGCAAAATTTGTCTTCTAACTAAAACTACAAATACTTTTAGAAAAGCAATAGGATCATCTCCATGCATAATTTTTTTTTACTAATTAACACTAAAAATCTAAAAAATGTAGATACCTATGCATTTGATTAAATTCCAATATGCATACTCCATTTATTGGAATAATTAATTAAAAAACTAGCACAAAATAATTCCAGTTAATCTTCCCCTTCATTTTCCATTAGTTTGTCTTCATGAACATGTTTTATAATCAGTTTATAGCACTTTGACTAAGTTTTATAATGGTCAAACCATGATTGAAATCGAGCATTTGGTTAAAAAATATATATATGATCAAAACAAAATCTATTCTTTAATATCCACTTGTGCTTATTAGTTTTGATGAGCCCCAAAAAGTAAAGTTTTTTTAGAGTTTGTATTTAATTATTGTTCAATTGTTAAACTTAAATATTTTCTGGCTTATCCAACTAGCAATCACATGTGAACAATCCAATGGAGACATTGAAGGGGATGTGTCGAAGAAGTTAAACTTGAGGAAACAAAACATTGTAGGAGGAAGAGGGGTGATGAAGAAGAGGTTTGAGGGAGAAGAAGTCCAAGGGTGGGGGAAATGTTGGGGGGGACCTATGTGAAAATCTTCTTTCTTATGACTAGGCACATATAAACCACATGCCATTTTTGTCAATCATTTGAAGGAGAAATGGGGTGCGGTGCAAGTTGTTATTAGCAATGTTAGCCTTTGTGATTTGTGCCCGTCGTTAGAACACACTTTAGAGATAGGGATATTTGAAGGGAGTTCATTTGTGTGTCCCAAGCCACTTTAGAGATAGAGATATGTGGAGTCAACTTGGCGTCCCAAGTCAATTCGATGTAGTAGTTGAATTTTAGAACAAAAAATATGGTTGGTCAGGTGGTTTAGAGACATCTTTATAGACCATTATCTTAGGACATCCTCCACACTTACCAAAGAAACAACACATATCATTTGCAAGAGTTTTCCTTGTGGAATTGTAGGTGACATTGTCTCCTCATCATTCTAGGTTCTTTACACTCATTAAATTTGAAGCATTGCCATGTGTATCTATATCATGAAAGGTTTTCACGACCCCCATTCTTTCTCTGATTTTTCACTTCTGGCAATGTTATCGCCAAGGTCTGAACATGCAACATTACACTACTCTTACAACGATTACCCTGCCAACTTGGTCAACATATAGACAAAAATGTTAATCAGTCATTGAGTGACACCCATTGGTATAATGGGTGGAGAGGTGGGCAGTTAATTACATCATATAGTCTCCTTTGTCATCGCATATACATAAGGAAACTTGCATATATTTGAATTTTAAACTCTGCATATATATAATACAAAAACTCTGCGTTTAGGGTTCCTTCTTGTTGTTGTGTCCTTATTGTGCCCACAACACACCCTTAATTCCACAAATGAAATCATGGAACCCTTGGCCTTTCTCAAGGTAGTCTAGATTTGCGTTCAAAACCTTGCTTCATCTCTCTCTTGCAAATCCTTATTTTGTAGGCATCTTGGCATGCCTTGGTTTTATTTTTTCGCATTATTTTACACTTTTGCTATCTTTTGCACCCTTTGCAAATATACCCCATGACCCTGTGTAAAAGCTTATCACCATAAGTTGTGAAAATCATTATATGATTCCCGCATATCCCTCTCCAATGCAACAGTTCCTTTGAATCGCATGACCTTACATATTTTGTTTTGCACTTCACATTCGTGCAAAACCATTGCACAATGTTCCTTGGCTTTTTGTTTTCCTTTCCAATATTCAAATTCAACTCAAGATATTTTGCAATCTGTCCTTCGCCATAACCATACTAGAGAGTTCACAGATTATGTGATTATACATTCATAGTCATATAGTTTTATTTTTTATTCGTTCGCCAATAGGCGTCCACTTTTAGAGTTTCCCTTACTGGGAAGTGTCAAATCCTTACGACTGTATTTCTAGTTGGCTCTTTTCTGGCCACCATTTCCAGGAATATTCATTGCACATTTATGACACTCATTTACCGATTTCTACTTGAGCCATTCCACTTTCCCCCTCACCGTCTGGAAGCTTTCACAACATGTTATGCTAACCACAACTTACATAATACATGTATCCCTCACGCAACATGGACAGTGTTTCACCATTTTTGCGCTCAACCTCTTTTCTTTATGTTCCTCTTCCGTTGGTGATTGTGCAGGTCATATAATATGTTCTAGAGATGGTTGCACACATGAGATTGTGGCCTCTATCTTTGTTAGTATAAGGTATTACATTAACAGTTCTGATTTCCACGATCTGTGACCTTCCATGTCTACACATGTTTGTTGGGATCCTGCGCATGTATATATTCCCTCTTTGCTAATTAAATAAAACACTAAATACAATTTACTTTGTCTTTCTTTTCAAACATTGGTGTTAGAGCTCTTAGACCCAACGTCCTGCGTAGAGGAGCTAGTAAATTCTTGGCACTTTGGGAGGTAATGTTTCTCTTCTTCTTTTTTGGGTGGAAGGGTTTTCTTTCTTCATGGTTAGCATGTTATCAACTGATAAATTGGTGGTTGGTTGTTTATATATGCTAGTTGAGGTTCAATTACCAGGGTTGCTTACATATTGGGAATCCCAAGAGTCATAGGGATTCGAGCCTCCTCGGCCAGGGAAAAAAGGTTCCTTAAACCAAAGAAAAGGTCCAGTGGAATTAGGTCTCGATTTATAGATCTTTTCTGTGAATCTTAAGGTACACCTTTTAGTCCACATTTAACTTATTTAATTTAATTGCTAATTTAATATTTAATTTCCTCTTAGCGATTATTCCAAAAACATCCCCATTAAAACATTTATTTATTTAACCATATCATGAATGTCATATTATTTTATTTTAATTTTCACCACGGCCCTAGTTTAATTATCTAGGCACCCCATTGCTTTAGTTCACCCTACTCATTTATTTAATTCACCCCACCCAATTAATTAATTCACCCACCCCTTTCCACTAAGTCATTTTAAATCCCATAACTTAAAAGATATGAGGACTTTATATCCACCCTTGGATTAAATAAATCTAAGCCCTAAATCCTAGGTCAATCTAAAAAGCCCTAAATTTCCTTAAGAAAATTTGTAACTTTTGTCTTTTGTTTATTCTCCTTTTCATTTGCACAGGTAGGGTTTGGGAGAAGGATGTAGGAGGAAGGGGAGATTATGGAGGAATTTGGTGCTTCTTTTCATGGAAGAAGGGATTTCTCCCTTTTTTATTGAAAATTATGGGGTTATTTTCCCCATATGGGGTTTCATTATTATTTTTATTTGTTGGCAAATAACTAGAGATTCTTTGGTTATCCACCCACACACCCACACACACACACACACACACACACACACACACACACACACACACACACACACACGCACACACACACACACGCACACACACAAGCAAACGCACACGCACACGCACACGCACACGCACACGCACGCACGCACACACACGCACGCACGCACGCACGCGCGCGCGCACGCACCCGCACACGCACACGCACGCACGCACGCACACACGCACGCACACACGCACGCACGCACACGCCCACGCACACCCACTCACGCCCATGCACGCACGCACACACACGCACACACACACACACCCACACACACGCACACACACCCACACACACGCGCACACACGCACGCACACGTGCGCGCACGCACGCACGCACACATGCACACACGCACGCACACACGCACGCGCACACACACGCACACGCACGCACGCACACGCACGCACACACACACACACGACACACACACACACACACGCACGCACGCACACACGCACACGCGCACGCGCACACGCACACGCGCACATGCACACGCACACATGCACACACACGCGCACACACATGCGCACACGCACGCACATGCACACACACGCGCACACACACACAAATATACATATATGTATATATGTATGTGTGTGTACCCATGTACATTAGTAAACAAATTTCATGCAGGTGATAAAATGGCCGACCATTGGTAAGATTGGCGGATGGGTTCAAATATTGGCCACAGGGAAGAAATGGTGGCAGATTTATGTGGGGGAGGGGTGCCACGGTGGTTGCAGGGGGTCTGCGAGGGGGAGGCAGAGGTGGGAGGTCGCAGAAGGCGACTATGGGGAGGGATACAGTGGTGTGGCAGTAGCCACACCACACAATGGTGTGGCTACGACCACACCACCACAAAACAAGGCAGGGGAAGGGGCGGGGCAAGCTGCGGCCTGTCCCAAACCCTCCTCCTTTACCACTTCACCAAAACCAACAAAAAAACAATACAATGCAATTCGTTGTAACTCATTTTTTAATTTAAACCGTGTGTGTGTGAGTGTGTGTGTGTGTGTAATAAATATTATACACACACACATATATGAATGTTAAGAGAATACATTTAGATAACAGTTGTATAAGGGGCAATAACTATCATTTCGGAATCTTACATTTTCTCACAGATTTTTGTGTGTGCGTGTGTGTGCGCGTGCGTGCGCGTGTGCGTGTGTGCGCGCGTGCACACGTGTGTGCATGTGTGCGTGTGCGTGTGTGTGTGTGTGTGTGTGCGCGCGTGTGTGTGCGTGTGCGCGTGCGCGTGTGTGCGTATGCGTGCGTGCGTGTGTGTGTGTGCGCGCGCGCGTGCGTGCGTGCGTGCGCGTGTGTGTGTGTGCGTGTGTGTGTGCGTGCGTGTGTGTGTGTGTGCGCGCGCGTGCATGTGCGCGCGTGTGCGGGTGCGGGTGCGTGTGCGTGTGCGTGTGCGTGTGTCCTTTATATATGCATTTATATCAAATGATATAGTTTAGTTTATGGGTTGAATGCTTTTACAAAGACAATAAAGAGGATATTTCCATGAAAACTAAGTCTATTATAATCTCCCTAATTCTCATTTTCCTTTCAAGAAATACAACTTCATAAAATAGAATAAAAAGGGGCACTAATTTAGAGATGGATTTAAAGCATACAACCATTCTGACACAAAATGCAAGGGATTTAAATTAAGGGAAATAGTTCACCAATAAGCATTATTGATTTCCTTATACCACTATGTTTCTTGAAAAATAAAGAGGAAAAAGTTATCTAACTCTACAACATACTTAAATAAATTCCACTATCAAATATTATAAAATAAGTGAGCAAGAATTTTAACAATAGAATCTTCCTTTTTATACAAAAATAAAAGCTCTATTATCGCCTTACATTTTATTGCTATGAGATGCTTAGAAAAGCACACAAAATCTGCTTTCTTCATATGCATAACTCATACAAGTAAAATCATCATTTGATAAACACAATGACTACTAAGTAAGAACTCTTTTCCTTGATTTCAATAGGAAAAACAAATAGAACAAAGGTAACCAATTCCATGTACTAATCATGCATTCATTTCTTCAAATCTTCAATTTCAACACAAATGATAATGCAACCTTTCCAACCCATGGCCCAAACCTTACAATATGCCTTTCAATGAATACAAGCATACCCACAACTTCCTTAAAACATGATTTACAAACATGCTCAAAAAAAAGGATATGAGTTTATTACAACAAGAAGGAATCAAGATTACAATATGCCAATATTCCTTCTCAAGAGAGAGGATAAAATGACTCAACATAAATCAAGTGTAAGATACAAACTTCATCCCAAGATAGGATAAGAATTAACAATAATTACAACATCATTTCGAAATCATACTAAAATGCAAGAGGATAAGCCTCCCCAAAATGAGGAACAACATGATCAAAATTTCCAACTTTTCTTCTCCAAACTCCAAGCCAAATCTGGAAGTTTCCACTCCAAGATAGTCTTCAAGCACAAGGAAGAAGGGGCCCGGTTTCCTCCCAACCAAATGTCATCATCACATGTCATCTCCAACAAATGGAGGACATGATAGCCTCCCTCCAATCCCATGAGAGAGAGAGAGTAGAGTAGCAAGCCTCAAGAATGCACAAGAAAAATGGAACAAAGGTGACAATCACACACACAACTTTTCAACACGACAAGCAACTGAAAGAACAACACTTATCACAAGAGGAAAACTCCATGTTTTCCCCAAAGGGGAAGAGTGACAAGGGGCCCAAAGAATCCATAATGTGAACCAACCATAGGAACACTATAAAATCTCCAAAATGCCCTCCTTATCTCTCCATTGAAAAATACCCTCCTTATCACTCCATCCCAAACACCAAGCCTCCTCCTTGGAAGGATTTTCAAACCATATATGGTTTCCTAGCCAAGTATGGAGAAGGAGGTTCAAACCATATGAACAATCCTTCTACACATCAAACCATATGAGGGGAGTGAATAAAAACATGGACCATCATGGCTTGTCCCATCAAGCCATGTGGTGTAAGAGGGGTCTTCCTCCCTCTTCCCCAACAATTCCAAAATCCACCACTAAAGTAGGATGGATGGAGAAAAAGAAAGGAACAAGAACACATTACACCCCCACAAAAAACATGCAACATACAAGATTCAAACAATCATTCTTTCTTTTCACATTATACTATAGAAACCAGAAACAAGAGGTAAGAAGCCTACCTCAAATTAGCAAATCCAACTTCAAGCACAACAAGCTCCCCCTCCAAGCTCCAAGCTTCTCCAACTCCCAATAGTAAAAATGACAAACAAAAGTTCCTAACCCTCTCCATGAGGGAGTATAAAAAGAAGAACAAGTCACCAATCCTCACAAATGAGAGGGTGACATGTGTCACCCCTCTCATCTCCCAACAAAAGATTCCCAAAATCACAAAGAGCATAAAACAAAAGATATTTTGGAGGTAATCTCCCAAATTCCCTAAAATGCAAATAAATCCAATACACTTCATCTTTTAAGAAATCACAAAAATCCACCATACTTACAAGATGGTGACATGAGAGGGGTCATATGGGAGGGAAAATCCCATTTGACCTTGAAAAGAGACCCCCCTACCCATAGGTAGGGTCCAAGGGGCTCATTTCCATGTAAGGGAGACCCCAAAAGTGAAAAGAGACTCTTAAAATTGCCACATTTAGCTCAAATTCGAATTTGGGTAAAGTAGCTCGAGAGAAGAGGTGGTGGGGCCCACCCAAATGATAATTAGGTGGTCCTAAACCACTAGCAACAAAATTAACTAACTAAAAACACAACTAACATATGTAGGGACCATTAGGTCCCTAAACTAGTTGATCACAAGGCTAAACAAATTACAATTAACATAATTACAATTAGGAATCACCAAAGGTGTCGAAACACGAATATGCCACAAACACACTAGGCTACACACAATCAAACATGGCTAAAGGACTCGTCCCAGTCAGTCGCTTGTGTAACTTGAGGTGCTACCTTGAAACCCATGTTCTCCTTTGTGCCCTATAATCTACACACTCAATTCAAACATTAAACGTACATACTCGATAAAATATATTAATAAATTAATATCAATAAATCAATCATGTATAATCATTCTAACTATACCACAATCAATGTCAATATAAAATGGCTAAGCACTAACAACACACATCCATTTTAACTCTAGCTATGATATCCATCTAAGCACTTACATGACAACATTCAATTAATCATTATCAACCAATGATCTCAAGGTATACGACAAAGTCATACATCCATCCATCATATATGAAATAAAACCAACTGTGCCACAACCTACTAATATCCAAAACAATGCAATGCAAGAACTAAGATAATAATCCATAATGCTAACTTAGCGCTACGCACCCTAATCATCACAAGAACCATAATGAAACCACATAATATCCAATGAGTGCTAAAATCCATGTCCAAAATCTAGTAAAAACAAATGAGTCAGCAAGTAAAGTAATGCAAGAAGAGGTGGGCACTACACATTGTAATTCCTCATCCTATTTGTCTTGTTTGTAGCATACCCAAGAACTTTAAACACATATTTTGGACTTGTGTGTGCGCCCGCCAGGGCATGGGGTGCAGTACAAACACGTCCTTTTCATGTCTTTCCATCCATAACCCATTAATTGGAGGATGACAGTGTTTGGATATGTTTGCTCAGTGGTTGTCAGACATTGCCTTTATTTTGATAGTTTGTGTTTTTTTCACCATTGAAAACCTAGGAATGTTGTTATTTTCAAGAATGAAGTCATTTTTTTGTAGGTTTTCACTAGCGAAAAAGTTTTTGTTATATTATCCTTCTTTCATATTCAATTACAAGTTGAGAAAGTGGTCGTGGATTTCCAACATTATTGCTCAACCATTGGGGGAGTGTTCCTTATACTATGATCAAGTTCCCTCTGGATATCCCATTGCCACATGGATCTCTTATGTCACTACTTAGGCATTAACACAACCACACTCATTGTCATTTCTTCACACCTCCTATGCAAAGAGGTTTTTGGATTTTGCCTCACGGAAATTTTATTACTGCTAGGTCATCACATTGAAATTCACCCATGCATAACATTGTTAATGCTCTACAAGGGGTGTTTATTCCTTTTTCACTTGGGTGGTGAGTGCTCATTCTAAAGGATGTGCAAGATGTCTTGGTGAGACTAAATCCACTATCGGGAGAGCCCTTTTCTTGGGGTACATTTCCTCGCAAGGACGATTTGCCACCTCTTCCTAATGTTGCACCCTACAATTGAAGTTTTATATCGTTTTATATTTTTATTATTAGATGTTTTATGACATGATACTTAGTCGTGTTTTTTGTCGATTGTCAATGCTTGTGGGTCGTGAATATCAACTGAACACGCTTTTGTTGTAAACCCATGTACTTTATCTCTATATTTTTTCATTTTCCAATTAGAAAAAGTAAACTAAGTTCAAACCTTTTACTTAACCCCAATGTTACCAACCAAAAAAATAGTAGTTGTGGTTCACCTTAAAAAATCAAAAAAATTGAGAACTAATTTTTTTAATTTATTTTTAAATTGGATATCAAAATTCTATTAATAATATAGATAATACAATATTGGTTGTACAAACAGTGAGTGAGAAGAATCACTCTCCACAATTTTAGGAATCAAAGCAACCCCTAATGTTGAAACAAAACAACAATTTTAACCTACAAACAAAGTGAAATAAGACATTAAAACAACTTTTCAATTTAAAAAAAGTCAAGAAATATTCAATTATATGATAAAAGCCTATTGAGCACCACAACAATAAGGCCCAAGAACTAATTTGCCAGAAAAGTCAGTATAGGACGAAGGCAAAAGATCATTTGACTTGCCACCACCCCAATGCCAACCATCATTAATAGGTGGATCCATTTATTAAGTATTGGTTCCTAACTGTCATCGATTTTTGTTTGTTAGCATTTTCATCGACATCTAGGGATGTAACCCCACTTCCATTACAAGAGTTATGAGTTTGCAAGGGACACCGTGAATGAGGTGAACCACTTTGAAGTCTATTACATAAATGACGTTTACCATGAGCTCCAAAGCCACAACATTAAGACAACTACTATTGGTGGGAAGAGTAGTCTAATGGGACTTGGTTGACAGTACATGAAGCACTACCCTAATTATCCAAAAAGATTTAAAGGTGTTCAACTTTATGAAACATTAGCAATAACTTTCACTTTATTAATACTTGAAATATTACGATTCAATGATAGATAATTGAAAATTGCATTGTTTCCCTTGAATGAAATAGTTTGCCTCTACATGTTTGGAGAAACCAAAACAACAAAATGTTTCGAGTGTGGGTATTGGCAAAAGAGACATAAATGACTAGCAATCGCATGTGTTTCATGAGATGTGAACGCCGAACGGTATATGTTATTTGATTTAGAGGTACAGTTATTATTGATCCACTTAATCTGAAGGTTGTTTCTACATTTCAAACTTGTTATAAATCCGTACATGATTACTTGTGATATCGTTTTCGATAGTTAATCAATTTTATAGTTGATGTTGTTAGTTGTGCATTGGTTGTTCAGTTGGTGTTTTGTTGGAGAAACATTTATTATACAATTGATAATGTGTGTGATTGATAGTTGTAGTGTAGGACTTTAGTTGAAACATTACATTGTAATGTTGTATGTGTACATTTAATTATGTTATAGATTCGTACATTTAAAGTTGCATATCATATATGGAAACATCAAATAAATGAAGGTATACGTACACGTAATGAGACATGTATACGTTTGCAGTATTTATATCATGAGTGGTAGCCTTTAGTGGGCCATTTTAGTTTCAATAAACTTGATTACATTTGATATCCCTTGAATGACTTTGCCGCTTTCGATAGAAGAATTGTTGAGTATAGTAGTATTTGAGGTGCTATGAAAGCAGAAGCTAGTATTTACGATGGGTTGAGTGATAGTAGTCTTGCTTCCTCCTTTCTTCTTGCTTCGAGTGCTGGTACGTGTGCCATATTTGAGTATCTCTCGAATGAAAAAGCGGGTGAAATGCGCAAATTTGCAAGCGAGGGTACTCTGGAGAAAGCTGTGAATGTCAGACCTTGCCTTTCAGTGGTTCCAATGTCGACGGTTGCTCTGTGCAAAGTAAGTCCCTGCAACTTGTGGATAGTTAATCCCCAGGCCATTTTAATCGGCAACTGTCTTCGATTCCCTCTGGAAATAGGGGGTATGGGAATATGTAAGGGGTTGGAGGGATCCCAACATGGGCCGTTGTATCTATCAAATTTTAAACACAACAACAAATAAGGTTAATGCTGGGTGGTTGCATTGGATGCGTCACGTAGACAGACCTTAGTCAATGTTAGCTGCTTCCTCTCTTGATTACACCAATTGGACAGAGACCTTAGCAGGAGACCCAATTCACATATCCACGTGCAATAACATGATTTATTGATTGATCTATTGCATAAACGATGAGCACATCGAGTTTAGAAGTCAATCGTGGCTTGTACAAATCTGAACACACTACCAAGAATCGTACATATAGTTTAACCTTCTACTCCTGGTCAGTCAACATGTAACGCCCATAGTATAATGTACACTGTGCACACTATGGCACTTCTAGTGGTCGAGAGCTCAGGAACAACGCTCACCTAACATCCGACAACTGGATGCCGTGAGTACATTTGAGTGTTTTTTGAGCGATCAATAATACAACTATGTGATCATATCACATTAGTTATAGAGAGAGAGAGAGAGAGTCTCACATATGAGACACGAGAGTGCGAGTGACTCCCACTATGCACGCTGTAAGTGGTAAAGATTATACATTACTCATGTCTGGAAGCACACTATAAGATATATCGGGAAGTCTTAATCACACATTTAGACTCGGCATGACCTGGCATATACTCGTTGGCACGCTATGTCTAAATAACAACCAAAAACCTAACAAAGAGCATAGTTCAGTGACACAATCTAAGGAAAAAAACTCATCACACACACCATAACAAAACATTAAGAAAATTCCCAAAATAAGATTGAATTAACATAGAGTTTAGGTCATTCGTTAGAACTACGAGCGCTACTATTTGAAAGGAGTTTCGACTTGAGCTGGATACTAAGAAGAGAGCAGCCTCAGAACCTTAGGGAGTCGTCTCACATCGAGTTCAGCAATACTTCCAAGATGTTTTGTCGTAACCCAATCGCAATAAATGCAAAACAAAATATTCTATGGTTTTTAAACGACAATGAGATAAAGACTACCTAGTGACTATGCGACGTACGCGTATGAGAACTCTAGTTTGGTCAAGAGAGCAGCAAACAAATAGAGAAGTCCGCCATTTAACGAGTATAGGTGTACATTCGGGAGAAGATCGGAAAGAGCACCTTGAGCAGAGAGTGTGAAGAGGGACTAAGAAGTCAGGCGAGAGAGAGAATCCTGCACATCGAAGCAGCTTCCATGAATAGCTAATATAGAGAGCAGTTAATCTCTCAATCATAAAATACATTCCAGTCTGGATTACTATGTCAATGAGAGAGAGAGAGAGAGGGTCTTATTCTGGAGTTGGGTAGTATCCCTTATGAGAGTTTGGAAAAGTCTCAAAAATCACCGCCTAAGGGGAGTAGTTGGACTGAGAGAGATGTAATCTAATGAAAGCGATTGAATTTGTTCGAGAGAGAATATATTATACTACGAGGCGTAGGTGAAGCGAGAGAGAGGATATAGGGTAAAGTGTTGTAATAAGTATGGTCATGCTCTTAGTGGAGGTAGAAGGGATTTGTTTGCTGAATGGTGTAGTATGGTATCAAGAGCTATTTGTTGTTCTGGAGACAAAGGAAGTGTGGAAGATGGTGGTGTGGCATGTATGTTGTTGTTAATTGTGTCTGCCTTCTCTCTCTCGATGAATGATGAACCAGTTATTTAAAATCATGGGGAACGCCGTGTATGGTCCAATTATTGTGTACGTCAAAATCTCGTTTCCCCAACATTTCAAGACTGTCTAGACCCGTGTTGTTTCCGGGGCGAAGTTGTGCAAAGACCTGCCATTCTTGTAATGGTTCTTGTTGAATACTGCATTCGGGCTCTGAGTCAGAACTAACATCTGTTGCAAGTCCTGTGTCTGCGGTAGTGCGTAGAACATGCCACGGTCTGTAGTTGTGCTTGTACATGTCCCAAGTGACATTGATGTCATGTGGGGTTGAGCCAAATTCAAACGTGATATTTCTAAAAGGCTTGTATAATAGGAGTTCTGACCAACAGAAAAGGTCATATGACGTTGATTCTTGAGCAGGGACATCCACAAATCTCGGGTGGACCCGTACAATTGCTTGTATCGGTCGTTTTTTCCATTTATCACCTTTACGGTGCTTGTTGTAGCTCCAATCTCGAGCAACTTGAATAAGTGGTAGGTGTTCCATGGTTGTTGGACGAACTTTATATGCATCCAAGAAAGCGGTGGTTTGTTGTGCATCGGCGTCACTTTCAACGACACGTCTCAGAATCTTTTTTCCAACATTTAATGATACGAATGGACGGCTGCACATAACAAGTGGCATTTTTTGCAGCATGTGGCATGTTTCTTGTGCGCTTATGTCATGTTCAACAACACTTTCTGTGAGCATTTTACGGATCGCGATATGTGCTGGAGAATCTACGTCTGCATCTCTTGAAACTCTGGATAGCATTTGGTGATATGTTTCTGAACGTTGCTCGGCTTTTGAAGCATATTTTGCAATATACTTAAGAACGGCATGGCGGGAAAGTACCGGTTGGCAATCGACATTTGCTCTCCATATGTATATCATTGTTCGATTGTGGATGTTCAATCTGTCATCGTTTCTGGAAGGGAGGTACTTTATTTTCCTGTCACCTTCAATGTGTAAGGAAGAAGTAGGTTGCATGGCCCAAGGAGCGTTGTACCTGCACTGCAGCTGTGATTGCTTTCTACGCAGGCATGTCTGCTCTGAACATTTAGTGTGGCGCTGAACTCGATTAAGTAGTTCTTCAAGGTCCGCATGCGGGGAGGTGGATAGAATTTGTGTTGTATCTAGCAAGCAAGGGTCATCTAGGAGTGACCTGCGAACGAAATCCAAGCGGTTGCAAGCCGGGCGGGGGTTCCAGGCAGACACGAACTTATCAAAGTATTGTTTTGTTGCCTCAATAACTGTTGTGTCCTCCCAGTCCAGTTCGTCTACCTTTGGTGCATTCTCGAGCCACAATAAACCGTGGACATGTGCAGAGCCTCTATGTTGCCATTCGTACCTGCGAGATGAGGGAACATAAATATTAGATATGTAGTTTGGGAAAAACTTTAAAATAAGTAGATTTGATTACCTGTACCAAAAGTCTACTGCTCCAAGTTCCTTCTGCAATATTTCTTCCCGAAATATTGTGAATCTGTGATGCAGGTATGCTGATACTCGATGAGGGTTAGAGACAATGTTAAGTGTTCTCCAACGTTGGGCGGCTCGAGGATCTGTTGGGCATTCACCAGACATAATATTGTGGAGATCTGGCCATTTAGTGTCTGCAGCACTTAGAGTGAAGAATAAGGTTGGTGTCCCTAATTGTTCCACCATATCTGAAAGCTCGCTTCTACTTTTTGCCCAGAATGAACGTGTCCCTCGAAGGCTCGATCCAAAGCGCATTAAGCTATCTGGGAGGTTGTCTTTGGGGCATTCCAGTAGTTGTCTTCGTAGCTCTCTAATTGTTGGAGGGATTCCAGATTCGGTGTTTTGTTTCATAAAAACTGCTGCCGTGGACTGGCTTCTGTGTCGCATTATGAGGTTTAGAAGGAAGTAACGAAATCTTGGGTGGGAACCGAAACGCCCATCATGGTAACGCATCAAATGAAGTGCGTATTCATGCATCGGAACTTCTTTAATGCGGGGTTGTTGCCACATTGCTTTTCCTGTCGGAAATAAAGTTGGGAAAGCCATTGAGAATAGGCCTTCCGTATTATATTCATTTATTGGCGAAAGCCCAAGCTCTGGCCATGGCATGGTAAATGGAGTGTTACCATCGTGGTTGAGCAAGAACTGTTCGATTTCCTCTTCTTCTGTTCCTGTATTGTGAGGTGTTGGCACGAAAGACGATGAGTGTTCATATGTTTCATCAAAGTGGGTGGGAACACCACTACCATGAGTTGTAGAGCAAGTTTGCATTTGGGGAAGTTCCATTGTGGCTGTGTTGAGAGAGGAGGAAACATTTGACGATTCAGATGGTAGTGAGGAAAGGGCGTCATCGTCGATTAAGACATCTTTGTAATAGGGGTCGTGTTGGATTTTATATTGCAAGGCTGCACAAACACGAGATCTACTGACGTAGAAATCATAATTTTTTAAATTAGATCCTTCCCTTTGTATGAGAACTATGTCCAAATCTCCAAGGTGGCGGGGTAGGGTCTTTGCTATTGAAGTAATGTTTTGCGGGAAGCTTATGGTGTGTCCTGAGTATTTGTATTGCCCGCCACGTACTTGGGCGACTTGCATGAATGGATTAACTCGTGCGATAAGCATCTCCTCGATTTGGGTTAAAGACGCAAGAACGATAGGTTGTTTTTCAGGGTCCATGTTGTTCCATGAAGAGAAGCGGTGGCCTTGTTTTTCACTTTTGCATCTGTTACACGAGGGAAAGCCTTCGGAAAAAATTGTTTTAATTCCAGGGTAATTTTCCAAACAGATTGAGCAAGTTTGGATGTTCGCCAACAAATCTATTCTTTTGCGAAACCGACGTTGGGCTTCTAAATTCAGTGAAGAGAGCGGGGATATGGGAAATCTCTGTGTATTAGAAGGGGTGGGGTGTTCTGTTTCAGTCGTTTGTGGATTGCAAGGTGGAAAGCAGTCTGAAGGAGAGGAGAAACCGGTTGTATATGTGGGATGAACTGAAGAGAGGTCAGTACTTGAGATAGTTTCATGTGGCATCCCAGACATTTGGGGCAAAGTGACAGTTGCTAGCAAAGATGGGTTCGTACGGAAGGAAGTGGCATGCTCTTGAAAGGTTTTTTCCATGGAAGTTACATGCGGAATGTTGGTTGGCAATTCTTCAGTAGTTGTATTTGATGGCAAGATTGGAATGTTGGGGGATCGTAGGTTGTTGGTCGTTGTAAGTTGAAAGATATTAGAGATTTTCGTTGTTCTATGCTCTAATTTACGACGCCGTTGCTCAGCAGTTATGTGTACTTTATTTTTTGCGTAGTTTTCTCTTCGTTGGGCTCGTTTTGCAGGAGTCGACATGATTGCGAAGTCACAGGATTATGGAGTACCACCTGTTGGATAAAGATCATTTTGGGTTAGCAAGGAACGATACATAGTTTGATGACAAACAAATGCAGAAATAAGTGAAAATGTAAAACTAAATTCAATTGTAATGCATGTGGAGTTCCAATGGGAAATACGCATAAGAGGTAACAATTTGAGTTTTGAGAAACTACTTTTTTATTAAGGAAAAGAGTATTAGATATATAGAAACATAAAATGTGTTCACATACTACAGAAGGATGTAAATACGTACATAACAAAATTGAATATTTTTTATATTTATTTTCTTAAAAGTACTAACAATCCGCATAATAGAAGGAGACAATAGTATGTCAGTGTATAAGGGAATTCAACAGTTTTCTTTTGAAGCAGGGAAAAAAGTGAAACATAGATATGAAATAAGAAACATAGCAGTGATAGTTCAAAGTATAGAATGGGATGAGTGAGGGTGTAATGTTTGAAGGGACGGGTGGGTTGGAAATCCTTGCGTAAAGGTTATGGAGGAGTTGCACTATTTTCTGCTTTCTTTGAACTGAGGATGACACATTTCAATCTGTTGTTTCCGCAATATGTCTCTTTTTTCAGTGAAAGTGTGAAGCAGTATTCGTTTCCGATGACATTACTTATAATTTCACTAGTCGCATCTTCGTCTATAGTCAATATATGGAGGTCGCTAGCTGCAACACCCATGATTAACTCAGCTATCTCATCAAAAGCGGTAACTGATTGAAGTTCTCCTGTTGGGTCCTTTAGATCGATTCTGAGTGCATATCTATAATCATAGTTTTGCACTTGTCTGTTGCAACTTGAACATAACCATGAACCATTACCATTCTCTTTCACCTTTTTCCTGCATTGTTTGTCACCTTTTTGAAGAGGACATGCCTTGTAAAAAAAGTTGTCCATGCTAATATTCGTGATTTCTGCAGTAACCATGGCCCATTCATTTCTCTCAGTGTTCCCCATATTTAGTACCTCCGAAATCGTCGTTACAGAGGTCATGCTTTTTGGAGGGCCTAGAAATTGGGTTGTGATAGAGGGCGCCGGAAGGAAGTAGTCATCGGAATCAACCCAGCCATGAAGTGTATTTGTTTCTGAAATTTTAGGGTTGACGTAACATTTGGTTCTTGAAACAGTGTCCACTGAGCTTCCATTGAAACTGGAGACGCGGGCAGCTTTCAAGGCGAGGACCGGAAGAGGCGGTATAGAAAGCATGTCTTCAAGTTCGTTGCTTATATCATCTAAGTGATGTCCCCACAATGTGACACTTACACTGAAACCCGACATGTCCTTTAACTGCAGTGTTCTTCTCTTTGTTTCAGACTTGTCATACCGACGAATTGTTGAGCATGGTGACATCGTAACAACAATTCCAATCAAATCAACTGTAGAACCTTCAGCGCTTGCAGGTAATTCCTTGATTTTGGTGAAGTGAAAGTTATGGGAAGGTATTGTATCTTCATTTGCTATGAGTGGAGATATGGTTGAGGAAGGTTGCAGGAAAATCTCCAAAGCATTGTTCAAATGGTTATAACATAGCTTTGCATCAGCAATCCTCGCAATCCTCCCATTGGAAATTGTATATAGCTTCCCATTCTCAATCTGCTCATAGAATGCTTCCGCGGCCTCGTTGAAACAAGTGATGTGGATTTCTCCTCCTTCCTGATCAACAAAATCAAACCCAAACACGGATCCATTTCCCCTTGCATTGTGATATTGGCGAAGGGTTGTTTTTGCTAGGGCACGGCCCTCTACGGACCACATGTGCATAGATGTATTCAAAGCACTTATTTTAGTTGGTGTTCTCGTAAAATATTTGTTAACCCGATTTGCACTTGCATCTGTTTGTGGCAACTGACTGTGTTTGAGAGCATTTGTTGGTAGTCGGATTGGAGCACCGATTACCAAATGTGTTTCAACAACAACATCCATTTCAATGATAAGAACGGTGCTGCAATGGAAAAGAAAAATAGGATATAATTAGAACTGAGCAACGGATGGAAAAAATAAATAGAATTAAATTTTAATTGATATAGCGAGTTTATGTACATTGGTAATTGAGCAAGAGATGAAGCTTACAGTTCACTTTTGATCATTCTAACGAGGGATTTGTGTAAGCACACGATGGAGCCTTCTTGTATTGAATTGTCGGTTACACGACTTGCAAATTTGGAGGGTAGAAGTGCTGTCTGAAAATGTATCCCATCTGAAAGGTCAACACGATGTTGGGCTCCCGTGTTGAGAATGGACCTTAGAGAGCTCAAGTGCAGTATCTGAAATGTGGGGTCAACATTGGAACCACCCTCAATCAATTGAGAAATGCCTTCGTGTGTCAAAGTTATTTCCATGGCAACTAAAAGATGCTCGAGATTGTGAGAATTCTGCAAATATATGGTGGAAAATGTAAACTTGTAGGGCAGTCAATCATGAAATGAAGGATTTGTTCAGGAAATCATGCATTTGTAAAGAATGAGAACCTTTAAAGTTGACTTCCTTATTATTTCATATTTTCTAAAAAGTGCAAACATGAAGTCTAACCCTTTAACAATTCAATATGCAAAAAAGTGATATAATGTACAAAGCTTTGGTTGAAAACAACTAAAATTTGTATGGTTGTTTGTCGGCATTTTAAAACTATATGTATTTGTGTGCAAATATTATGAAGTACACATTAAAAATGCGTCGTTGGTTTACATAAAGAAGCGAGCAATTGTATAAAGGAAAGATATAATGAATAACTCATTAAAAATGTGTTGTTGTTGTTGTTGTTTGTTGAAAAGTTAGATTCTGTGCCCCATATGTTCCGCCGCAATATATACATGCATTTATTTGAAATGAATTACATATTATTATGTTAAGCAAACAGAATGGAATACAATAAGAACAATATGTACACTTGAAGTGAGAAGACTATAGGTATTTGTATGGAAACACAAAGATAAAGAAATTAGGAAAGCATAGTTGTTGGATAACAAAAACTGAACATGTGTTTGATAAGTTTGATTCTCCGTCGGATATATACTACGACAATACATACATGGAATATTTGGAACGAGTTACAGTTTATTTCAAAAATACTTATAAACAAACACTTATAAACTAACCACTACAAGCTATTTTTTAAAATCAAATTTCTTGCTTTTTGCTTGTGCAATTTTCTTTGCACGTTTCTTGTAGTTTTGTCCAGTTGCAGATGCCTCGATTGGAATTCCCATTCTCCTCAATTTGTGGGGTGGTTCATATTTCAGTGCATCTTCGTTCGAATCATAAATCAAGCAAAAGCCTCGTGAATGATCTGCAATCGTTCGGATTTTGGAGAGAAAAATTGGGGATGTTGGCATCAGGTGGAGGCGATCTCTGATCATTTCAGCTATCACTGTTTTAGGTGGTTTCGGTTGCCTACAATGCAAAACATTAACAACACATTGAATACGCTTAAAATTTTCCTCCCTCTGCAAGTGAGGCGTAGTTAATGTCAATCCCGTTGTGGGGAGGGGAATTGTGTTTCTAGTCTGCATCATATTAAACTGGAGAGGGAAAATAAGTATGTTAGTCCACCAAGATGTTCTTAGGTATGACGGGCAGCTTTAAAAGCCTTGTCGCTGATCAGTCTAACGTCCAACTTGGGACGCTTCGAAATGGCCTCATTGGGGAACGAACCCCTCAGCACATAACGAATCCTGTCATTGACGAAGGCACGTGCCCCCACATGTCACTTCGGAAAAAGGATTGGAGTCTAAATATAAATGTAACAATCAAAAGAATATAACATGAAAGCTCTCTACAATAATTTTTTAAACCATAGCATGCAATAAACGAAACAAATGAATAAGCACTTGAATCAATATTAAAACCCACCTCAAGTTTGTTTAGAGACAACACTCTTCTTTACCGCGGGAGAATGAGAATCACAAATAACCTACAAAAAAGTGAAAAAGAAGTTAATAAAACTAAATATATCTACACTGCCAATGTCATATTCACTACATAACGCTACCACTCATGATATAAAATTGGTAAATGTATATGCATGAATTTGTAACAAGTTAGAAATGTAGAGATAGAACATTTAAAACATCCCAATATGTATATTCATTATCACGATATGATAGTGGATTTTATTGTCTCATAGTTCTTTAAAATCACATCTGTAAATCTCCATTTCTAATATTTTTTTGGAAATTATTTTAAATTTTGACATAATGCCATATATTGAAATTGATATATTTATCACTAATGAATAAAAAAATTATGAAGAAAGTGATAAAATCATTCATCAATATAATCTAATCTAAGATTAAAAACCTTATTTAATATTGGATTATTAATTTTAGGGGTGGAAAATATACGTTGGAGGGCTATAGAAAGCCCACTCTCTATCCGGGACAATTATGTTAATCTTTTGATTATTAAAGGGTTGCTAAAAATAATTCTTTAAAACGCATCTATCTATGTATTCGATTGAATTCATAAGATTTGTTGTGCATTTTGTGCGATAAGTTTATGTATTACATTGTTGGGCAATTATTTCAAAACTTGTATTCATAGTTATACACTTTTCAAATAGGAAATGTACCCCCAAATTTAAAAGTAATAAAATTAAACAAATGGACAAAATGCTATTTGCAAATAAATCTCATTAATCGACTGTTTAAATAAGGAGCTTTTTCACATTTAAAATAGCCACTGAACGTGTCTGGTGTAACTAACAATAAAAATACTAAAAAAAGCAAGATTTGCATCAAACTGTTTCCTGAAGCGGAGTTGAATAGGCACTGACGTCAATTAGTGGATCCAATTTAAGGTAAAAAGTAAAGACATTTTGCTAATCCTTTAATGAAAAACTCTCAAACTATAAATTTGTGGTATGAAATACCCAGCTGAAAATCAACCAAAATTTGTTCAATCATGGCTTCAATGTTACAGTTGCATGTTATTTGTAGTGGCAGTCATGTTATTTGTAGTGGGTAGCGAAATATAACTGCAACCCGTGCATTCAAAGAGACAATCCGTACTCGCCTGCAGTACCAGATTAATTCCACATACTTCAACTGATCACATACTTGACGGATCCGTCAACTACACTGCGTAATGACAAAGATTATGCATGTATATATGTTTGTATATATGTGTCTCAAAAATTAATAATTTATTAAAAAGAGCTTCATACTTGCAAATAATTCCCCCATTGAATGTCGTCGAATTTTCTTCAACTAATTAATGCTTACGTCAAAAGATTGATATCAAAAATTGAATTGATAGAAAAGAATTTGATACAATTTAAGTTCAGGGAACAGACATATAGAAAAAAATGCGAAGTGTATTAATAAGCAAAGAACGAAACTGCAACATCAACCAAAACCAAAAAACAAAAAACTCCTTACGGAAAATTTATCAACACCAGGAAAAACTCAGACTTTAATCTCGCTTATTTGAGTAAATCCAAATCAGAAATTTCTAACCTCTGACAGCGTTTCCGTGTACAATCGGCGAGTTCTTCCAATAAAAGACGGGCGTTCTTCCACTGCGGAACAGAAACGACGATCGTTCTTCCAATAAAATACTAAACAGAAACGGGATCGTTCTTCCAATAAAATAAAAGATATCGGATCCCTCTTTCACGAAAACGAACTGATTATTTGATGAAATAACCAATACAAACTCCTTATTTATAAAACAGGGCGGAATCTAAAAAACAGGAGTTAAAAATAGGATTTTAAAAATAGAAACTCAAAAATTGCATGCAAAGTAAAAACGACATGCAAACAGCTGTCAAATTTAATCCCGTTTGAAAAACGTCTAAAAGGCTGTCAAATTTAGGACAGTCGTAGAAACGTCCGGAGGTCCTCTACCATAGGGGGAACGCCTTCGGCGTAAGGTCGGAGGTTCAAGCCCTCCTTCTAGCGCATGAAATGATTTTGACTAATACGTTTAATATCTGCTGCTCAAAGGAAACTTTTAAATAATGTCTTTTTGCAGAACCTTGTAATTCGTAACACAGCAAAAATTTAAATTAGTGTTGTTGCTAAGTTATAACTCGACATTTGTTTTTTTTTGTTTTTTTCATGTCATTTAAAATAATGTTGTTGCAGAACTCTAATTTATAATTTGAGGATATATATATATATATATATTTGTTTTTATGTCATTTAATTTTTTAGGTTGAATCAGAAGTTTAAATAGATTACGCGGACAGAATTTTTACGTTTAGTTGTCAAAAATTGAGGGATTTATATTTCACCAAATTCATCCCAGATATAAATTTGGTCTAATTCTTTACGACTTGGTTATCTGATGGATGGTTAAGAAATACCATTTATACCACCATAGAGAGTGCTTGACTACAACCTATTTAATTGTTATCTAAATTTTCAATTACAAATAATTTACAAATTATATGGTATGTTAAGTTTAAATGAATTACAACCAATATCAGACTAACATTTATTTTACAATAATACTCTAAATTATTAATCGTATGTTAATTTTAAATGAATTATAGCAATTTACAAACCAAATGGCATATCCACTAGTTGAGGATTTCATTCTATTGCATTGAGTGCATACATTTTGTGAGGCCAATTCAAAATTATTGTTTCGTTATAAATTTATTTTAAAATGGGTATATGGTTTATAAATTTAATATTCCAAAAACATGTCTTGGGGTGGAAGTCCCTCTACTTGGTTTCACATGTGTTGGGTATGAGGTTTTTAGTTTCAATTGATAGTAAAATTGGCATTTTTTAATATTTTATAGACAATATAAAAGATAGGTAAGACATTTTCTAAAAGAGAAAGGACAACTTGTGGAGAAGAACCTATATGAGTATTTTGGTAACTATGATTAGTTGAGAACTAAGTATGTTAAAGATCACTTACATAAACACATAAAACATTAACCTAAACCCTATTTTATGTTCAAAGGACTTCTCTAGAACTTCTCTTCGGTCTTGTGTTGAAAGTATTTTCGATATGCTTCGGTAATTTTATATAATAACTTGACTCAATTATATAGTTCAATTTGTACTTTTTTATATTGAAGAACATTTACAAAAAATAATGTATGTCCCCTAGGGGGAGTCGATAGAGCAACAATCAAAAGTATCAACTCTCCAAGAGAGCACAATTCAAAGTCAACCTAGAATAAATACGAGTTCTACGACATTAAGCATTACCAAGGCTACTTCAATACAAAAAATACATAAGAGTGCTCATATAGCAAACTCTACAGCACCATAAACACATAAAGGCATGAAAATGAGATATCATATTTTTATTCAATGATATCATTGTTTATATCAGGTCCCAAACTATTTGTCATAGGAACCTTTCTATCTCCTCCAGACCCGCACCCATCTTCTTAGGGTCCTCTACACAAATTTATCACCACAATCAGGGGTCTACATTCTCTCGTGACTCACTTCCCATTCTGATGTTGATGCAGTTAGGGTGTTCAATGAACAATTGCCTTAGACCACACAACCCACATAACCATGCACAGAAAACATACAATTAAGCATGTAATAACATAGAAACAAAATTCATCAAAAGAACACATATCAACAAGCTTTATTCACATATACTCAAGCAAAATAACACGCACAGAAACCGATCACCAACAATACAATCACTCCAACATTCTTCAATTGTGTCATGCCATATCATGTTATAAAGACAACTTGCTTCGAGCCTTAAGCTCGCATTTACACTTTGCTCTTATTCGCAAGTCCTCTATATCTTGAGTTTTAAAATTGACTCTCTAAGGCAATTGGGCTTTGTTTATATAGCCAACCAATGCCATAAACTTAACTCCTAAAACTAATATGATGTATCGTTTAAAAGAAACTGTACAAACTCAATTGTCCTTTATGAGCTTTTTCAACTTCAAATTATCTTCCTTCAATGTTTTGCGGTTTCCAAACAAATTTATAATTTTTCATGAATTCCTTTAAGTTTGTGCTTATTGTTTCACGACCCCTGATAGACTTGAATGACTTCCGTAGGGTTTTGTGTCATACACCAACCCGCCGATGCTTATAAGACTAACTTCCATAGCTTGTGGGGCTTCCACAAGGGCTCAAAAAAATTGTGTGGACTCCACAACATGGTTGAAAATGTGCAATAATATTGTGCACTATGTAAACATTACGGAATAGACTTACACTCCACATAATGCAACACAATACTCTATTGTCATGTACTTCCATCACAATGCAACCAGCCAACAACACGAAATGCAAACTAACTCGACATGTTCAAAGTATTTTTGGATAATAGAGGATTTATGTGATTACAAATACTCATGCATCATATATCTTAGGTAATTTTAAAAACTTGAGCTCCTGCTCAAGAATCCAAATGTCATATTTCGCAGCGTCCACAACACTTAGCCAAGTCGTTTATCCAATGCTCTTCCCTTTTGACTTGACCAAATATTTCTTAAACTCCTTCATGTGTGTTTTCTTGATCCTGGTGTTAATTACTCCTTCCACTTCCTTGTGCTCTCTTTTTGGCATCTACTCTCTCCAATCCAGCCAACCATATTTTGAATTTGAACCTTCCATGCTCCCTTGTATTGCACGATTTAAATATAGATCCACCACTTTAAAATTATTTGATATATAAATCACTTTTGAAAACTCAATCTCATTAGTTTTTGTACAAATCTCATCAACACCTTGCAGGTTCCAATCTTATTCCATCTGAGCTTATTATATGTCCCCTTAGGAAACCTTTTTTCCACAAATGGCCTAAGACCATATCACCAACCTGATATTCCACTTCTCTCCTCTTCGCATCTGTGTGTTTCTTATATTGCACATTCATCCTTTCCAACTAATTACACACTTGTTGATGTACTTCCTCCATATATTGTGTAAAATATTTTGCTTCAGTACTTTTTCCTTCATTGCATGGTGACTCTCAACTTTGCCACACCTCACAGGTTACTTACATATACAATCTGGAATGGTGTCTTCCCTATGCTATGATTCACAAAATTGTTATATGTGAACTTTGTTTGCACAATTGTCAAGTCTTGTGTCCCTAACATATCTATAACTAACCACCTCAGTAAATCTCCAAGACTCTTGTTCACCACCTTTGTTTATCCATCAATATGCATGTGATATGTTGAACTGAATTGCAACTTTCAATTCATCTTCTTCCCTAGAGTCTGTCGAAATTGGCCAACAAACTTAGTGTCCCTGTTAGACACAATACTGCATGGCAAATCATATAGTATCACAATATCCTTAAATAAAATATTTACGATGTGAGTCTCCTCACTATTCCTCCTACAAGTTGTGGACACTCAAATTTGGTAACTTATGCTAAGAAAAATACTCATATTCTAAGCTATATTGACATATCCTTCTCTCTCTCTAGCATGACTTGTTAATCTCTACACACTAATCTTTTGTTCATTTATGTAATATTAATTATCCAAAGAAGTATTCTATCCCCAGGGATGTTTCCTAGAATTTGACTCTTTCATCACTAAATCCATGTATGATATTGTACAACAAGACCAAATTGTACCATGGTCTAGGCCAACCTGTATGGTCTTGTCCCCTCTCTTTCAACGACTCTTTTCTTAATTTTAAAATATTATGTGTGTCATTCCATCTTTCTTAGGTTAGATTTGTGCAACATCTAACCTTTGAAAGCCCATATAAGTAAGTCAAATGTACTTCATAACTCACCTAGAATTTTCAAGCACTCCTATTACAAAATATCAACATGAAAGCACTCAAAGCTCTCCCAAATCTTCCTAAAGTAGTTGTACATCCTTTAGAGTAGCTACCACACATGTATAAAGTACTCAAACTAGGTTCAAGACTTTAGCTTCCTCCATTATCAAGCATGCAAAGGTCCTAGACCCATGTTTTAGAAAGAACACATCAGTCTAATCATTGGAGAAGGTCTTGTTACCCAAATAACTCCCCTAGTTATTTTGACAACTCATTTCATATTCTGGCTTTGAGATCTTCATTACAAATTGTGTACACTTCAATTGTCTCATTGACACATCTCCTTGGCTACCTCTCCTCACGTGCCTAGCATGCTCTAGATATGTGCATTCCTTCCTTTCATTTTCCTTTTCCTCTTTGTTCTATTTTCCACCTGCGCATTCGCCTTTTTTTTGTAATTCAAATCCCTACGCATGTGCCCTTAACTTGCTTCAAAATCAGCTAGGTCCCTGACACTCTCATGTGCCCCTCACATCATTTTGTAATGGTTACACCTTGACCATACGTTTCTTCCTTGGGTATTTCTCTCATTCCTCTCACACGTGCTACCTTTGTGCACACCCTTCCCTCTATTTTCTTTCCGCATCTCACCCTTCCGCGCACATGCCTTTGTGCCTTCTTTTGTGTTTCTCTGTGCCATGTGGAAATTTTTTAGACCTTGAGTGTATTACACGCAACCAATCAAAGTGTGCCAACAGGGCGCTGAATCCTTACAACAAACGAGTGTGCAACATGTGGTAGAAACGAAAAAACAAGATCTACAATCGACCAATCTTTCAGCCAATCAACGCACACCATGTGTCTTGCGTGCCCAGTTTGCACTGCAGATCTTCTGACAGTCGTAAATTTTGTTTTGGTGCTCAAATCCTAGCGTGCCTGGACTTTTGGAAAGTTGATGATGTAGGCTACACGTTGATCCATTAAAATTCAAATATCAGCGGGATTTGGTAGGTGAGGAGCTGAAAAACATCTTTCACACAATTAATATGTGATCTGATTGCTTCAACCACTCAAATTTGATCTGACCTACCTTCATTCCTTCTCCAACACACCAAATAGACATGAAGAACCGCACTTGACAAATTACAAGTGGATTTGCAGGCATTAATGGCTCATGGTTGGGTTTTCAAATCGGATTTCCCTCCTTTTTTCTCTCATCAATTCATCTATAAATGGAAGTGCTCTGCTCATTGTAAAGGGTTGGACATTTTGCATCCTTTAGCGTTTGTTAAGGACTCTATATCTTTGTATTTTGAGTTGCAAAACTCTAGATCTAGCTCATACATGTGAATATCAGCCTCTTGCACCATTGTAACCGACTGTGTATCCTTGGAAGTAATAGAAGCATCATTTTGTGGCTATTATCTACCTTAGCGTGTTTATGTTCTTCTTTCTTTCCCCCCTCTTGCATTGTGTGTTTGGTGTGTCATTTTAAGTTCCTTGCATTGCCATCTTCTGGTTGTGTTTCACGAAATTGATGGTGTAAATGCTTTCTGGTTTGTGTTGTGCATGCCTAGCCTTCCCTCATGCTTTCTCCTTCGTTTTCACTTAGAACAGATAGTATTCATCGCACTTTTTTGGTGCTATCACATCCCTTAATTTAGTTTTCGTTTCTATTATCCTTTTATCCCTAGTCCCTTGGAATTTTTAGCATAGTCTTCCCTTCCAACATTAGGAGTAGCAGTAGCAGTAGAAATAGGTAGAGGAACCTTTTTTCTCCAAAGATTTGTCTCAAGCGCACAAGGTCCCACAACTTGGAGATGGTTCCATTGTTGTCTCAAACAACTCGGCTCTTCCAGATTCAAGCTACAGGTGCACGTTTGACAACCAACATGTCTTTATGGATAAAGGGGGGTCAATTTTAAGATATAAATAACATCACACCACACTACTATTGCATTGGGTATATTTTTATTCTACATATAATTATGCCCATTATTCTTTGTGTCAAGAGACATAAGGACAACATAGGGGGTTGGTTTAATTGCATAAACTGTTAGGTTAAAAATTATGCATTGTATAAATTAATTATTTAATTAATTTTATTAATTAAATAATGTTGTTATATGGTTATAAACCATACTATTGTTTGTAGTCAAACAATACATATGATGTTATATAGTTTTAACAATATTATTGTTATTATTCATTTGTGCTTCCCCGGATGTGATTTGGAAGCTACTATATTTTAATTTGGTTGTTGCATTGTTGTTTCACCTGATTTCTTAGTTTTCTGAGAAGTACTTGACGAAACAGATAAGGTAAAGGTGGTAAGAGGAATACTTGTTTTGGGATGGTTGAAGGTTGTATGCGCGTGTATCTGAATTCTGAATCAAAATGATTGTGAGACCTTCTTTTTGGCTAGGAGGAACTACTTATATAAGAACCAAAACAAGACCACTAAAGAGAGTTAAATGATATATGCAGTGGACTGCCTAGCATATGCTAGATCCTGGAAGTGCGATACTTCCTAGATGGCTGTCAATCCACTATTTAAAACAATTCAATGCTGAAATAAAGTAAATATTGTCCTACTGTAGTTTAATACGATTTAGGCATCTCATACAAAACACAATAGGCTAGATCTAATCTAACAGGCCAGGCTAGAAGGAGATCCAGAGGTCAAGTAGGTTGGTTATAGGTGAATTTGAGATAACAGGCTAGGTTAGATACATATCTGAAGCTCAAATAGGTGTTCAAGTAGGTATATGTCAGAAAAAAAATAAGGTTAAGTTAGATGTGGGTCACAAACAGATTGTTATTCTGGCAGAGATCAGGCGACATAGAGACCGACCATGGTTTTATAAAACTGATGACAGTTTTACGGTAACTGGCGACAGTTAGAGGGAACCGACGACAGTTAAGTCGGGGGCTCGTGGAATCACACAGTCTGGGTTTTTGGAGTTTTGGGGCAAATTTGGAGTGGATAGAAGACGGGGATTGATGACAGAGGGGTGTAGATATGTTAAGAAGGTCTGAGACTACTGAGGAGGTCAAATAGGAAATTGGGCCAAGTATTAAGATGATTAGGTATGGAAGGTAGCTGCAACTGGAGAGAGGGAATGGACAGAGGGTAAAGGACTAGGTTCCTTTACCACAAATACTGCAGATGATGATAAGAAAATGAAATAGATGGAAGGAGGATACTTATTCTTCCGTGAGGTACAAGTTTGAAGAATAATGAAGAAGTTATTGCATTGGAGGATGCTGGGAAGAAAGTTTCATTGTTGTCCCAGTGTATTTGGTTGCCTTTGTTCATCACAAATGAATCTTCATTCTGTTGTCACATCTAAAGAGATCAAACTATAGATCAAAAGTTTTTTAACCCGTATTACAAAGCTGTAGATGGGTCTAAATAGGCCATTTGGTCCATTCCGGTATAACTGGCGTTGGTTTAGGGTGAACCGACGTCGGTTTAGGTGAGATATCTCGGGTTGTTCAAAAATTTCTTGGGAAGTTGCTCCGCCATTTGATAAGGGTCTCATTTTTGTGCTCGGGTGAAAACCAACCTTAGGAGGCTTTTAAATGTGAGGTGAGGAGATGGGTCTAATGTTAGGTTTTATTTAGGACATTGGTTTAGGGTTTAAGTTAATGGGTCAAATGATGGGGGTGGTTAGGTGAGGTGCATTTAATAAAGGTAATTATATTAAATAGGTGTGTGAGGGTAGTGAATTAATTTAATGTAAATAATTAAATTAATGTGTGTGTGGGTAAAAGGTCATTAGCTTAATTAAAATAATTAAATTAATATGTATGGAGGTAAATGGCATTAATTTAATTAAAGTAATTAAATTAAAATGTGTGGGGTGCAGGAGGTAGGTGATAAGATGTTGAGGATGAGGAATTGATTATAGGGTTGTGCTAGGGGAGCAAGGTGATTACGACACGATTTCGGTGTCTACATTTTGCCCCTTTTTATTGCGTAGCTTGTATTGGTAAGCAACGCGAACAAGAATAGAGTGTGGTTGCCCCAAGTGGGAATGAGGGTGATCCCCCTCAAACCAAGAACTTATGAGGTGGCAGAGCACATCGGCGAGTGGTTTGATAAAAGTGGATGCAAAGCAGAATGAGGAGAAATGAGGAATGGGGTAAAGGGAAAATTGGGCATATAGGTAAATGGGCCAAGGTCAAAGGTAGGGGCAGTTGAACGTACACACACGTATAAACTGCGACACAGTACCAGGTTGAAGAGCTTGCAAAGTCTACATCGTCTAAGGTCGATAGGTTTATCCAAACGAGGTTAAAGTGATTCTGGTATCCAGGTATAGGATAGGGTCAGGAAACACAACATGGGTCAGGTGTAGAAACATTTAGGTATGTGTCGGTAAACCAAGGTTGGGTCAGGATAGACATCACGGCAATAGGCAAGGTAAGGGCACGAGGTCAAACAACACGGGAAATGGTGTTGCAAGGTATAGTGAGCACATTGGTTCAAAGGTCACAAACTATTTGCCGGGTCTAGGTAGCTAGGTCACAGCACGGGTAAGGCCGAGGTGGGGGTAAAATAATGAGGGTTCAACAGCTGACGAGGTGAGGTTGAAGAAGGTGGAGGGCCAGAGGGGAAGGGAAAGTGGTCCAAGTAGGTGTAGGGGAGGCAAAAGAAAGAGGAGGTAAGGAAAATGAGGTCAATGTGAGGGCAATGAGTATGTAGGGTAACCGACAACGGTCAGTATGAACCGATTATGGTGGAGAGGAACCGACAACGGTTGGCTAGGGCATTAGACCAGTATCAGTCAAGGGTTAACCGACGTCGGTTGAGTCGGGTAGGCTATAAAAGGTGAAAAACCTGCGTTTTAAAAATTCATTTGGTATTTGTGAAAAGGAGAAAAGAACAAGAAGAGAAAAAAGAGGAAAAGGACAAACAAGAACATCTGAGAGTTTGGTTGGTGAGCCATGTCGGCGGGGTTAGTGGAGAAGGTATTGTTTTAAGGCCTCAAAAGCTTTGTGGCAGTCGTCATCCCATTTGAAAGAGACATCCTTTTTGAGAAGGTGATGAAATGGTTAACAACGGTCGGAGAGTTGGGAAAATAAATCGACGAATAGATTGCAACTTTCCCTGCAATCTACGAAGCTGGCGAAGGTTAGTGGGTGGAGTAATCGAGAATGGCCTTAACTTTAACAGGGTCAACCTCTATACCATGTAAGGAGGATAATAAATCCCAGGAGCTTTCATGAGAGAACCGCGAAGACACATTTCTTGGGTTGAAGGCGAACACAATACTTGATAAGGCGATTAAAGATGGTTTTCAAGACAGTAAGATGTTCAGCCCGATGTTTGGATTTGGAAAGAAGATCGTCTACATAATCTTCTAATATATGGTGCATAATGTCATGGAAAATGTAGGTCATATCCCACTGATAGGTGGCACCAGCCTTTTTAAGGCCAAAAGACATGACTCGATAGCAGAAGGTCCCCCAAGGGGTAATGAATGTGGTTTTGTGTTGATCCTCTGGAGTGAGCAAGATTTGGTTATAACCTGAGAAACCATCCATAAGTGATAGCATCTCATGGCCAGCAGTAAGGTCAACCAACTGGTCAATACCAGGCAGAGAAAAATCATCTTTTGGGCTGGTAAGGTTGAGATCATAGAAATCGGTGCAAATGTGAAGTCCCCCTGTTTCCTTAGTGATAGGGGCGATGTTAGAAATCCATTGGGGGTAATTGATGGGTAAGATGAAGGAAACTGAGAGAAGGCATTGAAGTTCTTCTTTGACAAGAAGAGCAATGCGAGGGTGCATTTTCCTCAACTTTTGTTTTACAGGTTTGGCATCGGGAATGGTTACAATATTGTGGACCATGATAGTGGGATCAATGCCAAGCATTTCAGCATAGGACCAAGCGAAAGCATGGCTATGATTTTTAAGAAAAGAAGTTAGGGCTTCATGTTCAGCAGTATCCAAAGATTGGCCAATCTTGAGAATGTGGGGGTCGTCCTGAGTGTGGATGTTGACTTCGATAGTCGATTCATTCAACATTGTTTGCATCTCAGAAGGTAATGACCGGTGAATATAAGAGTCTTCAGCACTGAGGTAGGTGAGTATGGACTCATCATCCTGACATTGAATAACATTAATAGAAGGAGTATCGTCCCCTATCATGTCAGGATACAAGAAAGGATGAGAGGAAGGAGCCTCGTCATCGCGGGTGATAGGTCAGAGGTCCCAAGGAAATTGTATTTATGAAAAAAAAGGTAGGAGGGATAGATTCAGGATCCATCGACTCCATTAGTGAAGGTGGTGAAGGTGGGGTAGGTGAAGAAGGTGGAGAGGGGTCAATGTCTTCAATGAGTTCAATACGAGGATTTTTGGTAGGTAGTTTGGTAAAACTGATTCCACTATGATCATTGTGTTTACACACGGTACATGAAATAACGGTGTGATGAGCTTGCTCATAAAGGCCAAAGCCAAAACCCTTCTAGGCACAGCGGTGTAGGAAAGTGTGAGCGAAGCGACGGTTGGTAAGTGACTGAAGGTCAGCTGAAAAAGGTCAGGTTTGTGATGGTGGTTTGGGTGTGTAAGTGGAAATATCAAGTCTCCCCATAGGTAAGATGGGTATGAAGGTGGGGAGGACCATAAAGGAGATGCTCGCCTATGCGGTGATCATAGTGAGGATGTTGGTGAAGGTTTCCATACTCTTGTGGAGTAAGGAATGTATTGACATTGTACAGGTGATACTCATCCATAGTGAGGGGTTGAAAAACACCTTCCAAGGGATCAGTGGTTGATATATTGGTGGCTGGAATGGAGGAAGCGTTAGAAGTTAGATCGGTGGAGGTGTCGGTTAGTTGGGAAGCTGATGTGTGACTGGTAGAAGTGACAGCAGTGGTGGGAATAGAAGATTTGGGTGAAGGTGAGGTTGCAATGGCACTGGTGGATGGGGTCGTGTGTGAAGAAGATTGTAGGCAGGGAGGTAGACACCTTAACAGGTACAAGGACATCATTGGGCCGGTAAAGCATGTTGCAGGTTTTGAAAGGTGATGGGTCAGCTGGAATGGTATAGGAATGTCCTTCATGTTTGAACTTTACACATTGGTGCAAAGTAGAAGGAACACAACCCATGGCACAAATCCAGGGTCTGCCGAGCAACAAATTATATTGAAACTCCCCTTCCAAAACATAGAACAGCTCAGGAATAGTACGGGGACCCACACAAACGTGGAGGATGATAGTGCCGAGTGTAGAGGTGATAACATCATTGAATGAATGCAACATGACTGTATGTTTATGCATGCAGTTGTTGGGTATGTGCATTTGTTTGAATGCGTGAGAGGAGATGATGTTAATGCTAGTGCCCCCCATCGATCATAACACATCAGACGTGTATATTATCGATATGGATGGAGATGAAAAGTGCAGGATCTGGGTCATCAGTTTGGTGGGGGACAATTTTTTCATCCGAGAAACTAAGGATAGCAACTTGGTGAACAGGTGGAGGTGATGAGGTAGATGGAAATTTGGTGAGAGAAGTGACATGATGAGGTGTGATAATAGATGCTACAGGTGTGGGGTCATTAGGTAAAACTTCAATTGATTGAAGGACCTCCATGAGGGCTTGACGATGTGACTCCGAGGTTTGGATGAGATCGTATAAGGACATTTTGAGAGGAGATTGGTGTAATTATTTGAGCATCGTGCGGTGTGTAACCCCATCAGAAATAGGATATGTAGGACAACAGATAGTGATTTTAGGTACAGGTGTAATTGGTATGTTGGGTATGTGATTAGGTGATGGATCAGCTATTTTTTCTTTCCCTTTGTCTCACTGACCTTAGGTAACGACGTGAACCATATTGATTTGAGGTAGAGAGGTGGATGGGGTGGGGTTACCATGAAAGGTATACCGGCAGGAGGGACATTTACCAAGAGGTGGATAAGAGCCTTCTGTGATGAGTTTCCAACACCAGACATTTAGGAGAAGGTTGAGCAATCTCTCAGATGTGGACCATGTTGATTTCAAATTTTGGAGATGGAAAGAAAGGTCGTGGCGGTGAAGATGGAGGTTGTGGTATAGGTGTAGGAGGAAGATGTGAAGAAGGTGGCAAGGGTGAAATAGGTTCATCATCCAGGAGGTCATCATCATCAAAATTGGGGTCAGAAGGACATAATTGAATGAGGGTAACCTTTAGACCCTTACAGTTCTCAACATCATGTCCTGGCACATGATGGTAAGTGCAAATTTTAGTATCATCAAACCCTTCCGGTTTAGGTTTAAGAGGGTCGTAAGGTCTAAGAGGAGGGAGGGTGATAGCAGAGCTTTCCAGGAGGTTAGCCAAGATGGTGGCGTATGATCCCACCAGTGGATCACAATGTGAAGTGAAAGTAGGTTTGGTTGGAAGATTGGGTAGTTGTGGTGGTAGTTGAGGTGATGTAGTCTTGGATTTGGGTTGTACTTTCTTTGGTGTAGGTGCAACAACAGAAAGAGGGGTAAGTTTAACCACCTCTTTGGAAATTAATGGTTTTTTCGATTTTTGGTGCTTTTTCTTAGGTAGAGGTGTAGGGGGAGCACGTGATGTAGATGGCAAGGTAGATGGTGGGAGAGGATGAGTGACCCAAGGGGACAACTGAGGTGCAATGGTAGGTGTTGGTCGAGGTCAAGAGGGAGGTACATGTGAGGTGGAAGAAAATTTCATAGGTAGTGAAGGAGGTATAGAAGGTAATGGTGGTATAGGAGGCAAAGAAGTTATAGATGGTGATGAAGGATGCAAGGTTCACCTAGGTAGAGCTGCAGGCTGTGGTGAAGGGGTCAAGGGAATTTTAGGTTTACCCCTTAGAGAGAGTAGATTTTGTTAAGGTAGAGGGGTGAGGTCCCAAGATGGATGGTAGGGGTGAAGGTGATAAAGGTGTAGTTGGTGAGGTCGGTGCATGCAGATTAGAAGGTTGGGTTTTTCGTTTAGGTTGAGGGATTGGTTCAATAGGTATATGGGAAGATGTGGTCAAGTGTATCCTGACAGGAGGATGTGCAAGGTTTGATGTGGGTGTGACCCCTAGAACACTAGTGGGTTTAGATACAAGAGATGATGTTGGAACACGTCGGCTAGCAAGTAGAGGGGTGGGTATAGATGAGGATGATGCAATAGAAGATGTATCTAGAGTTATGTTCATGTGTGGTTTGGGTTGTTGAAACATCTTCAGATAAATGGTAGAAGTGTCAGTGGAAGATGATTGCATTTGGGTCGAGACCGGGAGTAAGAGACGCCCCAAAGTGAAGACCTATCAACATAGTCCAGGCGGTCAGCCAAACGTGAGAACGACACTGTGGTAGATGAGGTAGATGTGGAGCGAGTGGTGATTCCCATAAAATGTGTCTGAGAAATAGGGAATTCACTGGCTTTGGCCTCTGTAGGTAAGAGAGCCGAAAGTAGGTCCGCAGGATCTTGGGTAGCTGATGGAGAATGGTCACCGAGCAGTAACGAACAAATCTATTGGATCCTGAATAGGTGGAGAAGATGATGGGTACTCCTCTGTGGGTGGAGGAGGTACAATTGGTAGCGGCTCACTGGGTAGGGAAGCTAAAGGGGAAATGATATCGGTGCTAATGAGAGACTCCTCCACACGTGTACGGGGAGGTGAAGGGCTTTCCTCTATGGGTAGAGGAACAGATAAAGTAGGTTCCTGTGTGGGTAGAGGATTTCGGGCTAGGATTTCCTCGATGGAGGGGATAGGAGATATTTGGGAAACAAGTGGTAAGTCAGTAAAGATAACATGTACCTCACGTGTATTACTTTCGTTGTGTGAGGCATCACCAATTTGATCATTAGATGGGGAATGGTTAGGGAATGGTTTCTTGAATATATGAAGGTTTTGATTGGCAGGTGCATTAGGGTTATCCAGGACTAACTCGCCACTCTCGAGCATTCCCTAAACAATGTTTTTAAAGGTGATACAATTGCTGTCACTGTGACCATTTACACGGTGATAGTTACAGTAGTCATTTTCCTTATACCAACCTGGTATGGGGCGAGAGGGGTCAAAACCAGTATGTGGTTTGATAGGAGGAAGGGTGATGGCATTAGCTTTAATAAGATTTTCTAAAATAGATGAATATGGTTCCCTAATTGAGGTGTATTTCTTTTGTTCTCGTTTGAATTGGAAGGTTTGGACCGGTGACAGATTGGATGAAGGTTTAGCATGATTGGATGGATGGGCAGGGCCAGCCTTAAGTACCACTACGTTGGTAGTTCCCTTGGCTTTGGAATAACTCATCTGAGGTTTCGAGGAAGAGGAAGTATCGTGTGATTTAAACAAGGAGTTCTTGTTTCGTAATTGTATCTTCTTCTCTTTGATGGCACGAATTTCGAGCTTACGTGCCATGGTGAAAGCCTCATTGAATGTTTCAGAAGGTTTGCACCTGTAAGGTAGGTGAGATATGTCTAGCACAGGCTCGTGTGAAGAGCTCTATGAGTTCAGTTTGTGGTAATTGGAAAGTGAGTTGGTTGATTAGGCTACGCCAACGAGTGACAAAATCTGTGATAGATTCATCGTCATATTGACGCGTAGAATAAAGATCGGTCATGGTAACCTTCTTGATGACGTTAATCGAAAAATGATCCAAGAAGGCTTGGGCTATTTGGTTGAATGAGAAGATGGAATGTCTAGGTAATCCACTATACCAGTCCAATGCTGGACCAGTTAGGGACATGGGAAAGGTTTGCAAAAGCAAAGCATCATCATGGGCAATTAAGTAACACCCATGTTTGAAAGATCACAAATGTTGCTGCGGGTCTTCCTTACTGTTAAAGTGGTTAAACTTAGGCATCTCCCAGTGTACAGGATATGGGCGAATGGGAATGGATGGGTGAATAGGCTCATTACAAATCTCATCATAGGTGAGAGAATTGGGGGAGCCGGAAACAGATGCTTCTAATGTCTGCATCTTATCCATCATTAACTTGATAAAGTCATTGTTAGGTTGTGAAGATTGGGTACCCCCCGAGTGAAAGGAGGTTGTTGTTGGACATATGAAGAATATGACATTCCAGAGTATGGTGGTGTCCAAATAAGGAGGTGGGAATTGAGAGACATACATAGAGGGTATATACCCGGACTGAATGACTAATGAAACAGGAGGTGGCTGGTAGTAGGTATGTGAGGGTGGGACACTCGTAGTGACCCTGGTAGATATGGGAGGTAGAGATTGGGGAATAGAAAGGACAATGTTTTGAAATGGGGTAGAGGTTACCGACACCAAGGGTGGTAGTGTTGCGACTGGTATATATGAGACAACAGGTGCAGATGATGCTATGTTTTGGGTGGTGGATGAAGGTATGGTGGAGACTGTGGGTGCTATAGAGGTGGCGGATGCATGCGGTCAAAGCTGGCGTGGGACCTAGCTACAACACAACTGGGGATAAAACGGGTGAGGTCACCGTGGTAGGAGGTGGAGCCGAGGTGGAAGCGATCATTAGGGATGGAGATAAGGATACGGGCATGCCATAGATGAATTGACCGGAGGCATCTCAAGTGGAGGCATGGGTGAGGTAGTGGTTCAAAGCAACGGGATTCTGATCCAGGAGTCGTGCAAACTCCGTGTCACCTGTAGGAATGGTGATAGGTTAATTGTGATCCATGGATGATGAGATGGAAGGTGGTGAAGGACTAGGCGGTGAAGGGCTAGGTGGGAGCAGTAATCGACTAATGTGAAATACGAGGGCACTTGCCTGACTACGGGTCAGCACCATGTGGGTAGGAACTGATTTGGTGAGACTTTATTATGTCTGAATGGCACAGAACACAATAAAACTAGGAAAACAGTCAACGGTGAGTGAATTAGGTCGGCTGGTGAGCTGTAAAATAAAACAGGGTGACCGACACCAGTTCGGGTAAACTGATGCTGGTTAGGCTTAACCTGTGCCGGTTACTGTGAAAAAACAACAGTCTGTTAAATGATGGTCCCAGACTTTTTCGGATGAGATGTAAGGTGACTATGATTGAAGTAATGACAATATGAAAGGTGATAGGAGCCTTTTACAACTCAGAAAGTGAAATAGGTGTCTTTTGGATAGGTATCCAAAAAGACTTCAGACCGATGTCGGTTGGGTTAAACCGATGCCGGTTGGAATGTAACCGGTGACGTTTAAAGATAACCGTAGCCGGTTACTATGAAATTGAAACAGAGAATAAGAAAAATGGTTGTGATTTAAAAATCTGGTGTTGAATCAAACCCAGAAGTCTGAGAATGATGTAGATGTGGTCCAGGCACACTCAGACGAAGTTAGAATACACCAACTATGATTGGGAGTGTACAAAGAAAGACAAAAATAATGATCGAAAGCTCTCACCTCAAAACACAAATCAAGCATAACACTAAGAAAGAACGTTCCTAGAGTGCCTATTCTATTACGTTTTTTCAGCTTATGCTATTTGTGTGAACTGACTGTTATGAAGAGAACAATATAATTTCTTGGTGAGGAAGGCTTCCTACGAAGAAAGAATTCTAAAGGGTGAGGTTTCAGGAATGTTATGGTGGGGGTGGGCTTCTTCTGATGGATGACTCGATAGAAGCAATGAGTTGGGTGTACCACAATCCTCAAGATCAGTGTGATCATTTTCAAGCTTCTCCGAGGTAAGAAGATGTTTTTAAAATGTGTGTAAATTTGATTCTTTGTGCAGTTTGGATAAATCAGAAGAAGAGAAATAGTTCTTTTCTATGATTCGTTAGTCAACTATCAACTGGTCATGACTTCCACCATATAGGTTGACCTCAATTAATGTGAGCTAATGAGCTAAATCAGAATGTAGTGCACTTGTTTTAAACCCAAATCGAAAGTATGATATTCGATGACAAAAATAGATGAACAAGAAGAGGGATGCTCTTTCACTAAAATGTAGAAAACAAGAATAAGAAGGTTCTTTTTAAATACACCAAAAGAAATGTGTCTTTCAGAGTAAGTAGAAAGAAGAGAATGTTACCAAGGAGAAAGTTTTAATGTGAATGCTACTAGAAGGGAAACAAACACACACAATTTTTCACCTAGGAATGAAGAAAGATGCAAGGAACCCCGAATGCGTCCCACCGGGCGTGCTAAAATGTTTCACTAATTTCTTAGTTTTCTGAGAAGTACTTGACGAAACAGATAAGGTAAAGGTGGTAAGAGGAATACCTGTTTTGGGATGGTTGAAGGTTGTATGCGCGCGTATCTGAATTCTGAATCAAAGTGATTGTGAGACCTTCCTTTTGGCTAGGAGGAACTACCTGTATAAGAACCAAAACAAGACCACCAAAGAGAGTTAAACAATATATGCAGTGGACTGCCTAGCATATGCTAGATCCTGGAAGTGCGATACTTCCTAGATGGCTGTCAATCCACTGTTTAAAACAATTCAATGCTGAAATAAAGTAAATATTGTCCTACTATAGTTTAATATGATTTAGGCATCTCATACAAAACACAATAGGCTAGATCTAATCTAACAGGCTAGGCTAGAAGGAGATCCAGAGGTCAAGTAGGTTGGTTATAGGTGAATCTGAGCTAACAGGCTAGGTTAGATACAGATCTGAAGGTCAAATAGGTGTTCAAGTAGGTATATGTCAGAAAAAAATAAGGTTAAGTTAGATGTGGGTCACAAACAGGTTGTTATTCTGGTAGAGATTAGGCGACACAGAGACCGACCATGGTTTTATAAAACTGATGACAGTTTTACTGGTAACCGGTGACGGTTAGAGAGAACGATGATGGTTAAGTCGGGGGCTGGTGGAATCACACAGTCTGGGTTTTTGGAGTTTTGGGGCAAAAGTGGAGTGGATAGAAGACGGGGATTGATCACAAAGGGGGTGTAGATATGTTGTGAAGGTCTGAGACTACTGAGGAGGTCAAATAGGAAATTGGGCCAAGTATTAAGATGATTAGGTATGGAAGGTGGCTGCAACTGGAGAGAGGGAATGGACAGAGGGTAAAAGACTAGGTTCCTTTACCACAAATACTATAGATGATGATAAGAAAATGAAATAGATGGAAGGAGGATACTTACTCTTCTGTGAGGTACAGGTCTGAAGAATAATGAAGAAGTTGTTGCAGTTGGAGGATGCTGGGAAGAAAGTTTCACTGTTGTCCTAGTGTATTTGGTTGCCTTTGTTGATCACAAATCAATCTTCATTCTGTTGTCGCATCTAAAGAGATCGAACTCGAGATCAGAAGTTTTTCAACCAACGTATTACAAAGTTGTAGATGGGTCTAAATAGGCCATTTGGTCCATTCCGGTATAACCGGCATCAGTTTAGGGTGAACCGACATCGGTTTAGGCGAGATATCTCGGGTTGTTCAAAAATTGCCTGGGAAGTTGCTCCGCCATTTGATAAGGGTCTTCTTTTTGTGCTCGGGTGAAAACCGACCTTAGGAGGCTTTTAAATGTGAGGTGAGGGGATGGGTCTAATGTTAGGTTTTATTTAGGACATTGGTTTAGGGTTTAGGTTAATGGGTCAAATGATGGGGGTGGTTAGGTGAGGTGCATTTAATAAAGGTAATTATATTAAATAGGTGTGTGAGGGTAGTGAATTAATTTAATGTAAATAATTAAATTAATGTGTGTGTGGGTAAAAGGTCATTAACTTAATTAAAATAAGTAAATTAATATGTATGGAGGTAAATGACATTAATTTAATTAAAGTAATTAAATTAAAATGTGTGGGGTGCAGGAGGTAGGTGATAAGGTGTTGAGGATGAAGAAGTGATTATAGGGCTGTGCTAGGGGACCAAGGTGATTACAACATGATTTCGGTGTCTATAGTTGTAACTCCTCTTTTGTTTGTATCCTGATTATCCAATATGTATAAATATTGTAGCTTGCACTATTGTAAATGGTTGATTCAGTTTAATATATTTCACAGGCTTTCGTCCCTGTTCTGCATTTGGTACTAGATCAAATTGAAGCTCTTAGAAAGGTTGGAGGAGGTTACAGAGGAAGAAGAATTCGTGGAGAAGAAATATGCTTCGTCAGAGAGCCAGTGCTACCTCCAGCAGCTTCCCACATCTCCCTGCAATCCCAAAACCTCCTGTGTGAATTCCAGGTAAAAGTAAAGCAAAAAAAATTGTCTTGGTGCCCTGCACCAGGCAAATTTGTTTCCTGGAACTTTTATATATATATATATATATATATATATATATTTCCCCATCAAGGGTTTTGTATTTAAAACTATTTAGTTACAGATAATTTATCTATACTATCATATTTGGAGGAGGTATTATTGTTTGCACCCGGTCTCTGGCTTTTCTTCATTCAAGACCGAGTTGAGTCATAGTCGCATTGTGGAGCGGGCTCTAGACATTAGTCGAGTTGTTCTGCTTCAAACCGAGTTGTTTCTAAGGCATCTAAGGTTGCATTAGGGCATTCAATCAATCTCCATTCAAAGGAGAGTTAGATCTCTACATCCAAGGAGATCCATAGTCGAGTTGTTCTTTGGCATGGGCCAAGTCTAGCTCTCAATCCGGTTTGCATTGGATGTGATGACTATGCATATCACCGAACATTGAAACGACCTCACCAAACAGAGTCATTGAGCTGAGTTTTGTAATATTACAGACTAACCTGAGCCACAAGCTTGGCATATCATCATTCGGTGGATCATCCACATCAAAGAGCGATTTGCATTTTAAAACCTGTAATCCATAATATTCAATGTGGGATAGCGAGAGCCTGCGACCGACACACAACGAACCAACAAAACAGAGGCAATGTAATTACAAGCCTCTCCACTCAGCGAACCTGCAATAAAAAATGGGCAAACACTCCAACGACCTACGATGGTGCAACCAGACTACACGGCAAGCAAATTTATGATCAAAGGAGATATAACAAAATCAATAAAAAATGATGGAGAAGCGGTGAAGGAGAGATATAAAATATATGATGTTCAACCCAAAACAAAATGGCGATTCAATCAATAGCAAAGGAAAAGAGATAACAAGGAATTCATATCCATTTTTCACGCTAAAGAAAAACCCTAAACAAGCATGCATGCCACATGGGGGATGTGCCACGTTTTCATTCAAAGGTTAGTCGTTTTTCATCTCCTTAATATTCAATATGCTTCATTTAATGGCTAAGCGCTCATAAAAGGCTAAGTGGTTAAGAGGAAAGACTTAGAAGCGGGAGGTTTGGTGTTCAAATCCCACTTTTGAATTTATAAATTTGGCAAAACTTTTGGAGAAACCTCCATAGTTGGATGCAGATTTGGTGGAAAAACCATCGCTAAACAGCTAGTTATAGCTAAAACCGCCTCTAAAGTTTTAGTGAGAAAATCCCTAATTGAGGGGAAAAAAATCACCCATTAAGCATGTTTTCTCATTCTGGGAAAATTTTTCCAAAGGAGGGATAGCTAAAAATTGCATTTTCAGCTAGTTTTTGGCAATTCTTTGCATTTTGGGTCGTATTGGGCTCTGGAGGCCACCAGGGCACGCAAAACAAAAAAATTACCTGCCATGCAATTTTTTATAAAATTTTGAATGTAATTGCATGCTGCAATATATTGTACTAATTTATAGGTTGTTGTAATCAACCGCACATATAACAACTGCTCAGAAACTGGTAGAAAAGTTGTAACAAAAAATAGTATAAAATTTGTTCTACAACACTCCCGAGATCCTAGATCTCATTTACAGCATTCGGTATATACAGTGCCTCTAGGAAGTGCTTATGGGTAAATTCATTGCGACTACTACTGCACTTAATGCCTAATATAGTTGCAAAAACGTCGTCTAGGCATTGACCCTTTAAATTGACAGGGAGTAATAAGGTCACAGTGCACACACTATGAGCCATCCCATCCGTCTGTGAATGATTGCACAACATAAATCCGGACTAAGAAATTATCCAAGTATATAGCAAAGCTATGCGCGCGTATGAGGAAATTTATTTGATCCGGGTGTCAATAATCACATAGACCCCCTTCAGTACTTTCTTGGTACCACGTATTGAATTCTTTCACGTACGTTAACGCCTCTTTCACGTACCACCGAGTATATAAAAAGGGTGAGATTCTTCCACGTACCACCAGGTATATTGGAAGGGCGCTGATGCTAAATCTATAGATTTGCATAAATAAATTTAACAACAATAAATCAAATCAACTCATGAAATGGAAAGTACAAAAAATAAAGAGAAAATGAAAGTAGAATGAAGCAATTTCTATTGAATATTAAAGGGCATTTTATACAATTGTTTGCTCCTATAATCATGGAGTCAAGTCTCATCACCTTATCCCCATATCTCTCCTCTAATCTCTAGTCATACTCCCACACCCCTATCCATGAGTTGTGCATGACAACTAATTGTGCACACTCACATATTATTTAAATATTAAATAATACAAATATTTAAACCATATGTTCACACTATGAACACTAATTTCCTAACAGGTGTGTATATAGAAAGGTTTGGTATATCAGATTGACGGTATATAGATTAGGAGACCTTATACCTGGAGTGATAAGAGCCAAACCCTGTCAGTGATTTCTGCAAAATGGGCACCAATGCCCCCAAAAATGATTTCTTCCAGATTCACAACTACTCAGAGGAAACAACTATGATGTATGGAAGAAAAAAATCAAGACACAGCTTGAGTTTGAAGAGATCTGACCTATTGTGACTGGTACTCTGACCAGATCAACTACTGATACAACACAACATAGGCAGTATGATAGAGCAGATAAAAAATCCAAACTCATCATCTTGTTTAGAGTGTCTGACAATGTGCAACCCCACATTCATGATGCCACAACAGCCTAAGAAGCGTGGGATAAGTTGAGCACAGTATACGAGGCCAAGAACAAGAATGTTATACTAAATTTACAAAGTCAGTTACACACATTGAAGTTCAAGCAAAATGAGAAATTCGAAGCTTTCTTAAAAAGATTTGTAAAGTTGAGGGCTTCACTTCTTGCCCTGGGAGAAGCGGTCTCAAATGATACTCTCATTCCCATTGTTCTGAGAGCACTCCCCTCTTCTTACCACATTTTTGTTACAACACTAAACGTGTTAGATACAATCGTTAGTTTTGAAAAATTGGTAATCTTACTACAACAAGAGGAAGCCATACATAGTAAGGATGATGAAGAGGAGCAGGCAAAACCTAATTCCTATCAAAAGTCCCAAAATCAAAATCAGTATCAATGGGACAAACAACAAAAGAAGCAATGTCCAGTTTGTAAAAGAGGACATGACCTAAAATATTGTTGGTATAATACTTATAAGAAAGGTTCGTCAAGCAACTCTGTACCTCCAAAACAACAATCTTACAAGGGACATTCTAACAACAATCACGGGCAGAAAAAGGGGAACTGGAAAAGAAGACCCCGTCAGCAAGGTAATATTGTTGAGCAACAAGAATAGTCAGACAATGAAGACTACAAGTATATTACTTGATCAAGTGAACCATCCACGTCATCTAATGATGTCTGTTATGTTGATTCGGGATCCATTCGACACATGACCGGCCACAGAGATTGGTTTACCTCAATGAGGGACACACCTTTGAAAAACCATGTTTCGTTGTGTGATTATTCTTCATACTCAGTTTAGGGGATTAGAAACATTTCTCTACCCCTTTGTTCATGCAATTGCAGACTATCAGATGTCTTATATGTCCCTAGGTTGACAAAGAATTTGCTTTCAGTTAGTCAACTCCTAGATCACAACGGAAAAAATTGACTTTGATAGTCATTCTGAAAAGAAAACATGTTTGATTCGAGACAAATCAAGAGGCTCAAAAATAGTTGCAAAAGCCTCCAATGTGGGACGCCTGTTCCAACTTGATTTTTTTCACAAAGGAAATAAAGCACTTGTGGCTAAGAACTCCACCTCAGCACAATTTTGGCATTGGATACTTGGTCATGTAAGTTTCAAGTATCTCGAGACACTTCGACGGCGTAATATGGTACATGGGATACCATCTCTTCAGAAGGATATAGACAAGTATCCTCACTACCTAGCAAGAAAACAACACAGAGCTTTGTTCCAGAAGAGTACATTTCGAGCTCATGGAAAACTTGACCTGGTTCATACCGATCTTTGCGGTCCAATGCAACCAAGTCATTTTGGGTTCCAGTACTTCATGCTTTGTGTTGATGACTATTCAAGGAAAATGTGGATGTTTTGTCTTCACAAGAAAAGTGAAGCTTTTGAAACTTTCAAGAAGTTTGAAGTAGCAGTTGAGAACAAAATTGGTCGTCACATCATAACTCTCTGCTCAGATCGAGGGGGGGAATTCACCAGTAATGAGTTCAAATACTACCTACAAACTCACGGGATTCGTCGACAAATGCCTCCTCCACACACACCGTAGAAAAATGGTGTTGTTGAGAGAAGAAATTGTACTATCATGGAAATGGTGCGATGCATGATTGATGATTCTAGACTTGCAAAGACATTCTGGGAAGAAGCAACAAAGACATCAATGTATTTTGTGAACTGAGTGTCCACAGTTTCTCTTGATGGAGTAACACCACAAGAAGCGCGGTCAAAATGGAAACCATCTATTTCACACCTCGAAGTATTTGGGTGTAAAGCAAGCATGCACATACCCCAGCATAACAGAAAGAAATTGGACATGAAGTCACAGAAACTCATCTTCATTGGGTACAGTGAATAGACTCTTGGTATAGATTAATGGATCCTAAGACTAGAAAAGTATACACCAGCAGAGATGTTGAGTTTTTCGAGAAGAAGGAAGCAGAGACTCCTCCTCCAGACTCACCACATGTAGATTTTTCACCAATTGTAAAAATTAAAGTTGATGTTCCCTCAAATAATGAAAGTGACAACATAAGGGGTTAGCTTAATTACATAAACTATTTGCACCAACACTAGGATAAATACATGAGGCATGTTGCCACATGAAGGGATGTAGTGCAACACTTGGATTGGTTTAGTTGGGGTTGACTGCTAGGGTCAATACATCCTCACACACACACATTGATTTCTCCTCTTGTTATCTAATCGTTTGGTGAATTATGTTACAGAATTCTAGGGTTTTCTATTTGATGTAGTCCATTACAAGTGGTGCTAAAGGTATGTGAACCCTAGCGATAGACAATGACAACCATCTTTAGGTTAGCAATGGAAAAACACAGTTACAAAGCTCCACAATTTTTAGGTTTGAAATTATACAAAGCAGGACTAAACTATATCGTGCCCTAGTCAGATCTCTACAGTTCCATACAAGAGCATTTTCTGGGCATGGTTCTAGGGAAAAAGCATTTCTAAATCATTATCAACCTTTTTAGCTAATTTTCACATCCAAAACACTTTTTTATTTCTATGCATAGGTAAGTCTTTATCCTTTCTTGTGTTTTATGCTATCATTTCATCGTTATATCATTGTTTACTATATTAATAGTTATAATTTGGATTACATGATTAATGTGGATTAATAATATTCAGAATATTGTACCTTTAACATATCTTACATCCTTCTGTTTTATATATGGGAGTAAACATTTTTTTAACCCGACCTTTTATCGAATCCATTGCTTTAACCCTAGCTATCTTAGGGTTTATCCTCTTCATAGCCTTCAAGTTTTTTTGATCATGACTCCTCAAATATTTTATGATCTTCTCCTTAATCCTATGGTCCCTCATTCTAATATGGCTAGCATCCCTTTAACCTAGTTCATGCTCATACTCATCTTGGGAGAGGGGACCCATATGCTAATTCTAATTCCCTCAAGGTCCAATCTAAAATGACTCATATTTACATTAATGCATAATTTTAGGTCATTATTGTTACTGAAAAGCATCCACCTCATTTTGCACCTTCTCATATGGCTCTTGTTAATGTGGTTACTATACGACATAATAAGCAACTGGGTGTGGGAAATCCACATTTACCTCCACCACCTATTACTTCATTACTAAGCTTAGAGTTCCTTCTAAAGGGTATGATATATTAGAACAATTAAGCAATACCTATAATCCTAAGATATCTCTTTTTGAATTACTAAAGAAAGCACATGTTTAGAATTTCATATTATATGATGTTTTGCAATCTATTACCTTGCCTATTGATAGTTATCATCTTACCTTTGCATCTATTCTAGACACATTCAAAACCATGGACAAGGTAATTAGTTTTAGTCCTATTGAGATTCCTCGTAAACATGATATGGATTGATGCCCACCATTGCTCATTATTGCTCATATTCAGAGATTTCCCATCAAGCTTATTTTGATTGATAATGGGTCTATATTGAATATATGTCCTAACTCTTTGTTTAAACAAATGGATATTTCTATAAATACAATTGATACAACAACAACTACTACTATTGTGTGAGGCTTTGATAATATCATCCGCTCTACATTGGGCATAATAACCTTGGATTTCTTAGTTGGCCCTAAGAAATTCGTTATTATATTTCACATTGTGGATAATTCTCTTCGATGTAATCTTCTTTTAAGATGTCCTTGGATCCATGATACGGAGGCTTTCCCATCTACTACACATCAATGTGTCAAATTTATACACGATGGTAATCAATATATTATTACTACTTATGATGAACCTTTTAATATTCAAAAATTGATATTATCTATGTTAAGTACCTTGGGATATGATATTATATTGTATATGGTTGAGGGAAATGCTAAAATATGGCACATGTCTCCCTTAGTTATATGTTTATAATATATGGGGTCACATATGAATTAGTTATATTAGGTAATGAGTTGGCCTACATTGGGATTAGGTGTTACCCATCCATTAAGAGTAATGTATTCCTATATAAAGGAGACAAGTATTATTGTGAGTTCATATATGAGTTGAGTCTTATAATTAGTAGAGGTAAATTTGAGGTGTCCCCCTCAAAGTGGAACTCCCATATTGGGATATTGTGGAGTTATTCCTTCCTTAAGGAGTATTGATGGTGTTTCCATACCTTAATGGAATTATTCTATTTTAAATATCTTAAATATTAGGACATCTTGGCTTGCCAATATCTCGTGTTGTGTTATCTTCGGCATATTGTTCTAATTATCCATTTATTATATGCAAATATATTATCAATATAACTATGATGTGCCTATTATTACTCCTCCTTTGTAGTGGATTCCTAGAGATAACTTACATACATATGTGATTTCTGAAATAATTCATATATTTGATACTACACCTTTTGCACCACTATTGGTTAAACAACCCTTGAGTCTATCTTCTTTCTCTACCATTGAGGTCCTTGTTGATTAGTCACACTCTATCATGTCCCCTCCAACTATTAGTCCCACTCCATTTGACTTGTTGGCTAATGTGGAAAGGAAATATTATGTTATCAATGATTACTCTCATAGTGGTGATGTTTATATTGAACTTACTAATGAATGTTTACGTAAGGTTAATTTTAATATGATAAATGAATATGAGTCTATGTTTCATTCCCTTTTTTTGTACTATGTCTGGGCATTATTGACTTAAACCTACTATAGAAGATATTTTTGCTATTAGTACTACTCATTTGATTTTTTCTACCATACCTATGAATGTTTCTGATAATATCTCAATTTATTTGAGTCCCTTTGATGACAATTGTGTTGATCATACAACACCCGCTATGGCTACCCTTGATATCATGCACCACATTATCAATGCACTTTATTCTATAGTTTTCCTAAACATCTTGATAGACCTCAATAATTTTTATCTATATTACTTGATCTTAAATTACTTACATCTCTACCTACATGTCATAATTCTACCACACAGCTAGCCAGACAACTTAACAGTTCCTTCTGTGAATACCATCATATATATGGTCATGATGATAATAATTATCAAATCCTCTTTGTTGAAATGAATGAGATCAAATCTATGGAAAAATTAACATCATTAAATCCACTTCCAAGTGTGCCATTTATATCCATTAAGAAACCTTGTGTTGCTTCACAATTTACACACCCTTATCGGTCCACAATTACAATTTACATCAATCACAAATATTGGGAAGATGTCCCCCTTAATCAAGATAGGCCATATAACACATGCACTAGGGGAAATCAATATAAGATTGGTTATACTTTATCGCACCCTGTATATGATTCTATTAACACATGCACTAGGGAAAATCTATATAAGATGGCCTCAATATTACGGTTCTATTAACATCTTGGTGGCTTACAGCATGCACATCATAAACACTACCTTTTGGGTTACCAAGTATGGCTAATCAGATGCAATTTGTCTTGGCACTCCTTAGTTCAGACATCTTAATGCAATTCTTATAGATGATCATCTTCATCTTTTATTCCCCCATAACATTCAATATATCAGTATTCGATATGAATCCTATATGAATCACTCATGTAATCTAACACATTAGAATGCTCTTCCAACGTGACATGGTACTCTTATTACTGATGAAGAAATTATTACCGCTATCTTTTTCCTTTAATGTGCTCCTCACTTTAATACTTGTTTCCTTTAGAAACTACATTAATTAATTTATCCAAGACCAACTATCCATGATCTTGAAAATGACTTACTAAATTGATCATAAACTCTCCTTTTTATACATAGCTAATGTCCAAAAAATACAAAAACATTCAAATAGTCACATAATTGTGACATCCTAATTTATCAAACTCATGTTTTAGAGACTTCCAATAATTAGGTGGTTGTTACAACATCTGATACAATACTATATATTGCTTTGATTTTCTTTAGTTATAATTATGACATGTTTTGGGAGTAAAAAATTTATTATTAGTTGATTGATTAGCAATAGATGATGTTTTGGATTCATATTACAATTTTGGATTATTGTTTATATATATGATGGTTATAGTTCATTTTAGTTGATTTGATTATTTTAATGGATAATACATTGGGTATTCTTATCACTTGTATGTAAGTGTTCTTAGGTTTTGAGAAAGGTATAATTGAGGAGAGGAAAAATGATGCAACAAATGGGTATGGATAGAAATATTTACCATGTATTACTTAGTATACAAGAAACAATGTCAAGTTGTAAGTTGAGATCATATATTATTTTTTTGTGATTCAACCTTGTTTTTTATATGTGTCACTTCATGTGGGATGGGCTTGATTTGGTCACATTATGACAATGAGATAGTATTTCACGCTCTCATACAATATCATAAAATGCATTCATCAGCACATTGTCACTTTAAAACAACCACACACTTGTATTTACATTATTGTCTTATGTGTTGTGTTATATATATACATACATACATACATACATACATTACATACATACATACATACATACATACATACATACATACATACATACATACATACATACATACATACATACATACATACATACATACATATATATGTATGTATGTATGTATGTATGTATGTATGTATGTATGTATATATGTATGTATATGTATATGTATGTGTGTGTGTGTGTGTGTGTATACATAGAATGTTAGAATTGTAGACACCCATAATTACGCCCAAGCAATTTAAATACTTAAATTGCACTAATTATCTCCTTTCTCGCAAATTGACGACATATCATCAAAAGCGCTCATATTCCCTCTTATTGTCATTAATTAATTACAATACGCTAATTGATTAGGTCACCTACCCAACTAACAACCTAATTAATGACCTTCCGTTAATTATTTACCTCTTCTATCGAGACTAATTAATTATTATTAATTAATTATCCTTTCACTTCATTTAACTAATAAATCAATATTTAATTGATTTAATCCCCTTTTAATAGACTAAATTGTACTAATATTCCTCTAATTAGCTTCTATAAGCTTACATCTACCTATTAGTTAATCATCTTTGATTAATTAAAACACCCCCCAACTCCCATGACTTGCTAAGCATAAATTAAACCCTTCTAAAGTAAGGTTACCTTTAATAAAGCAACCTTATCCATTCCTAATCATGTTTTACCTTTATCCCACATGCAAAGGGATGAAGTGTTTCCTTTATCCATTGGGCTATATAAGGAGCCCTCCCTCTACCTTTATACCTACACCTAAACTTCTTAGGAGAGCAAATGCAAAGCATATAGCAAAGAGACTAAGAGCTTGCATTTTGTCTTCTTGAGAGGTCACCATTGTTAAGAGCTAAGCTTCCTATTCTCGCATTCTTTAAAGATCAAACAAGTAATTTTTGATTGCCATTGGAGCTAAATAGGTCCGTGCATTTTGTTGGTAATCTAGGAGAGTAGAGATGTTAAAATAGCATGCATAGTTTTGATCTCATGTTTTCAAAGTTATAATATTAGTTTAGATCTTGCTTAGTTCTCTATCTTGATGGTGTTTATGCTTTGTTTTAGCTAAATTGTAGAACTATTTTAGGTGGTAGTTCTTGCTCCATTTGATTTAGCAATAAGCAAAGTATACATGCACACATTTGGCATGCCCAGTGGGACACTTAGTCCCATGGCATTTTAGTTTAAGTTTCATTGTTTTGGCTAATTTTTATATGCAAATGTAGTAATTAATGTCTATTTTCTTGGAATTTTTGCTAATTTGATATGTGTAACCTCATCTTTATAGCCATCATTTTAATGGGTTATTGCCATTTTTAAGCTAACTTGTCAAAAATTGAGATATTGTGAGTTTTCTTATGTTTTTTGCTGTATTTTGGTTACAGGTCTGGCGCAAGCACATTTTTAGGAGCGCAGGCACGGTTTTTGTGGCACACATGCTTCTCTGGTGGCGTAGGCGCATTGTCAAAATTGGTTCTCTGTTTCATGGACCCTGGCGCATGCGCGCTAACCCCGACGCACACACCCTAACCAGTTTGCAGATACACTAACCTGGGTGCAGACATAGTTTCGTACTGTACCTTCACTGCGTTATGAAACCTTTCAGATCAGCACACACACCCTAACTGGAGTGCACACATTGTTTTAGTGGCGCAGACACATTTTTGGTGACGTGGACGTTCTGTCGGAATTTGGGACTATTGCATAAAACGGTGGCGCACACATTTTCCCGGTAGCACACATGCTTTTCCAGTGGCGCACACATTTTCCTAGCGGCGCGGGTGTTATGTTTATTTTTCTCGAAGGTGGTGCATACATTGTTTTCATGGCACACACGCCTCTCTGATAGCGCAGGCACATGGTAAGCAAAAAAAATACACAGAGTGGCGCATGCATTGTTTTCGTGGCACACACGCCTCTTGGGTGGCGCAAGTGCACTGTAATCCAAAACAATGTAGAGTGGCGTATACGCCCTAACCCACGCGCAGGCACTAAAAAGGGGCGTAGGTGTCCTTTTGTATTTTTGAAATTAGTGTGTTGAGGTTCTAACATTCTTGTAGGTTTATCTAATCATATATTTGTCTTTGCAGGTTGTTTTTAGACGTTTGTACGTGATTAGATAATATTTTGCATTGTTTACTTACTGGAATAAGATCGTGTATGCTCTTCCCTCGCATCCCTTGGGGCGATCTTGGGAATCATAAATGATTCTTAAGTCCTTTTGATGCTTTGAGTTTGTTAGGAATATTTGAGTGGAAATTGGTTAAACTTGGCATAGTTGAATTAAAGGGTTTTTCCATTTTAAATATCTTTTTTTGGATTTTGAAGACATCACATATGCTCTTCTCTTGTGTCCTTGGACAATCTGGAGAATCAGAAATGGTGCCTTCTCTCTTTTGATGGAAAACTACTAAAAATTTTCATACATGACCAAAACGCCATCGCTTGTCAAAGGACGGAGGAATTAAAACAAAAATAAAAAAACTACTAATATAGTTGTTATACAGGTTTCCAAACGGTGTTCGAGCAAACCACATCTAATTAAAAAAGATAAAACGAACAACATATTATAAACATTGTATTGCAGGTTTCGGAAAAGAGTACGTCCCTCTCCGCTCAACCGCAACATAACCCCTTTGGCATAACGCCTTAAGCTATAACAATGGGGGTGGTTCTAGGAACCCCAAAGTAGTCCACATAAGAGGGAACCTTGTGGACGAAATGGGACGTGCTCTGCACTACCTATCTAACTAGTGATTCCTTTGTGAGGTAGAGTTACAAGTTGTCCCTACGCAACCCTTTTAAGTACGTGATGGATGCATCTAATGCCCACTGTGCTTGAAGGGGGTAAAGTCAAGATACTCCCAAGATAGTCGGGACTATTTGGGTAAATTGTCCCACTCGTGGATAATCTTTGTGACACCTAGGACGAGAGAGCCACCTAGGAAGATATACTTTGGCCAGGAGCCCACTATTGACTATTGTAAAACAGTGTTGAGTTGTGAACCGTATTTTCATTGCGAAACATGTGACGCGTTACTTTAGCTTAGTTTTTAATTGCCTTAGGGCAAGGCAAAACTCTTCTGAAGTGAAGCCAGCATTTTTCATCCCATTTTTGATTTGCTTCCTTCACATTCTTTTGTCACTTTGTTGATCAGAAGGAGAGTGACTACCTTTGTGTTACCAATCAATTGTGTCTGCCACTTTTTTGTCCGTTTACGCCCATCCATGTTTGCAGTTGGGTAATTTAAACATCTAAAGTGCATGGAGATGTATTCATATCATTGGTGGCCATTATGATCTTGATACCCATGTCAAGGTCGTCATTGTAGTTAGGCATGGTTTATCATCTTGGACTTCCTTAGAAGAGTTAGCTTGTTTGTATCATATCACTACAATGTTGACATTTACGTCTTGTTTCTTGTAAACTCGACATAAATATCTATATTATAAGGTTATGCTACACACATTTTTAACTATTCCTAGCTATACTTTGAGCTTTTAGTTTGGCTCTATTATTACCTTGATTTTGAAGAGTGCTAGGTGTTACCATTTGTGTGTGTTATATCAATAGCACCTTGATATCAATACCTTACTTTCTCGCAAAGTTGGTTAACATATCTTTGTGATATTTTTGTGTCATTCGTGAATTGTAATTGGCACTTTTTGAGATATAGGTATTAATCGAGTTTGAGCTCACTCCTAGTATATCTTGTTAGGAGGTCACATTGACTTCTTGTATTTACTTACGTTTTGTTCATTCCCTTGAACTTGGCATAAGTGAAAACATCTTGTTAATCATCTTGCGACGCTAAACTACTTTTTGAAGCATAGTCTAGGAGGTACTTCATTTAACAGGTTTAGATACCAAATGCTTGTGTCACTGGTGATTTATCACTCTATCACATTGGTATTTTCAAATTGTTAATTCACTCATATTCTTAACAATACATCTGGCATTTCACTTAGGTGTGGTCATAAAGTTTTGAACACATTTACAACTTACCCTAGGTAAAACTGTCACAAAAACATGGCTCCTAAAACACGACTAGGACTCAAGAAACAGACATATGAGGAACAACAAGCACAAGCTTGGGAAGCCTCCAATAGATAAGGGTCAAATTCCTTCATTGGACATGATCTAGGACCTCTATTTTCTGTAGAAAAAGAGATAGAAGATATGGTCAATCATAGTGGAAATGTATTAGAATCCCCATGCGAAGAATTCAATTTTGACCCTACTTTATTAGATGAGTTTCTTTTCAGAAACAAAGATAAAGTGTTAGCACGGATTGTAGAATTAGGGGCCAAACTACCCACTGAAAATGGAACAATCCCACCTATGAATAACGCTACTGAGGAAGAACGCCCCCTTATCAATATGGAGGATATTCTGACACATGTACATGCTTGTTCCTCTAATGCAGGGAATGATAAAGTGGTGGGGCATAGAATACCCTTTATCAAAGTGCCACTTAGAAATAAGACAGAACATGAGACCGGTGAAGAACCTCCACAATATGAGGAGGAAGAGCCTTTAGAAGAAGAAACCACAATTCAACAACAGATTAGTAGCCTAAGCCGACAATTAGCTTTGCTGACCACCCATGTACAGAAGGAAGCAAGCAAAAATGTTTAAAAGTTGAAGCCTAAGGTTAAGATCAATGAACTCCATAGAGAAAACCAAGGAGAAGACGGTACAGGGTATCATCACGTATACATCCCCACTTCTCCCACTAAAGAACAATTGCTCACATAAGAGGTACAGTCTATGAAAGTGACACTCGTGAGCCTACAAGAGATCAATATAGGGAGTATTAGAAATTATCAATACGAAGAATTATGCCCCTATCCTTTTGACAAGACAATGACCCTTCAACCCTTTCCTAAGAAATTTGATATGCTGAAATTCGACAAATATAAAGGGAAAGGAAATCTCGGGGATCATGTTAAAGAGTTTTACATTGCATGTCAAGAGGTGTCTTATAGTCAAAATTATCTCATCAGACTTTTCCCCAAGAGTCTCGAAGGCCAAGCCTTGGAGTGGTTTACACGCTTACCACGAGGATCAATTTTCACCTGGTCAAAATTAGAAGAAAGGTTCGTGCGTCACTTCTCGTACAACATAGAGAGTGATGTCACCATGGTAGATTTATGTGGCACCAAGCAACACCCTAATGAGACTTTTTCCAACTTCATCCAATGGTGGAGAGGGATAGCTAGTCGCTTCCCTTGCGCTTTCCCTGAAAAATAGCTAGTTAGTATTTTCATCCCCAACCTCAACCTGGATATAGCTTTCCACCTCCAAATGCATTGTGTTCACACTTTTGAGGATGTTATCAAAAAAGGGGTTCAGATAGAGAAAGCTCTCATTGCCAAAGGCACCCTCAAAACCCAATCTAGAGATAATCAAAATGTCAAACCCACAGAAAAGCCTAAGATCTTTAACAAAAACAAAAATGTGGTGGGAGACGGAATCACTAATGCCAAACGTGTTCAAATGGTCCAAACAGGTCAACCTTTTAAACTGACCAAGGGACCAATTCAACCTCCACCAAAGTGAAGAACATTCACCTCTCTTAATGAACCTTTGTCAATTATACTAAAATAATTAGATGCGGACCACATGATGACCTATCCTACAACACAACCATTTAATGACAACGCTCCAAAACCTTCATGGTATAAGGAACTTGAATATTGTGAAATGCATTGTGTCAAAGGATATAAGATAGACAAATGTCTGTGAATTCATCATTATATTCAAGACCTCATTGACAATGGGGAGATAGAGGTGGACAACTTAGGCAAAACACAAACACCTAACGAGAAAATGGGGATATATAAAGAACCATTCCCCAACCATGATAGGTCAGAAAAGTCAAAGCCGGATCGGGGAGAGTCGTCCCAAGGTTATAAAGTAGTGAATTATTTGTACACCAAAAGAGACAACAATCATTACGATTCGCTTATTGGATGTATTCACTCTCCTACTGACCATGTCAACACCATCCGAATTAAGGGAAAGGACTACACTACAGTAACAAGGCGTGCCCACCTCGTAATTCCATAACCTTCTCCGTCAACCCCACAAACCGGTAAATATAACCTTTTAGAAGAACTTGAGAAGATGTCTACTAAGATTTCGATCTTAGATCTTCTCAAGATATCCAATGTGCATAAAGAATCTATACAAACTCTTCAGGGGTCGGGAGTGCCTTTAAGAGTTGATCTACACACCTTCAAGCTGCAATGGCACAAGCATCGGACCAATGAACATATTGCCTTAACACATAGGGAGATCCCTACTAAGATCCAATACATAATATTCCATTATATATTGAGGTTAGTTGTCACCCCGCAGAAGATCAAACGAGTGCTTGTGGATAACAGATCTGGGTTGAACATTTGTACACTCAAGTTGGTTAAACAACTAGGACATACTGAGACAGATCTTGAGTCTAATATCATGACTATCACCACATACATCAACGCAGAAAGGGAGGTATCAGGCACAATCACGCTGCCTATGGAGGTGGGTCCCACTTGCCATTAGACAAAGTTTCATGTCCTAGACTTGGAACTTCCATATAATATGCTTGTCCTTAAGGCCCGACCATGGATTCATGCCCATGCGGCCGTACCCATCCACATTTCCATCAATGCATTAAATTGAAGCCTGAGGGACATGCCAATTACATACAAGGAACTTCAGAGCCCTTCACTCATTGTAGAGCTCTCAATAGCTTTGCATGAAAGGGTACATATGCATGTCCCTTCGTAGATATAGTTGTCCCTCTCCACTATGAGGCCATGGAATCCCAAGTGGATTCGGATTCTCTCAGTTCTTGCGCTCATGGTGCGTCTACTTCAACATCTTCGTTTGATTCATGGGAGATGAAAATCCTTGAATATGGCTGTGGGGAGTATAATGTACAACAAGCGCTCTTGGTTTCAGACCTCTCATTGTCACCCAAGACTAGAGCTCGACCCAACTACCGCTTCAGAAGACCTAGAAAGGAACACACTATTGGGTCATTCTTACCTAGAGGCTTGTTAGTTGAGGAAAAATTGCTTGATCCACCTACAACTTGGGTCCCAGAGGATACTCAACCATCCTTTTATCAAACCCCAGAATATGAAAAATCTAGTAAAATGATGTACTCCATGGGCTACAAGGTCCTAGGATGTGGTAGAAATGAACAAGGACAACGGGAACCAGTGCCTCTTCCGCATTTCAAAATAGAAAGATATGGCATTGGGATTCGCCCTTATGGAGCACACCCCAATGATCAAGATGCTACTTGTTCCAAACGTGAGGATAGCTCTGGCTATCTAGACAGTGATACGGATTCCCATTGTAGCCAATATGAAGATCTGGCCTCCACAAACATTTTCATGAACAATGTTGTCCTAACCATAACCCCCATGGAACCAACCCTTGACCTTGTATAACCCTTCCCTTGTTGAATGGGAGCAACAATGTCACATGTCGCTAGATTTATTCAAGAATGACAAAGCTATCGCGGAGTTCAGGGCAATAAGGATAAATTCCCATTGGAGGATCACAAGGAAGGGTTTCTTTATTGATTCGAGATACCTGCCTCCTACTCCGTGAGGAGCTGAGCTTCGTGGTCAGCCAAACTTAAAGAAAAACAAGGGAGAAAAGTTCCAAGTAAAGCCTCAGCAAAAATCAAAGTCAGTCACACAGTGAAAAACTCTTTGAGGCACTGGCCTAACCAACAATGAAAAAAATCAAAGGACAAACAAGCCGGGACAGGCCAAAGGTGAAAATATCGTGGAGGGACCATCCTTGGATGAAGAATCTCAACCTGACCTCCTGATCCTACGCGTATAGAGGACTATCAAAATTACTAGTCGAAGAAACCATTGATGTGAAATTGGACAGAAGAAGATCCAAGATAGTAAAATGGGAAAGCATCGCTTCAGCTAGAGAAAAAAGACATTCACTATTTGTTTGTGAGAGTTTATAGATGTGTTTGCTTGGTCTACAAAGAATTGCCGGGCTTAGATCTAACTTGGTCATGCAAACCTAGTTGGGCACGCAGACGCTAAGCCTATTCAACAGAAACTCCGCAGAGACACCCAGATTGGCCTTACTTGTTAAAGAGAGTTGGAATATTGTTGGCGGCAGGATTCATCAGGGCTATTGAATTATTCTAAAGGAGATCAAACATTGTCCCTGTTTAGAAAAGTCTTTCGGTATTGGAATCTACACGGATTTAGGGGACATTAATAAGCTTGTCCATAAGAGGATGTGTCTGCTGCAAATATTGAATGATATTGACTCAACATAGGGGATGAAATTATTATCTATCTAGATGGTTTTTCAGGATACAACCAAATCAAGATTTTGAAGGAAGACGCACAAAATTAGCTTTTACAACTCCTTGGGGTACGTTCGATTATCAAGGATGTGTAGGTCCTCAAAACTGTAGAGCTACTTATAAGGGCAAAACAATAATTTTCATGATATGTTCATGATTATCATGGAGGACTACATGGATGACATCCTGGGAAAGTCTATAAACAAGAGAGGACACCCTGTCATTTGCGGCGTTATTCAAATGCGACAAGAATACCAAGTCAGGATGAATCCAAATGAAGTGTGTCTCCTTGGTGTGCTATCAGGTAAATATTAGGATTCTTGTATCAGATGAGGATGTGAGGTAGGACCCTGATAAAGTATCTGTTATTACTGAATGCCTCCACCTAGAATATCAAGCCAACTACGCAGCCTTCCAGGGGAAAATTCACTCCATTCTCAGCTTCATCTCCCAGCTGCAGATAAGTGTACCATTCCCACTGCTTAAAAAATATGTACTTTCCTCTGGGGACTTGAGAAAATAGCAAGCCTTTGCTGTGCTTAAACAATTATTGGCTAATCGCTTGTCCTCATGCCACCAAATCTAGAGAACCGCCTTCTCTATATCTCAACTACGTAATTTTCATTGGAGCGCTGCTCACCCAATTACAGCCTTGGTCATAAGGAAAAGTGTGTATTATCTGAGTGCACCCTCATCGCCTATGAGCTCAATTATCCTCAAATTGAAAAGCTTACTTGGCTGTTGCTTTTTACTTTTCAAAAACTTCGCCATTACTTAGTGAATACTAAAACCAAGACCGAAATCAAAGGTTAACCCACTCAAGTATTTACTGTCTAAATCCACCCTCACAGGTAGAATGGCTAATGGTTCATTATACTCGTGAGTGTTTGACATAGAATTGTACATTAGAAATCGGTTAAAGGACACGGCTACTTGCTAACACATAGCGAAGCACCTTACAAGGCACTGAACCTTTGAATCTGGATCTGCTAGATGCCTCCTTTCTCTACAGGGAAGAATTTTTCGTATGGAAAATACATGATTTGATAGATCCTAATTACGGTGCAGGCGTAAAGAGTGGTCCTTATTACTCCTTCTGGCGATCCTATACACAGGATGTTCACATGGGCTTCCCTTACACGAATAATAATTGCAGAGTATGAGGCCACTTATGCAGGAATGAAGCTAGCCTATCAAGTGAATATTCATATGTCAAGGTTGGGGTGATTCACAGTTAATTATCAAACAGGGTAATGATGAATATAAGGTCAAGGATGACAAGTCATAACTGACAAAAAAGCTAGTGGAAACTCTAAAGGGAGTACTTTGTGCGCATACGTTTGAACAAAATCCCCTAGGCACAAGAAAAGATCGGCAGATTCGTGCCGACAGTGGGTTCGTATTGTTCTTTTTTTTTGTTTTTTTTTTTTTTTTTTTTCGTATCCACCAGGGAAGAATGATATGCCATTCTTTGTAGAAAATCTACGCAAACCCATGTATGAAATGCCAAAATATTGCCTGCTTGTGTGTTGGTGAGTACCAATCCCATGGTCGAAACCCATCTTTAACCTATCATTAAGGAAAACACTCCTCACGATATCTCCCATTCTGAAAAGCAAAGCCTGATTCGCCAACATAGCCCATTACACCCTTTTAGGAGGTACACTTATCGCAGGCTATGATGGAATCTGTTAT